>OY804522.1:22932650-23532650 GCA_963680855.1 Lepeophtheirus nordmannii | reverse complement strand
AGTTGAAAAACATTATATTGAGATATACCTAATATATTTTTACTTCATACTTTACAATACATAGGTGATTAATTTATATAAAAAGCCAATATATGTACAAATACACAATAAAAAACCATTTTCTGAAAAATTTATAGTCAATAGATTACATAATCATATTTTCTGTTCGTAATTCGTGTACCATACTAACAATAGCTTTATTTGTTCTCTCTTAAGGTTTTGTTGAGTCATAAAATAGTACAAAGATAAATACAAAGTGACCCGTACCTTGGTTTATTTGTTCTCGTATTTCATTTTTCTGTCTATTTATGTGTAGGTATGTATGTTAAGATACAGTTACAATCACTCCAGGATATTAATGGTATTTATTTGCTCAATATATTAAAGAAGCCTATACATATATATAGGTATGTATTACATATCCACACATTACTCAATATATGAGAGAAAGTACGTATTTTTATTACTCATAAGTACCAAGACGAGGGCCTAGAGAACAAAATCTTATCTTTGAATCATGAAATAGAAAATGGGAATTAAAAAAAGTTGTCATCTTACAACATAATTGAAGTAGAAAATTATAAAGAGCTCATGAATTTAAAAAAAAAAATCTAGTCAAAGACAAATATTTAAAGTAATGCTTTTTCCAGAGCTGTGAACCAATTAGTGGTAAAGGAATATTGATGTTTAGTGAAAAAAAAAGCTTGTACTAGGGCCATTAAAGATAGGGATTTTTTGGGGATGACACCGATTATTTGGGGGGAGGGGTGAAAAAGTATACATATAGCGTAGTGAAAATGTACTATATCATTCCAATTATAATGAAGCACAAATCCCTAAGTATGACCATTGCAGCCCATTTATCTTCACTAAAGCAAAGCAGATCATATATCAAGGTTTAGTTGAATTTGGTAGATTCTGGTAGAATATATCTTTTGATCATATTTTTGAAATTGTGAATTCAGTTTTACATACTTTATTAATTTATTAAATTTATTATTTATTAAAGCCCTCTTCAGAAAAATCAAATCAAGAAATTATGATAGTTCAAAGTGATTATTAGAAGGACCCGACCAATATGGATTTTTTATGTGATCGATGCCAATAATTTGGGGGTTAAAATACCGATAATTGATGAATTGGCCGATTTTTTTTTTTTTTTCAAATTAATCTTTGAGATCCAAGTAAAAATAACGAATCTAAGGATCAAATGTAGCTCAAGTATAATTGATGAATGGAGTGCCTGCACACATAATTTTTAAGCTTTTCAATAATATATTACGGTTTTAAGTGATGTTTCATACCTTGAATTACATTTATCGTCAGGATCAAAAATATTAATGAAGGTTTGAAATAACTTTAAGAAATTGGCGCTCTGACCAAGTTTGTACTTTCAATTAGTAGGTAGTTAAAAGCTGTTCATGTCTTTTTTCTTTAGACGAAATATTTGATTTCGTTTTTTATTTAAAAAAATTGGATTCCTTTTTAAGGTAAATAAAATATGAGCTATAACTGGCAACTTTGACCGATTACCAATTAATCTTAAATCATTTAAAACCGGTCAATTTAATTAACTTACAAATATATTACCGAGATCTAGTTGTTAGGTTCAAAAAAGTTAATTAAGAGTGAAATAACTTTCAATAAAAAACTTTTCATCTCATTTTTTTTTCGCTTTTAGGGAAATGTAGTAATATCCGAAATATTATAGACAACTTCAGTTTAATACTAATTAATCTTAAAACACATTCAATTAATCTACATAATCGGTTCATCAATACATCAGTTAGCTTCTACTTTGTACTACTGATATAAAAGGGAGACAATGGAAAAAGGGAACTATTACATAAATGTGGAAAAAATTATATACTTTTTCTTTAAATAATAATAATAAAAAAAAACATATTTCCTGTCTGAAAATGAAAATGCAATCAAAAAAACAAAAAAACTCCTGGCCTTATCCTGAATCAATATTGATCTTTTCTACTTTTAACTATAAAAACTTGATATCATTTATATATATACGTACATATAATATATATTTTTCAGAAATTTCCCGTTTTATAGATTTTTATTGGAAATTCAATGTCATTTTTATTAGATTTTAAATTTAATCGCGTTTTAGAAGAAAACGAAACAAATTTCCTTGAATTTAAAGAACACTATAAATTTCTACTTAGGAGAGTAAGTGCTTATCAGATAAACAACATAATAAAAGAGATACTTATACTCTCTTGATTGATGCTTCATAAAAAATATACAAAAAATATTGATTCCTCATAAATGAAATTGATTCATAGTTTTTATTACCGTTACATACACTGAGTATATATATATACAATCAAGATTTTAGAGTATGAGTTTGTAGGGAGTTTCAAGGCTTGATAGGATTAAAAGTTGTTTTCTTTCTTTCAACACGTTGGATTTAAAATAATTATACATTTTTTTTTTTTTGAAAATACAGGAGCATAATTTAATAATTACATCCATGACTTGTTGGAATTATCATGTATAATTTTAGAAAATAAAGACAAAAATTATTTGTCACCCTCTAATTATGATTAGACACATAGGGAAGTCATCGGAAAGTTTGTATTATAGAAGCTAAAGCCATAGAAGGTAAAATATACATAAAAAATATATAAAAAATCCTAAGATTACGAGTCTTTTGTTTTCCGACATCGAGTGTCGATTTTTTAACTTTCATGAGTGTCATATATGTACATGAGTCATGACTCATGTGTAGACATGATAAAAATGTTGAGATAGTGTTGAGTTTAAGAAAAGAAAAACATAAGTTGGTAAAACAAACTTGATAATTCCTTTAAATGTTTTTGTTTTGAAGTTGGGACTTCAGTCACTGACATCTATGGACCATGTCAAATTACACGTCAAAATATTCAATAGTATTTGAGAGATACACGCCCTTTTGTGTACAACTAAAATCGATTTAAAAAAAAAAAAAAAAAAAAAAAAAGACCATGACTAAAATGCAATTTAGAGAAATGTTATTAAAATCCAAAGAGGTAAAATGAATATTCTTTATAAAATTTTGAGAATCCGTGGCTTATTTATCGAGATACATAATAAATTACTCAAGAAAATCGACCATCCAATTTTAGATCTAATAGTATATATAAACTCAGCAGTTCTGTAATTATTGACTCCATAAAAAATGTATACTGTATTGAAAATAAAAACAAAAACAAAAAATGTTGGCACATGAGCTGCATTGCATTGGGGGGGGGGGGGAGACTAATCTGAAGGGGGTGAAATGAATCTTGATGATTAAATAAGGATTCTTTGATTCACGATGTGGAACTGACTCTGGACTTTTATGATATTAGGATTTAAATTTGGACATAAAATAGGACATTTCAGCATTATTATTGGAGAGACTGATGACTTCTATTATGACAGCCCTGTTTAGTGAGGAGGCAAACCAAAGGTATGTAAGTTTATTTTCAAGATGCTAGCTTTATATCAACTTTTACTTATTTTTCTAACATGGATTTTGCTCGTAGTCTGAAATATTATTCAATTATGGCTCTCCTTCTCGGAGCAAATATATACCCCTTAAATACTCAAATATTGATATTGAATTTCTGGTTTCTTTCTCAAAGTAAGGGCTCCTAGGAATGTATAACATACATATATATATTACAGCCATGTATGTTTCTAGGAAATAATTAAATACTTTAATTCGTTCCGGATAGAATAATAGTTACAATTAAAAGGACACGTCGTAAATGGAAGCCGCATACTAATCGCCCTTAAGGATATGAACGTATTAAACTCACATACTTATTTTTTAATTTATACTTAATGTTTCCCTTCTAAACAAGGAATAGTTTATATTAATAAAAAGGGTTCGAAAATATCTTGGATTGAACACGTTTTTATAATTTTTGTTCTTAATAAGATCACACGGCCATTAAAGTGGCTGTGTTGGAATGTATTTTGATATTTTGTACATAGGAAGTTGATGGCGTAAATAGATTATCACAATTCCAGATGAATAATTGATCCGTTATTGGAGCTACTGCCTAATTACGATAGATCTATATGAACAGCTATGCACAGACAAATTTATAATTGATACCATTTATAAAGTATCTAAATTCAAATATCACTCAAGACGGCAATATTTAATTCTCAACTACTAAAGAACGAATAACATAATGGAAACAAAATTTGATTATCAAATTTAATAAAAATATTTTTCTAATAAAAAAAAGTCTATGGTCAAATAATATGTTTTAATATACAATATATTCACATGTTCTAATTATAAAAAAATTTACTTTCTATTTAAAAAAATGACTAAGTCGGTTATTACATAAAAGGTTTTGTGTGCTTTAAAGCATTAAAACTTCCGTTCAATTCAAATTTTGATAAATCCATGTTAAATAATTGCGTACATTTGTCCATACTGAGGGTCTAAACTTTCTACCACATCCTTTACTCCAACTTACAAGACCAACAACTTCAATTCTCCCATCTGAGGGTCTTGGTCGGGAAACAGGAGATCCTGAGTCTCCACGACAAGTTGATTTGAGTCCACTTATATCACCTCCTACAAGGAATAAGCTATTAGGTATATACTCTTCACGTCCTTTTCGCTTAGAATCTGACATGAACCTAGATATAAATACATTGTAACTTAACTATCATAAAATATGAACACATCACTTACCAGCACATTGCAATTTTATTTGGAATAACTGGTAATAAAGTTTCTCGTAATGAGGATGGAACCTCACTTAATTCACACTTTTCGGTTAAACAGCCCCATCCCGAGACTGTAACAAAGTCTTTAATAACCTCATCATCTGGATCAGGCAAACATATGGGTGACAAATCCGGACGAAATTTAATTGGCTATAAATTGAGCTGTAGTATTATTATACGGTTCTTTATTCAGTAACAATTCTTACCGTTTCAAGAGTAATAATGGCTATATCATTTTCTAACTTCAGAAAATCAAAACTTGGATGAGTCGTTATCTTTTTTATTTTCATGATAACCTTTCGTGTTCTTCTGTAGAATAGAGGGAGCTTATTTATTGTCGATCCACCAAGGAGGAATAAATCTTTTTGAGCGTTAGGAGAGTTCATAATACAATGAGCAGCAGTTAATATGTGTCGATTTGTAATTATCCCTGCTCCACAGATGGGAAATGAGTCTGCAAATTTGTTGGTTGTTCTGTAAATAAGTTACAAGTTGCATTATAAAGTTTAGATGTATATATTTATAAGAACATACATGTTTCTTTGCCACAATGAAACCATCCAAGGATGCCTCATTGAATCCGTAACAGATTGCCCTCCTATAATCTGTCTATCCCGCTCATTTCGAATTCCACATGAGGGGACAATGAGTCGACCAGTATTTGAGGATTTTTTAACTCTAAACTAAAGATTGAGAAGGTTCAAGATCCTGGAAAATATTCTTTAAATATTGAATGACTTACTTTAACAATGTTTTTAATTTTCGTTTGAGACTTACTACATGGAAGCTCCATACAGCAAACGATATTCATTGAAGAGTTACAAACCCCAATATTCACCCCTTTTAGGAGACGACAAATCTCTCGATGTGAGCAAAATCCCGAATCTCCATGATGATTCATGCAATCTATCAATTAAATTAATTAATCGAAATCGAAATATAAAGACAAACTTACGGTTCTTTCCAATAACAGTGGATAATTTTATTAGAATTGCAGTGAAAATGAGGCATTGGATATTCAGTGAAATATGATATCTCATGGTTCGTTCAGCTATCTTTTTTCTATATATTATACATTATCTATATATATCCACGTCAAAAGTGGAGATTAAATATACAAGTTTTCACATTTCTCAAAAAGTGCTTAACTTGAAACTACTTATACAAAAAAAAAATCATGGCTTCAAATTAGATTTATATAAGTTTGATGCCTTTTTTTGTAAGTGGATGAAATCTAATTAATTAATGGCACCATAATCACAGAAAGTTATACAAAATATCATCATTTCATCAACGTATACCTATATAAATTAATCTTTATATCAATTTTATCTGAATTTGCGAAACATAAGTCAAAGAGTCATATATATACTTATTATTAATAAAATATAAATCGTTATTTGGTATATAAATTGTTATTTGGTATATAAATTGTTATTAGGACCTATATATTTGAAAACATGAAGGGTTTTCGGATTATTTATTTTTTTACTAAATATAACTACATAATACTTTAACATTCTACTCCACAGATACAAAAATATCGCAACATTTTTTTCTTTCTAACACTCAACCCCTTATATGCTTATTTTAATTTTAAAATTATCTATTTAGATCACTAAAAATGTATAATTTCTTTAATAACTTGGTAGGAATATATAAATATATATGAACTAATATTTCAGTTAATACCACAAATGACTTTCATTTAACTATATATTTTTTAATTGCAAACTTAATTAGACAATGTAAAATGGTAGTACTAATATGAAAATAATATAATCATAACAATTCATTAATAAAACTAGATCCATGCCTTGAATTTTTAATGATGGAAACAATTTGACAAGTCAATTGGTTTGATAACTTAATTAAACATTTTTTTAAACTTTCATGTTCAATGTATAATTCCTTCAAACTATATTTTTGCATATAGGTTACATTAAGTAATTTTATGTAGTAAGAATAAATTAACTATTCTGTCAGAGCACTGAAACTCTCTTAAGGTAGTGAGTGGGTATATGAAATAAAGAAATACCCCATTTATTGAAATATTCACTGTGAACATAAAAGCCAATGGGTAAAAGTTCCCTCGAAAGTATTATTTGAAAAGAGCTTAGTTTTTAAATTAAAAAAGTTCTAAAATAGTATTATGTATTAAGCCCTACAAAGTAAAAATTGAAATCAAATGGAAGATTTTATGGGTAGATAGGAAAAGTAGCTATATCATGGTGTACTTACAAATTTCTTTCATTTCTATTGAAATTCTAAAGAGCAAAGATTAAATCAAACAATGTTAGAATATAAAAACGTAGAGACGCTGACGTAAGAGATTATACATCTTATTTTTTATATAATACATACATATGTATATTATGTGATCATTACAACAATCTGTCTCTTTTATAAATATATTACAAATATTTACCTCACAAGAAATTAATTTTCAATGTAAAAATCATTGGTGTACAGAAGTCATTTCGTACTAGTTGTTCAAGTCATAGAAAATTCTCGAGTCAAGTCTCATGCGTTTGATGTGAGTCGTAGTTGAGTTGAGAGCATTAGTGATAAAACTAAAATAAAATATCGAGCTATAAATTCATAACATATCTGATGTTTTTTAATCAGCGAATCAATCTATATTAGTATTAACTACGAGTCTGAGTCGTTAATTAAAAAGATTTAAATGATCAATCAAAGTGAGTATAATTATTATTCTTTTTTTTAAAGAAATAGGTTTCGCTAATAAGACTAATAATATGATCTTGAATAAACGGACAACGCACAAAAAATAACTTAAAATCTTATCTCCTTATAAATATGTACATATTCACAGAACGACATTATCTTTCGATATTGCAATATTCTAAGCTTTATAAGGGTTTGCTGGACGAGAAAATGATTCAATTATTGAATATCTATAAAGTATTATTGTCTCAGTGTTTCCACAAACCTTTTAGTCATGTTTAAAATCTTATCAGTTCTAACATTCTTAGCGCTTGCCACTGCCAATCCGACCAAAAGAAGACATTCTAATGAAGGACGGATTATAGGAGGTGAAGAGGTTGAGCCTAATCATATTCCCTTTCAAGTTTCCTTCCAGAAAAGTTCTGGATTTCCAGTATGTGGTGGATCCATTCTCAACAAGGTAAAATAATTTATAATTTATTCGTCAATTGGTATATTTAACAAAAAAAAAAAAAAAATTAGGATACAGTCATCACTGCGGCTCATTGCTGTGAAGATTTTAGTCCTGACGAAGTCAAAGTCGTCGCCGGCGAGCATGATCTATTTGAGGAAAGTGGGAATGAACAAACGGTTGGAGTGGAAAAAATCATAATGCATGAACTCTATGGATCTAAAGGAAACAGCTACGATGTATGTCTTTTGAAGCTTGCATCTTCTTTGAGGCTAAATAAGTGAGATTTCCTTTGATACATTTTTAAAAAAGTAATAACATGTAATTGATGTTCTTAGTATGCGGTCAATTCAATTGCCCTCCCTGAAAAGAACGAAGAGTTTACAGGTGATGCTATTGTGTCTGGATGGGGAAAAACTTCCTTTGGAAGTTCAATGTCCCCAGTTCTCAGAGCTACTAATATTACTTTATTTCCATTCCATGGTATTTCCTTACTATTATATATGTACTTAAAATAACCATAACATTACTAATCTATTTTTTGTAGAATGCAAAGACGTTTATGGTTGTCAATTCGACGAAACAATGATATGTGCTGGATCCCCGGGAAAAGATTCTTGCCAAGGCGACTCTGGTGGTCCTTTGACTCAAAATGGAAAGCTTGTGGGCATTGTATCATGGGGAGTTTTTTGTGGACACCCAAGTTATCCAGGAGTTTATGGAAAAGTTTCTCAATTCCTTGATTGGATTAATGCGCAAAATTAAATTGATCTTCAACTTAAATTGTACTACAAATTATATTTATTAAAGTGTATCTAGGAATAAATTCAATTTATTTATTTTTCATTTAGTTTATTTGGATAATAATTGAAATAGTATAAAACCCTTTTTTATAGTTATAGTGAAGGAGCTTATAAGATTTTCTTCGATATGATTAATTACCCTTAGAGTTAGATCAGGCAGATTCTAATTAACAATTAAAAATAGGTAGAAGTAGTGTGTTATTACTTTTCGCATGAACAGTCGATTTCATTTTTTTATATCATAACCTTGCTACTAGTAATTAGCGTCGAACTTTGATTTCAATGTATGTAAGATTAGGAGTGTCATTATAATATACAATTTTCATGACAAAATGTGATTTTGAAGGAAACAAATTTTGAGTCTTGCTTTTACATTAAAAGGTGAAAAATATATGTAAATATAAGTATAGCAACATAATATTAGCTTAAAAATGGAAATTATAAGAACCTCTATATATTTGGGGAATATTTGGAATTTTAACAATTGCCTGCCATAATCGCACAAGCACACGTGGATTACTCCTTCATTATTTATTGAAATACGTATACTAGGAACATTACATCTGCAGTTCTACCTAATAAAAAACTATAACTTCGTTCCAGACACGGTGTCAAGAGAGGGCTTTAGGGCACCAGTCCCCCCCCCCTCTCGTGATTCGTCTATTCACCCTGGACTAACGTGTTAATGACTTTATCTTATTAAGTATAATGAAAAGAATGAAGCCAAATATGACGCACTGCATCATTCATTTCTTAAATATTACCAATATCTCCTTTTGAGTTAATTGACGATGTGTATGCCGGTTTTGACACCGTAAACGCTTGGAAAATTGAAACTACAAAGATTCACATTTACAATTGATTTATTTTATATACAAGCTCTAGCATTGAGTTAAATTCAACTGCTTGTGTGCGCTTGATCATGAATTTAGTATTACATGGCTTGATACAACCCAAATCCCTCTCAACTCATATTATTATTTCCAATTGTGGTTCGAAGCATACTCTTTTTTTCTGTAAACACATTATTAATTATTGATTCATTACTCTTAATGTTTATTTTGAACTAATTTGTAACAGGTATAAAGTATGCATTATTACTTTTTGTATTTTCTCCTCATCCTCAATATACATTCAAATATTATATTTGTTATTTTATAACTTTTTTTAGTTGAGTAAACAATCTTTAAAAAGTATTACTACTAATTTTCTTAAAATGCACTTTTAACGACAAAAACGAATCAGAAATAAAGGAGAAAAATTAAAAAATAAGTATAACACGCATTCAGTTGTTTATAGAATGCTGGAAGAATACACGTTCTTCACACGTGAATTTGAGGTTGACAACCAAAGTCCTGGTTTCAAATTAGAATAAACGCAACTACAGGATTTACAGCTTTAATGATTGATGAACGATGTTAAAGATTACAAGATATTCGTGAGCTCCTTAAGCCTTTTAGGCTGTATATCGTCATTCGTCATCTAGAACAGCCGAAGTGTAGCCAGGTATGAAAAGTTCCACGCTATTCTTAAACTTTCAGTTACATGGAAAACTTGATGAGTTGAGGGTGAAATAATTTGAAAGATTAAGTAATTTAAAGATTAATTCAAAAACATGTCGCATTAGGATTCATTCACGCATTCCACAGTTTTGAGTCGGATTCAACATCTCTCGGAGTCAGAACATTTGTCTGATGTTTCCTGAGATGATTGCTCCTCATAAATGTATTCTTGGAGCTGTTAGTCTTGTATTTGAACGGATGCTCAATGAGGACTTAAAGGCATCAAGGAAGGAGGTCAATGATTTTGAGATTGAGGTTCCGGATATGACTCTCTCTGAATTCAGGGAATTCTTGAGTTGGATATACACCAACGGGGTGACGTTGAGTCTTGAAAATGTGTTTCTTCTTATCTATTATGCTGATAGGTATTGTCTATCCACTCTCAAGGACAAGTGCACTTCGTTAATGGAGAATGTTTTTGATAAAGATATTTTATCCCTCTTTTATCAATCCAAATTACATGGCGTAGTCCATTTGGTTCCTTGGCTTGAAATCAAAGACAACACTGTGTTGAAGGACATTTTGTCATCTGATTTACTTGAGATGAAAGAGATTACTGTTTTTAGAACTGCTCTCTACTGGGCATCGTCTATGACGAAAGATAAGAAGGGAAATTTGAGAGAGGTCCTTGGGCCTGCACTATATTCCATTCCTTTTCCTCTTTTAATAAAAAAATTAATCCATAAATTTGTGGATGAAGGAGTTCCATTAGGACTACTTATGGATGATGAGATGGTAGATGCTCTAAAATACATTTCCAAGTGTCAATTCAGTGTTTGACTGGTTTTTCCTTATTAGGTATTATACGTAGCTGCTTATGAGATAGATTTAATTGATGAATCTTTAAAAACCCTAGGTTTTGGTTTAGAGTTGATCAACCTATCAAGACCAATAGCTTAAGAATTTACAATCCTTCAGAAGAAGGTCCAAATGTAACTGGGATCATGCACCAAAAGAAATAAAAAAAGCTTCAACAACTTTTGATATTAAATATTCTAAAGAATGAAAAAGATCAAGGAACTACGTTGATGAGCCCGTTACAAATAGAACCCATTATAGAGCCTGTCTTGAATATGACAAATTCTCATTTAACCAGAGAGTTTGGAGTGGAGAATTCATTCCAAGTAGAGTGATAAAAGATGGAGTTCGGTTTGATTTCGAGGATTGGCCTAATGGAAATGACAATGGCACAAGTGCTGATGAGGGTCAAATTCCAGAGATTGCCTTTAGTCGACTCCCTCCAATCAAACCGAATTGAGAAAATTCTATCTTTTCCTTCATTTTAATATAAAATAAATTCTGACTTATAATTGAAAACACAAGTCGACAAAATTTCAATTTTTTTTCAATCACGGATTTGAATGCTATGTTCATGATTTCTTTTATGGTCAAAAATCAAAAATTTAACTCAATATGTTTATTTCTATGACCACAGGATCATTGCTATTAAATTCTTATTTTCGTCTAATCACATCAATGCAAACTAAAATAGTAAGATAACGAAGCAAATTGCCGTGAAAAAGTAAATGAACTTATTGTATATAAATATCTTGAAACTTTTTAAAAAGTAAAGAACATTTCTGTACCTCTTTTTATATTCGAGAAAGTTCACATTCAAATCTGGAAAATTAATAAAAATAATTAATCTTTTTAGAGCGGAATATCTCGCTTATTTTCGTCGCTACGAATATATACTTTGTGGTACATGAAAGCAAAGTTATGTATACTATATAAATAGCCACAACTACTTATTAAAAAAATATATATATGATTTAATATAATTTAGAGAAAAATAATGTATCAGTACTATGTTGAGGTTATGTAATATATGTATATTGAGCAAACTCTGAGAATTTGTATATTTATACATACAAAATTTCAAGAATAATGTGTTTATTAATGTATACATCGAGTTTCTTCGTGTATATTAACAACCTCAACTCTCAAAAAGGAAGGGAAAAATCAGGTGGCCCTCTGTATTTTTTGTGTTGTCAACTTTTTAATTTTGAACAGAGTTATTATTTAGATATACTATACATTGATAAATGTTATCAATATACAAATCAATAGTTAATACTTGTATAATATTCAAAAATAGGTCGCCCAATCCTTGATCTAATATAATACATACATCAAAATCATAAATAACAATACCCTCTTTGAGTTCATAACAGCTGCTTGAAATCAAAAGAGTCAATTGATGAAAAACAGCTAAAGGGAGAGTACATATTATTTTTATTTATCTCACAAAGCTCGTCTTGGTAAGTATATTTTATTATTATAAAAATTATGGAATTAAAATATTGACATAATTTTTTCCCTTTTTTTCAAAATTGTTTCTACAATTTTTTAAATTGTGCACCATGTCAAAAAAAGAAGAAGGTAAATCCTTATGTTGATGTTGATTAAATTCAGTGTAGAAGGTGAAATACATCCTTGATACATAAATTCAATCAGGTATTATTTAATCTTATATTTAATGATCATGCACTGAGATGATGTATTTTATACAATATTATATTATACATGTTCTTGTGCATTAAAGAGTTGAAATCCATAACTAGTTTCAAAGAACAAATTCATCAGCTTATGTAATAAGTTCAATAACTTTTCTAAGCATTTTTATTCGAAACACCTTTTAAAAAAAAGGTTAAATTGGGTTTTTAAGTTGAAAATATGCAGTGAGTATATTTTTATTAGCTCAAAAATAATTTTTGAGGATGTTGAATATGACGACATCAAGTTAGAGGGATTTCAATTCTTTTTATGATTTTCTAATTAAATGACTATTGTAGTTTCAAATATTGATTAAAACATTCTACGAATTAATTTCTATAAAATTTTAAACATCTGAGAAATTAAATAATAATTGCATTTTTATATTACACATTAAAGAAACACATTGTATAAAATGTTTAACCATCATCTGATCTAATGTTTCTTTTTTTAATTCAACATATTCAATAGTTTAATCATCATTTAAATTTTTTCATAAAAAAATAAATAAACTTGATTATAATTTGCATTGATAATACGATGAAAATGTTCTTTGAGATGGTTATTGTGACAATTTTAAATGTTTAAAACATAATTTAAAAAAAATAATATTATTTGTCAGGGAACTAACTATATTGAAATCGATATAGTGAATGCAATAACGAGTAACTGAATCAAATACATATATTCTAAAAAATAGAAACATCAAAAAAACAAATTAATTAAAAAATATTCTATAAAAATGGAATAATAAAGTTCATAAAGACAAATATACGTAAGATGAACTTAACTTTAATTTGAAAGTACATCCCCATTAGGCTAAAAGACTCTCTTCGAATCACATTTGACGATTGGAGCACTTCTGAAAATGTTAAATTTATTGTAATCAATGCTTATATTTGCAACAATATTCTTCGACTGGACAAATCAGATGTTTTTCTTTATTATCCAGTTTTGAATGGTTTAAGATTAATATATTTTCCACCATTTTCATAGTAATAAGTAAAGGCATACTTTCTTCTAAGGTTGTATTGCGTAAAAAAATTGATGGGTATGATGTAGCTATTTGAATTTTTCTTCATCTTTGAAATAGTAGAATTTATTAAGTTAAAATTGTCTAAATGATATTCTAAGTCTCATCCATTGTCAATGTAAAATGAAAAAATGAAGAGAGCTAAAATTGGAGTTTTTGTGATTTGAACATTCCAAGTCTGCTCACTATTAATATTAGAATTAATTTAGAATCTATTTGATTATTGTCTATGTTCTATATCCAAATAGTTTTTGTGATGTGTTATAATTATTTAATAAAAGTAAATTACCTAATAAATATCCCCATAATTTGTACAATTTGAATAAAAAAATCCAATTGATAATTTTTTGTCATCTGTGAATGTCAAATCATGTATTAGAGGAAATTAAAACTATTAATGAGCTAAGTAATAAAATAAATCTTGCAATTATTTCGTCCAATTACATCTTATTTGAACTATAAATTGATAATAAAGTTTCATTTTGACCCATTTATATCAATAATATATATATATATATATATATGTAGATATAATTTCAATGGATATGTAAATTGTAAAAATCTGTAATAATCATTAGAAAATATAAATATAACTCCATTCATACATCATACATATAATGGAATTTGAATATTATGGATAATATTATTATCACAAATATGTACAGTAAAATTCTTTGTTCAAAATGCATCATCTAATTTTTTCACTCGCAGTTTGAACAAAATCCCAACTTTTTTGTGCATTGTACATATTATATAATAGATTACTTTAAAAAAAGTATGACAAAAAATCGCGTGATCACATAGCTTTTATCGTCATTTTTGAAGAAATATGAACACACACACCCTTCAACTACATTAACAAAATCAAAAAATACATCTATGTACGAACAATTTCTTCCTGTTTTAGTATTCAATAACTCAATACTCCTTTATTCATTATGAAATTGACGGAAACGTTTATTCGTTTCGCTCTAATTAATTAATTAATTCAACAGTAGCTATTGTATTTGTGCTACATATTTCGATATTTTCTGCCTCTATCAATAAAACATTTATAGAGGCATATGTACATAAAAAACAAAAAACAAAAACATTACTTTATACAACACAGTAACATACAAGGTGTGAAATTATTCATGAAAAACATTAGCAGTTCTCCTATTTCTGGCAATGACACATAACCTACTGTAATCTTTGATTTCTTTATTAACAAAGAACCATCATCATTTTTTTTTTCTTTTTGAGGACTTACTATCCTAATTTCAGAAAATGTATTCAATTTTTCTATACAAAATCACAACTGATGCTCTTTTTAATCATGTGGGATAAAATTTGATCTGGTCTTAAGTATAAAAAGAAATTTAGAAAACATCAATTGTACCCTGCATCCTCATAAATAATGAAACTGAATGTTTATTTTTTTATCAAATGACGTATAAAATTATTCAGATCTTAGCATTTAGATATAAATGTACAATCTACATATGTTTGATATATTGATTAAGTCAATATTTAAAGGTCCTATTTGAAAAAGTTCATTTAAAGTACTGGATTAATTAAGATTGATAATAGTCGTATTATCTTATATCTAGGAATTAAATGTAAATAAACATATATAGCAACTTCAAGTCAATGTACATTTATTTTGAAGGTATAATTGTATGTCTCTTTGTCTTGTTCAAAAGTGTTAACGCTGCACCATCCACCAGAAATGTGAGCGATAAAATAATAGCTGGAGAGTTAAATATTAAATCCTTAATGTCAATAGAAAACTATTATCACAGCATGACATTGGTATGAGTCCTTTTATCCAAGAAGCGTTTTAATTGTAGCAGGTAAACATTCTAGAAGAATAAAAAAAAATGTTTAATCAAAGAAATCTGAGATGGAACAATGTGTTGGAGTTAAATCCATTGTCATCCATGATTTATTCAGAACCCAATGAATCAATTAAAATATTTTATTATTGAAGTTGAGATATTAAACTTAAAAAGCATTGTAACAATGTTAGCTCAGTTGATCTTTTAAAATAGAATCAACAATTCACTTTTAAAGTTGTCGTCTCATAATGGGAAAATTATAGAGTAGTGGTCCAGGATCATCGCTCCTTGGAGGAGCTACTTTAGATATTATGTCTCACAACAGTAAAATTTCATACATACTTGCAATTTATGTATGCGTAATACAGATATTTTATTTGGAATACCGATGGGAAAATTTTAAAATTTGTCAATTGGATTCAAAATTTCCATTTCATGCATATATTTACAATTTATTTATATGCATGTAACTAAAACTTTTACTTACATGTTTAAAAATAAAGTTTTACAATAATTCAACTTTAATGTTTTATGGATTTTTCTAAAGTATAATTCAAACGCATTACACTATAATAAAAAGCTCTCATTGTATGTTAGTTAATGGATACTTTTACAAAATCCTTTTCTAAATATTTCTAGATATGTAACATGATTTCAAGTAGAATGGGGAAAACCGTTACTTTTTTCATAGTAACTAATGCTTCAAACGATCTTGAAGGAGCTTCAACTTACAAAGATATTAAAATATAAGTTTGATAAGATCTGTTTTGATAAATTTTACTTTTTCATTTGTCGATTTTATTTATGAAGTTATGGTCACAAAATATTCTCCTCTTTGTGTAAAAATAATTGTAAAAATATGATAAAAAAGAACATTGTCTTATACGTATAATTTGAAACTTAGGGGATCCAATAATAATAAATCACCTAATAAATTATATGAGTATATTTCAGTATTTTCTAATATTTAATATCCATTGGGAGGAAATATATGATAGGAGGAATCTGCTTAACCGGAGCCATTCATTATAATCCAAGAAAAAAAATTTCAAATCAAGGAATTATGTCACATAAAAAAAAGTTCATGTTCGTGATAAATTGGTAATGTCATTTAATTTTATATATATATATATATTGTGTATAAGTTTTGACGCTCTTGCGACCTTCTCAATTCCCTCACCCTTAAATTTTGAGCAATAGTAACCATAAAAAGGAAAATCTAAATTCCTCTTTTTTTTATAATCGCATATTTAGAAATGAATTAATTTAAATTCATTAACAAATATTTTTAAATCCTTAAAGAAACAAGGATCAAGTATTTTTTGTTAAAGCTCATTTTGAATATCAATTAGAATGAAGTTCAAATAATTATAAAACACATGAACTCAAACCATTTTGTTAAAAAAAACTTGCCATATTTTTGAAGCCTTCAGGAAAGATAAGGAATTAAATATATTTACATATATATTAGGGTGTGAATTCATTTTAATCTTTTTGAGGGCCTTGACCCCTAATTTTTTTTTATTTTGTCGTGAAAATCAATATACAATTAAAAAAAGTTTTAAAACTTTAAAACATCTTGATGTTGCACAAGGCCTTTCAAATACAGAAAATTGACAATTTTCGTGAAAATTTCACATCATCCAGAATACTTCGAAATTTTATAACTTTTTTTGTGGTTCAATAAACAATCTTTAAAAAGTATTTTTTGAGAAATAAATGAAGGGGAAATAAAGAAGAAAGAATAAATGTACTGCGTATAAGCACATTTTCTTTTTTTCTTCCATTTTCGTGCATAGTCATAAGACATAATGGATGTTACGGTAAATTTACTGCTTTAAAAATTTAACAATTGAACCTCTATGTTGCTTCTGTATATTTGGAAACATGGTTTACTTATACATAAAATGTAATTACTTAAAGACAAAATATTGAATTATTGCATTGTATGGTCTCATTTAAGATAGTCAATGAATGAGCGACCTCATCCGCTATTAATGTTTTTAATGTTTGTAGTATCTTAGTAAAATTAAAGATTTTTGTCTTATGATGATAAAATACCAATTGGAACAAAAATGAAATTAACAAATCCTTGAACGTCTGATTACATGAAACATATTCAAATAAATAATTTTAATTCAATATATACTGACATTTCTAATTTAATTACATGGTATATTAATCGACACGACGTAATAATAAAAAAAATAAAGGTCCTTCTAAAAATTTAAAATTTAATATTCACTACGTATATGTAGATTAGCACTTATAATTCTAGGAAGTTCTCACCTCAACCATATTGAAAAAACTGAATTCAAATTGATCACGAAGGTAAGGGTAACAATTAATATTTTTTATTTTCTTCCTTAATTTTTCACCTTAAAAGTAATAATAATAATAATAAAACAGAACACAAAAAAGGTTTCCTTTAATTTCTTTTTATATCGTGATACCTCCATTCAATGTGCATTGGAATCAAGTGCATAGTATGCAAGGGAAGATTTATTGGATTTCATAAAATTATAAATGGAGAAATTATATCAATATACCAGTGTGTCATGTATTAACTAACATAATCAAATACCGTCAACGGGCAGAACAAATTGATATTTGCTACTGGATTTAACCTGTGGGTCGTATTTTGATGGCCCCTGCTCTATAGAGTAAATAAGATTGTGGAAGCTATTTATTTAAAGTATCATTTTAAACTATATTGAAGTATGTAATATAATATAATTGTCCACCCACAAATTTCAACAACTCTTTATAAATGTATAGTTTTTAATTTTTACCTTAATCAATACCTTACTCAACATATTATTTCAACATGCCATAGATAAAGCTATACTTTGTTCATTGTCAAGGTAAAAAAAAATTAAACTATTTATATTCAAATCATCGAATAATTTTTGTAATAAAGGATAGTAGTGACTCTAAGGCGACAATTAGGTTTGTTCTTTGGAGTATGCTCTTTTCAAAGCATTTTTTATTTTTCAAAATGAATATTTATCTTTAATGTATACAATGGTGTTTCCATGAACGGTTTGATTGAAATGTTTATTAACATTAAGATTTAACAATAACAACTTACACAATTAATTATGTTAATGAGTCTTTTTTAAATTTTATGTATTCTAAGCAATTTTTATTAATTTTAGTAATATAGCTTCTTTGATAATAATAATTTTTTGATATATCAAACTTCAACTAATTATATTACAGTTGTACTTGCTTTTGGCATGTGGCAAATATTTAATATACTAATTATTATGAACAACTAAACAAGTGACTTACAAATATTATGAACAAGTCAACAAGTAACTTACAAATATTATGAACAACTCAACAAGTAACTCACAAATATTATTAGCAAATTATTATCGATTTTTATTATGCTATTCATTGTCATTGTATTCGAATAAAACTATGATTAGTATTATATGTACAAACGTGCTACAAGAAGAGTAAATATAAACTTTGAACAGAGAAGACGCTCCTCCTATTTTCTAACTCCCACAAGTTGGTGGCAACCGTAATTATTACTACCATGGAAACGTAATAAGAGATCAATGTGGTTGAATGGGATGTGGGAGAAGAATAAGTTAATAATGAGATCGTGATAATCAATATTTAAGTACCAAAGTTGATTCTGATTAGGCCTGTAGTTTGATTTATTATCATCGAGAAAACATTTAATCTTACTAGAATATCCAAAGACACGTCAAAGATCTGTCATGCTTAATTTTCTCTCAAGATGAATAGGGTTAGTGTTGAAGATCTTAAATTCATTTGAAAAAATTAAGAGAGTCATTTGACCCATTTGTCTAAATCAGAGCATTTAGAAGAATGATAGGAAACTTGTATAAGCAGATTAACACGCAAGATAGAGGCTATGTCAATAACTAATGTCGATTTAAATCAATTTCAAACGCTTTTCTCAATTTATGGATACCCATATACCCTTATATGTTGTAACCGATACAGGCAAATGGTTTGAATCAGAATTGTATAACACACAAACAAAACTATTAGACCTTCATTGCATTAATACCACAGCATGTCATTCCCAAACTATCGGGAAGGAATCATGGTTATTTTCTTTACCCTTGGTATTGCTGGAAATAAGGCTAATACCCAATATCAGGCATATATGTTATTCCCATTCACAGCAGTGACGAGTTTCAAGATCAACGCTCCACAAGATATAACTAATGCTTCTTTTGAATATTCAAGATTAAGATGCTTTAAGACCTGTTATCTGAGCTTAACAAAATCTTCAATGTGATATCTAAAGAATTGATATAACTAATCAAAAGGTACACGTTTATCAAACACTCAATAAATTGAAAAAGGAATGGATAAGAATGGACAGAGTAAGGTATCAAATCGTAGGAAATTAATGACATAAGTCGAATATTAAATGCACTTGTGAAGGATGGGAAAAACTGAAATTACATAATTCAACTGTCCATTAGAACCTTAAAGCATAAGAAGTAAATATTGATGTTGCAACCAGGCCAGGTAATATTGTAGATAACGTATTAAGTAAAGTGGGCTAAGTGGGTTACTTTGCAAAATCATCATAGCTTTCACGATCATGACTAATTTAATTTTTGGGATCTAGAAGATATTTTATTTATTTATTAGAAGATGCAAATTTCTTAGTTTCTAGAACATTATGTATTTCGACAATGATAAAATAACACCATGCAACTATCTTCGAACTTTTTTGTACCTGGATATTAATGGTTTTTTATTTGTTTAATGTCAAATTTGTTTTTGTGATCTTCAGATTGGTTTTGCCAATTGACAGCTTTAAATGAAAACACACCTAAAATTGTAGTTGGAAATCTTATGCAATTTCTCACGGGTAAGATTTTTAGTTGTTACCAATTTGAAAGGCATTTTTTATTTTCCATAGATGTTATAACTATTTCTTAATTCCTAATGAGAGAACATCTACTTGGTAATAAGTAGTAATGTAAAAAATATACACTTTCGGCCGATAAAAAAAACAGAAAGAGAAAGAGAAAACCAACCTGGTGACTCTGACAATTTGATGAATGTTGAGAGGGAAGAAGTTTGAGCTATCATGACGTTTTACTGAGCTATAAGTTGCTATTCTTGTTTATATATACAAGTGAAGATACATAAATAATAATATTATGTATACCATAGATGAGAGACAGAAAATTAACTGAAATTAATGTAGGAAAATTATATATTTTTAGCACATAAGTCGTAAACTAATAGTTATTAAGGGGAAATTGGACTTGAGTCCTTTTTTTTAACATTGGATTTGCTTTATTAACTTAAGAGCTGCCATTCCTTTCGACTGCAAATCTTAAAAATGGGTAGTATATGTAAGAAATGCTT
The DNA here is from genome assembly GCA_963680855.1 of Lepeophtheirus nordmannii. Lineage (NCBI taxonomy): Eukaryota > Metazoa > Arthropoda > Copepoda > Siphonostomatoida > Caligidae > Lepeophtheirus > Lepeophtheirus nordmannii. The sequence continues at coordinate 23,511,690 of OY804522.1, read as the reverse complement.
TCCAAATTTTTTATTTAGTACTAGATTGAAACAATATAATAAGATGTGATTAAGAAAAATGTCTTCCCATAAGACTTTTAATGAATTCAAAACTAAATATATACAGAAATTATATATCCCAAAAATATAAAATTCCATAGCTAATATACGTAAATAATGCCTATTTTGAAATTATCACATTAATTTCTAACATTTGAAACTTATTAGTTATTATAGTTTAAGTAGGCAATTAGAGCACTTGCCAACTCTTCGTAGGACGATGTATTTTGAGAAGCCCATAGAGCCAATAATAACTCTGATGGACGGAGGTTTTGTCCTTAAAGCCATTGACAACAAAAACGAAGGATTTGGAGTAGTCCATAGAGGCAATGTTGAACTCTGTTATGAGCGGGGAATTAGAATTCCTGTCTTAACTCCAAATATTTTCACATCCATTGTCGACGACTCACTCCAATAGGCATTTTATTGAAATAATTGATTGTTTTTTTGGGGAGTGTTACACAGATTATGCAAGATCCTTATTATCAGGTAGATGTTCTCCCCTCAGGAATAAAGGAAAAATAATAACAGCTTTGGAAAGTAAAAAGTAATATTCAGAGTGCCAACCCAAAAAAATATCACACGCGAAAGGTGCACATTATTTACAACCCTAGTTATAACTATTAACCCCTTGCCAGGGAATAACGTGTGTGGCACGTGACGATGTACAAGTGCCATTTTGGGCAGTAACGAGCTACACACGTTACAGATTGTGTGCGTTTGCACGTACATAAGAACATTGTTATATTGCACAGAATTTATATTCATTTTATTGCGTATCAATTTGTTTTATATTCTAAGACAATGGATCAAAAATTTAAATGGTCTATTTCGACACTGTCCAAGCTAGATTAATTTCCCGGTTAAGGGGTTAAAAGTTTGAGGATCATTTCTATGATATCTGTCAAGGAAAATAGCTGCAATATTACCAATCAGTTGTCTGCCTTACAAATAATTGATCAATTCACTACCATCTTCTTCAGCTGAGTATTACTAGGATCATTATGTTCAATATAAATTTCTGCATGGGTATTTTATTTTTCAAATATTTCATGCATATTGAAGGATTTAAGGATAAGCATAAAAAGGACAAAAAACATGCATGGAATTTAATATTAATAAACCATGTATATAGTAAAAAAAAAGTAGCTCAAAGGCCTCAGTATCACTCAACCAACACATCATTTAAAAAAATAACACATTTATCAAATAGATTTTCAAAATGCATGCAGGGAGTCATTTTTTTGTTAATGTATTACAGAGTGCTATTTCTTTTCTCGATGATAAGAGAACAAAGACTGACCAATTTGAGTGACTTAATTTGCATGAAAATGTTGTTTCTTACAAAGAATAAATTATAAATACACTTGTTGATAGTATACTTAACCCTAACGATGCAATGAAGATGCTATATATGTATGTACCATATGTATATCAATTGAAATGTTTTAAAGTAATTACTGGAAAAAATATTAGTACACATTTCTTATTAAACACTACTAGCTATATAATATTTCAAATTCTTATCCATTGTTCTTGCTGACTTATTAAAAAAATAAGAAACTATTAAAAAATAATTTACATGGATATAATAACTACAATAAATTGTCAATGAAACTAAAATTAGAAAAGAGGTTATTTAATACTATTATAATGATATCAATCCTTGTCAAGCAAATAGTAGTATAGTCATTAGTTTCCTTTGGTAAACTTTAATACCTCAATTTTAGTTTAACTAAACATCAATCTTTTAAAGGGGTTCGTGTCAGGTTTGATCTAAAAAAAAGTTTTTAACTCTTTTTTTATATTATTTGAGGTATAAAGGCATACTTTTGCTCAAGAAACTATCAAATGACTCCACAATTCCTATTTTAGTACTGATGTTGAGAAAAATTAAAATAATATTGATTCGGTTGAACTCGACTCAAATTATGAGTCGAATTTTAAATTTAAAAAAAATTCAAATCGACTCAATATTTCTTGAAGTCAAATCAATTTTGAATCACTCAATCTCAAAAAACTATAAAAATGAATCCTCATCAGTTTAGTTCCTAATATTTTTGCTTCAAAATCGTATAAATATTCTATTTTCTGATCCTTTATAAATAATTTAACATTAAGATCAGACCAAAAATTGTAAATACTTAATTGCTATAGTTTCTCCATTTTTCTTTTCATTTTTAACTTATTAACATTTATAATGTAACTACCGATATAATAGGGCATCACCACCCAAGTAAATTTTATAGACTATATTTCCTAAACTATGAGTCTGCTTTTTAACTATCTTGGTTTATATTTGTAATAACAAAAAAGTAAGTATAAAAATACATATATTATGAAAATACTCCGAGGAAAGTGACTCGCCAACATCGAATTCTTTATCGAAACAAAACAAATTTCCTATTTTGAATGAAAGTACACACTTTTGTTATGTCGTTTACAAACAATTTCTTTACCATTACATTAAAAAAATATATTTATTAGCTTTTATTTCATACCAATTAGAATGCTATAACATCTATTTCCGGGAAATTACAATGAAAACATGAGCATTATATTCTGAATTTTGCAGCTTTTTTTAAAAAACATCAATAATAGAGATATATGGCTTTTGAGGCAGGCATAGTCAAGGTCATTAAACAAAGTAACTTGTATATTTAGTTAGTGTAGATCATGGAAAATAGAAATAATATCCTTTTGCATATGTTTGATGAAAAAGGTCAAATTTGAATTGATCTAAACAATCAAGAGAGGATTTAGTCTCCATAAAGTTTTGATAATATTTGAACAATTCTAATCAAATAGTATTTATAGGTAGAGAAGTTTGTTTGTCAATTTCTTAATTTTAAAAATTATATTTGTATTTATAAATAGACGAGAATATTATTATTATAAATAATATTATTGATTATACTATTTTCTACATTTCGGGAATGATAAATACTGTGAAACTTATATAAATTATATTATATTTTAAGAATAAATCAAAACTTTAAACTAGTCTCACGCATACATACAATTGTGAAAGGACTAAAATTAATAATGATTCTTAAATTAAAAGGTGAAGTTATATTCATTAAATATTCATTTGTAAGCTTATTATAGGTTTGATATTTTTTATATTGAAGACTTTTATTTATTACTTAGTATGATTTATGAGATAGTGTAGTTTATGTCGTATTCTTATTAATGCTCTAATAAAGCCTCATCAAGGTTTTAAAATCTTTTTCAGAATATCATTTCTATTTATTTAACAAAACTTTAAAAAAAGAGAAAAAAAGAAAAAATTCTCAAAACTTTCTTTTTTCGATATCGACCGTTTCCAAGGAAAAGCTTCACATGCATGCAACCTCTCGACTTGTACTCTTGGACAAGTACATCAGTCTATATGTCTAAGAATATGAGACACCTGGCCTTACTACCAGATGGCGCCACTAACAGAACCAAAATATTTTTTGAAAGTACCAACCTTCAAAAGATTACTGTCGAAATTTCATGACGTTAGGTTAATTATTTATCGAGGGGCAGTGATCTAAGTGCCGCTACTTTTATGATTCTTCAAAAACGATGGATTCAAAGCAATTTCGTGTGTTGATATATCATTGTTTTTAATGAGAAAAAACACCGTTCAAGGCAAAGCTTAGCTTGAAAAAAGTTATCCGAAGTCTGCCCCATCAAAAACAACCATCAAAGGAAGGTTTGCTGATTTCCTATTAAATCATTTTGAATTTCTAGTTTCTGTTAGTGCTATCCCGTCCTTGAAATTTTTTAAATATTTATCTTGTCGAGATTGCTTAAATAACTTTTTCTTGACTCATCATAGTTTAAAATTAAGCAAGTCAAGCCATAGCATTGTTTTGCAAGTATATTTCAAATATGATTCCAGTTTAAATCAACACTAAAACCTATTTAGAGATGTACATTATTTCTTTCAGACTGTAGAGCATATTTTGTAGTATCAGGGTTCCGAACATTAAATTTATTTGTCATTATGATGGAAAATTGTGAAATCGTAAAAAATTTCATTCTCTCTTAATTGTTACTATCAAGTCAAATAACAAAAAAAAAAAAGATTAAGAAAAAAACTTCTTGAGCCAATCGCATTCAAGAGAATTTTAACCTACGAATGAGAACAACACACAAAACAAAAGCCATAAAGAACAAAGCGGGGGACGTATCAAGTTGTGAACCCCAAACACAACGGTTTGACATAGCTTAGACCGTTTAGTACTTTGTTTGATCTTTTCGCCATCAAAAAGGTGTGTCTCACTCTCCAGATCCAAATCTTTGAAAGGAAGGGCTATTGAAAGTCACTGACAATAAAAAAACAAAAAACAGGATAAGGCAACGAACTAATCAATGAACTCCCTTCCTTCACTCACAAAGTGGAATGAGGAAGGCTCAGAAAAAAAAAATTAAATTACAGTCGAGTCTATCAAGTGACCTTTTGTTTCAAGACTTTTCTGCTTTCTTTCCAATAACAGAAAAAAGAGATCCTCTTAACAACTAAAGATAATATTTCAAAATTGAATGCCTATTTATACTCTTTTCACATTCATGAAAATTTGACCATATGAATGAGAACAATACACAAAATAATATTTTACTCATGAGCTGAGCAAATGTATGAGACACTTCCTAACTACTCACTCCCTGCATACGTATTGATTTGAAAATTGCCAAAAATATGACTTCAAATTTTCTATGAAATATCTATAAATTTCTCCTGGTGTCATTATTTCATTTTGCTTAAATTAGAAAAAACGTCAATAGCGTGGATGTCAAAGATACATTCTCTAAAATTATTTTAAATATTATAATATTTAAATGAGACGACTACTATTCTTTTTCTTTTAAGTGGCCATAGTATCCACTTCCAATCACTTTTTGATCTTTTTTCCACTAAATTCGCTGGAAATCTAAGACTCACAGTAGAGCTACTTATGTAGTACCGCGCAGAAGGATTAAGAAACCAGCTGAAATCCTTTTGTGTGCTATTAAATTCCTTATTAATTCATTTCATGTAATATTCAAGGAGTTATTTAAGTATAAAAGATTTAACCGACCTCTGGACCTACTCCAAACGCCTACGCCCCAAAAGTCCCTTTATATTCAAACAAAGACTGGCAATGAAATTTTCATTAAATACTCTAGTTAATCATTATTTTTTAATATACAAAATGACCATCCATCTAGGCTTAAATCGAAGTTTAAGCTGAAAAATTGGTCATAAAAGCTAAAAAAGTAGGGTCCGATTTTTCAAAAACCGTCGGACTTAATTATATATTTAGATATAAGGCTTCTTCAAGATATCGAATAAAGAAGTATGGTTTATGATGATGAAGATGTAGGATATTTTTAGGTAACTAAATATATATATATATATATATTATCACAATAGTACATACCTACATATAGGTCTTCTTAAACCTCCACATAGTCAAATTTGTAATATATATGACTTATAGCAAATAAGAAAATTAAAAATTATAACTTGTAGAAAGTGAAAATAAAAATAAATAAATATTCAATTCTTAAAAATCATCAGTCATTAAGAGGCTGTCAAGCTCTGCGGATCTCTTTCTCCTGAATGGAGGGTGAGCTATGGAAGACTTTTTTTTCAGATGCTCTCTTTATAGAGATTACTAAATAGACTCAAATTCAGTTCAAATTATTTTTTCCTGGGCCTTCCTCACTTCACTTTGTGATTGAAGAAAGTAAGCTCTTCAATTAATTCCTTGTTTTGTATCCAAGTTTATTTGATTTTCTAAAATTTGTTTTCTTTGGCTCTTACATTCGGAGATTCGGATCTTGAGAGTGAAACACACCTTTTCTTTGGCAAAAAAAGAATAAAATAAAGTACTAAAAGGTCTTGGCTATGTCAAACCGTTGTGTTTGGGGTTCACACCTTGATACGTCCCCCTTTTTATTCCAAAAACTATTATTTTGCGTGTTGTTCTCATTCAAAAGGCTAAAACTCTCATGAGTGTGATTCGGCTCAAGAAATCAACTCTATCTTTCTTTTTTGTAGTAAATGGTATTATTAAAAGATGAGTAAATCTTTATCGTTACATATTTTTAATCATAACAGCAAATTTTTAAATGAGCCAATTTAAATTCCACAATACTCATACTCAAATTATACTCTAAAGTCTAAAAATTCAAATTGTAATAGAGTGTTGGATCATATATGTAGGTAAAATAAAAGTCATTGTCTTTTAAATGATATATCTATTAATTTTTTTGTTGAGTATTCACATGAATTGGTCAGATTGACAAAATATTAAGCTTTTACAAGGTATTTTTCTATCTGTGTCTAAACTAAATTAGCTTCATTGTAGCGAAAAACAATTATTTCAATTGGTATACATATTTTGAAAGTTGGCAGTCATTGTTTGGAAACGATAGAAGGTTTTGTGTGAACAATAGTTAATTTTTTATCTAGGTACATAAAAGACTCCAAGGATAAAAATTATTCATGTGACTGATTAAATTAAAGGGGATCCATATATATTTTACTTCAAAGTAATTAATTATTTTTTTGTTTTCGATAAAGTCTACCAAAATTGAAGGAAAGGTCATTATCATATGGATATAAAGTAAAACTACATACATATAGAGATATAGAAGAAGAGTAAAGTGAGTTCTGCCATATTTTGGTGTAAGTGGCTTTAAAGAGAGTCAATACTTGGAATTAAACTAATATGAGCATATTATTTAAAATATTGTGTATCAGTGGGAGCAATATGTTTTTTATATTTCATATATACAGCCATCATTTTGTGACCACTCCAGCATTTCAAACATGAAAGGGTTTGTCGTTTCAGTCAGTATTTTATCATCAAAAAATAAAAATCCAATATTGACTTCATTAAGGTTGCAGAGACATTGAAAACATTAATATTAAAACTTTTTTTTCTCAAATGAAATTCAATATCTTACATTCTAACACTTACTCATCATATTAAAGTAAATCGTGTCTTCTAATATATAGAAACCACCATGAGGTTCAAATTAGCCTTTAGAAAACAGATTCAAATATACATATATTTGAATGATAAATTAATTCACAGATACATACGTAATATATAGTTTACAATAAAAAATATTCATAACGACAAACAAGTATGTATGTAGTTCTTTCAGAATATTTCTTTTTACTTTATATTATTTGTAATTTAATATTCCATTTCCATGGGTGTAAATATAAATCTTCAATTACAATAAATAAATATTTGGGTCATTTTAATATATTTTACACTGGATCGAGGTCCAAAAGAGGAATCCTCACTTTCATAATCAAGAGGGTCAAGATTGCTATATGTTTGGTAGAATATTCTCAGACGAGTGACTGGCAGCAAATTTATGTATTTTAATTTAGTATGATTTTTTGACTCATAAATGCCCACGGCTCGAATAGCCATTCTCCATCGTTCTTTCAAGCTATCGTCGATTCCAAACCTTTTAATACTCTCCCTCTAATTTTTATGTGAGATTTGGGCAAAAATACTTATAATTATCCTAATTGGGCTGTTTTTAATTCTTTAATCTCCAGACTAAATTTGCTTGATGGCACCAAGAATTATAGTCCTAATCTACTTCTATCATGGAAAAGAGATTCTTAGTCTTCACGAATTGATTTAGCTATAAATGTTTTCTTCATTACTTCCCCAAATAAAAAAGCATTCCATAGGCTATTGCCTACTCATAGCGGATTGATTTGGAATAGTCCATAGAGGCAATGTCGAACGATTGATGAATAGAGAATTGGAATCCCTGTCGTAAATCTATACATATTCACATTGATAATCGACAATTCACTCCAATATTCATTGTTTTGTTTTTCAGCGGAGTGTTACGCATGTAAAACACAAATCATGCGAGATCCTTATTATAAGGTAGATGTTCTCCCCTCAGTAATAAAGGAAAAATGATAACAGCTTTGGAAAACAAAAAGTACTGTACAGAGTGTCAACTCAAAAAAATATCACACGTGAAAGGTGCATGAAATTTACATTCCTAGTAATAAGGAAAGATGTAAATTCATAGCATTTTTTCGCGTGCGATGTTTTTATTTATTAAGGGTGTGAAAAAAGAGACTATATAGCGAAGGATGACTGTTGGCAATCGCAAAATATTTTTCGATTGAAGCCATGTCCCTTCCTTCTTCTTCTTTTTGAGGCATACGCATCTCTAATCAATTCAAAAAGAATAAGTGGCATTTTTTATTCACTATTTAATTTTTGAGATTTTGAAGCGACGTCAATAGAGGTGGTAACGTTTAGAAATTCCCCAATCATACGGGTGTGATAATATAACATATCTGAAATTCTATAATTAGAATATTTTCTATTATGAGACAACCAAATCGTCGATGTCACTAGATAAATCTAGATCTATTCAATCAGCATAGTATCAATGACAGTTCAAATACATCTGATTGCACATTTGATCTAATTAAATTGCTTGTTTCATATACATAATACTCAACTATTAGTCCTGGGGCATCCGAATTTCGTCAAGATTAAGGAGAAATACTTTGTCAAATATGTACGTGTCTTTTTGTTTTCCCGTAACCCAGTCATTGGAGCTCAAAAGTCAGTTCGTAGTTATCAAAATGAAACAAAAAATTGACGAAAAGTTTAGATTTATGACAATGAACGAGACTAAGGACATAAAGCATCGATCCATGAGGAAAGTTTTGATTGATCCTCTGGATGGGCCTTTCCTTGGCCGGTTTTCCCTTATTTATTTCCATAGCAGCGTAAACTATTATAATACTATAAGGAAAAAAAATAAATGATGATTAAATTACTGGATATGTTCAATTTAAAAAGAAGTAAACAATAATAATGGTAACACTTTTTCGTCATTTTTTGTATGTAAATTGCTGACGCTATTGTCTATATAACTTTGTTTAAAAAACTCGAAGTGTTAAAATTAAATTTTGCATTCAAAACCTGAATTAATATTCTTCCATAGGTGGATGATTTTTCTTTGAGTAATAAATCTATTTTTTGACATAAATAAAGTTGGCATAATTTTGAGCACTGATTTTAGAAATATATATATTGGTATAAATTATGTCTTGAAGTATTTGTACATATCATAGGCTTAATTTGAAATGAAATGATTTATTGAATTAAGTAGAGAGGATAAAAAAAGAATCCAGAGACAGACCCAAATATTGAAATATACTTTAGCTTCAGAATTAACAGGTTTATAGTCTGTCAAGTAGTTTTCTTTCTTTCTTTTTGACAATGAGGTAAAATAAGCAAGAGACTGGTAAGAGAGAACTCAGTCGTAACTATTGATGTATTGAGAGCTTTATTTCAGGACACTTGATGAAATGGTTTTATATTTTTTTACATCAATCGATATCTTTAACTATCCTTAACTACAATTTATCCTTGAGTCATTCAATTTATAAGTAATTAAAACATTTGATGGAAATTAAACAAAGCAATTCCATTACTTTACAAAATTTTGTATCACGTAACATATTGGGAGTAGTAGTTTAGTATTAACATATTTTCAATATAACCATAATTCTCGTCCCATTTTTTCCTCACACTCTACAGAAGTCGTGTCCCTAGTTATGGGTGGAATTGTAAATCTTATGTAGTGCATATTTGTAAAAAAAAGGGGGAGGGGGGAGCAGCACCAAATTAACTTGGTAACACTAACAATTGAATAAATGTCTCAAAGGGGTGTAGCTTTAGCTATCATAAGATTTTAATTTATTTATCAGCTATTCTCCTTTATACTAACAGATAAAGACATACATAGATGGAAGAAAATATACACAAACTCATGCTATAGAAAATTAGGCACTCTACTAGTTGATGGGTAGTTGATGATTTTGAATAAAAAAAGTTCGCCCTTTCATAGAGCAACGAGCACTTGGGAAATAAAATAGAGAGAAAAACATACCTCGAGGGAAAAAGGGGAAATAAGTCCAGGGATTCACATCCATACTTCTAATTCCGTCTTACGAAGGAGTAGAATGTAATCAGAGCCGTGAGATAATACCATCAATCCCACGAATTCCTCCAATATTGGATTTACGATCCTGAGTTCCTTTTTCTAGATTCTAATTGAGCCAAATGATCCTCTGGAGTCTCTCTGAGTCCAAGGGGCTCCAACTCATCCTAAGATGTTCTATAATTCCATAGACTTGTTCTGGGCTTCAGTCATTTTTACGGATTCAGATATGACTCAGGTCCTATTATCTTGGACTTTCACTCAATTGGGTTAAGACTCGTTTTGGAATAGCTGTCATTTGGGACAGAATGATTTATATTATTCATCAACCATACTTTTTATAAGTTTACTGATGAGCATCAACGATTTTCAGACTCGTTGTGACATTGAAATCGAAGGGTGTCAAAAATTATATAATTTTATCAAATTAGTCGTAAACTAATAACTATTACGGGGAATTGTACTTGAGCCCTTCTTTTCTACTATTGTACTTGGTTTATTGACCGAAAAGCTTGTACTCCTTTTGATCACAAGTCTTTTTTGAAAAAAAAAAAAACTTCTCCGGCGAAGTAGCAAAATTTGACTAAAGTAATACTTCAGTGTGCATTATATCATTAACTTTTTTCAATTCAAGATGGAAACAATATAATAGGATGTGATTAAGACAGATGTCTTTCCTTCAAGACTTTTTATAAGTTCAAAACTAAGTATATATTTTTTCTTAAATTATATTATAGCACGAAATAGTTTCAACTCAAAGTTAGATCAATTCTCACATATATAAGTTGTGAAAAATGCCAAAACATGTATAATATATGATATTATCGCTTTTATCAGTGATTACTTCAAATTTCAAGAATATAAGAAAAATTTAATAACATATATATGTACATATATTTAGAGTACATATCATGTCAATTACAAAATTAATAAACGATTAAGTATATAATAAATTTATACATAAAGTAAGAGTCAATAAATTATCTAATCAAGTTAACTTAAAAACCCTGAACGCTGTTATTGGAGATGAAAATATATCTTGGATTTCAGGTTAGTGAGAAGCAGTGTTATTGATTTTGGGACGGAAGCCTTAAGAAAGTTCAACATTATTCAATACGGACAAAGTTGTAATCACAAGATAAATAGCAAGATTTATTCGAAGAACGTAATGGATATCTTTTATTTCATTTCTAATAACACCAAAATATTTATTCCCTCCTATATCCCACTCTGTAACATTTTTCATCCCAAAAAAAAAAAAAGTTCATAGAGCTCTATACTAAAAAATTTGTTCCATTTTACTGCGTCATTACGAAGTCATTGGAGTCTCAAAATAAAGAAGTGTTCAACAAAATTAAGAAATAAGTTAAGGGAAAGGATATTTTCACCATCAATGTCATGATATTACTCTTGAATCACTCAGAAGTAAATGTATCTATGTGGTTGAGAGGAACAAGGGATACATATAAATGAGTAAAATGTCAGGCGAATCCATAATATATGACAGCAATTCTTTAAATAAAGAAACAATCCTATTGTAGACTGTAAACTTTGCTTTTCTACTTTCACTTGAAAAAAAAATGAAGCAGAAACAGTTATATAAAGCTACCTTTAAACAATAGTTTAAACGCTTCAAAAGTGGCAATTAGACACTAAAGAACACTTAGGAAGATCAAAAATAATTAAGAACTTTAATTTGCAAACGCTATTTGACGAAAATGATGTAGAGACACAAGATTAACTAGCAAAGACAGTAAATGTGACTCAACAAAGTATCTTCCAACATTTTTTCATATTATATAAAAAAACAAGAACCCGTATATTTTGTTTTTATAAAGCACTCGGGAAGAAGAACGTAAGCAATTCAGTAACTATTTTTTGAAAACAAAAGGAAAGGAAAGATTAAGAGTTACTATCAAAATCTTATTTTCTATTTAATTAATACATCAATTTGTACTTTAGAGCCTTTATTCATGAATTAAAATAAACAATAGATATATGTACATTCATAGTTCATTCTGCTTATATGTATAACTCTCAATAGAAAATAATTGCTCCTTAACCACAGCCATTTTTTATTACAAAATAATGAATATTCAATGATTAAAAGTATACCGAAATGAAATGGGCTCCTTTATACCTATGTATGTACAAGTATGTAATTAAGTTAGGTAATAGTCTATCTTTTCATTAAGATAATCTAAATAGTGGATATGGCCTGACATGCATAGTACCATAATGAAGACCGGTTAACATTAAGTAATAATAAGCAGTTTCTGTAAAATGTACATATATACATTATACATGTAAGCGCTCTCTGTTGGGTTTTTTTCCCATGTTATTTTTTGAAATAGATTAATCGTTTGTAAGTATCTATAATATTTACCAAAATCTTCTTATAAGATTACCCATTACATTTTTCATGAGATGAATCTTGTTTTTCCTTTTCTTTTGTAAGAAACAAAATTTTAGATTAATATTTTTCCCCAAAACGAAGTATGTATATTCTTACCATATAATGTCTCTTAATACATACAAATCTACACAATTCTAAGGATTAATAACAGTGGGAATTTTGTTTCGAAAAGTACCATGTGTATTCTATAGTCGTTTGTCTAAAATCCATGTGAACTTAGTGGAGTTTAATCCATAATTCCAAAAATAGCTTTTGTTTTTCACTATGTAGTTAATATTAAAAAAAAAATTTGATATACATTCTAAGGTTTTTTTTAACGCTTAATAATTATTGTAGATAGATATAAAAGGTGAATATTTGATAGAAAGCCTATTTTATAATCGTCAAGGCAATGCCTTTATCATGTCTCTAATTCATATATTCTGTAATAATGTACCGAAATAGTTGTTCTTACTTCAGAGGCTCATTCCACGGAGAATAAATCAAGAAAGAGTAAAAATTACTTTTTTGATAGCTGAGAGCTTGAACTTTGATGTCATGTTAATAATCTCTTCAAAAACGCTCACCTATATCGTTGTCCATTTGAGATGAGGTTGTTGAAATATTTTAAGACTAAAGCTATTTTTGAAAAAAAATTATAAGTAAAGTCCATATATTAGAGGCCATTGACTATTGTCTTTCGAAGGAAATAATAAGAAAAGGGAGAGAAAGAATTCAGAAACTAGTACGTGGAGGTGGTAGAACTAAAAAACAACAACGTCAGTTCCATTTTTCTTGGATCCTTAGGACAGAATCCGGATTCTGTATTTATGAATGGAAGAGTCTGTATAATTGGGATGGAATCATTTATAACGGTAAGGCACTTGACTGCCCCTGACTAACTACTAGTATCAGATTGGGGAGGTAGGACATATCCCTCCTTTAGTACAAATCTGTGGTACTGGATTGAGTCATCTTATGTCTATTGAACATTAAATAAGGATCCATTAGCATTGATCAATCAGATCAGTTCATTCATCTACCACTACCTGGAGGGTTATAGGAACTCGACTAGAAAAATATATTTATGATAAACGCAGAGTTGTGGAATGTTTCAATTTCGTGCATTTAATTTAGAAAGTGTTCGGCACATTATTTTTGATTTTTAATGGAAGGGAACTGAAACTTCCCTTTTAATGTATTAGTGTATCATGTAGAGGTCGGATGCCTCGGATCAGTAATTATTACGGGAAATCGCACTTGTGCCCTTTTTAAAAACAGTGAACTCACTTTTTCATCCAAAAGCTTGTGTTCCTTTCGACTGAAAGCCTTACAAAGTGGTAGTCCATACATGGAGTGTAATCCATGTAACTCCTTAAATCTCCTTTCTTTAGCGAAGTAGCCAAATTTAGCTCTAGTATTACCTCTGCGTGCATGAGTGCATTAAATCAATAATTTTTTTTATTTCATTTTTAATACTAGATTGAAACAATATAATAGAATGTGATTAAGAATATGTATTTCCTTTCAGACTTTTGATGAACTCGATATTAACTATTTGTGTAAATTTTGTAATATATAAATATAGATAAACACTCAATTTAGGACAAAATAAGATCAAGTCTCAAATGTAAATGTTGTGACGATGTCAAAACATGTATGTATGTGATATTAATTCTTTCATCAGTGATAGCTTTAAATTTAAAGAATAAAGGAAAAATCTAATATACACATTTAGTTTTCAGTATATGTTTTCTAAATACATATATTTAGTAATATATGTATAGTAACTATTAGTTTACGACTTATTAACTAAATATAAATAATTTTCTAACTAATAAATTTGAGTTTATTTTCTTCCATCTACTTATTCTCTCCTCTACATATAATTTCTGTATTTATATATAAATATAAAGGGGAATAACAGCATGTAGATTTGTAAAACGTCATGACAGCTGAAGCTGCTCCCCTTTCAAACATTTGTCAAATCATCAGGGCTACTTCGTTGATTTTCTCTTATTTTTATTTATAAACCGGCAGTGCATAGGGCTAAGACACAACAATTTCATTTTCATAGACTCCATCTTTAAGAAGTAGAGATAAATTAAATCAAACTATTTCCGAAGGAATTATTTTTATTCATAGGGAGTTTGTCCAGAAGATTGCTCTTGTAGTAAATCGCCTTCCTTCATATTCATTCACATGGAAGTCATCCAAATGCATTCGGAGGAGATGAATTCCTCACAATTTAAAACAATATCTGAATAGAAATGGATATTCCTAAATAATTAACTGAGAATCCTCGAAGTAGATCCACTATCTCTTTAATTTAATACTTGATATCCATTACACACACAGAAGTTCCTTCTTTCGGTATCTCTATCTTTCCATCCAGAGGCCCTCTAATATATTTCAACTTTTCTTTTAAAATTTTTTTCCAAACAAAGAGCTTTAACCTTATAATATTTTAATGGTCTTATCTCAAATTGACGACCATAGAGAGTGTTTATGAAGAGGGTTTTACATTACATTAAAGTGCGATCTCTCAACTATCAAGCTTTTCACACTTTCTTGATTCATTCCCCTTGGAGCGATGAGCCCCGAAGAAAAAACATCCATTTTCTTACTAAAAAAAGTTCACTTGAATTAGAAACAGGATACATACATTATCTAAACATTGTTAGAATCTTTAAGATTAATATATTTAACATTTATCTCCATCTACTAAGTGTAAAAATAGGACTTGAATCATAGAAATACAGAAAAATGAAAAAAAAAAGGAAAAAAATAGAAGGTCTTTACCAAAGCCTGATGTAGAAAAATCATGGCCATATTTGGAACAAGGGAATCAAACTTTCTAACTTCAGCCTATTTCAATCTCATGTCATAAAAAAAGTCTAATTTTATTGACCAGTGTAATTACTATATAAGTCAAAAAGCCTAAGCACTATGCCAATACGTATCAGATAAGATTATCAAACTATATGCTCAACTTTAATGTGTATACATATACACTTATATACATTGTAAAAAATAATATTTACTATAATATAACAATGCAAATATTATTTTATTATTATTCTCTAAGTATATATACAAATAAACTACAGCTACAGTATAATGCACATTCATATTCCTTAAACAACTACAATATAATTAGGTGGATATATCCACAAGACCACAAAGGTAACAAACCCTTTCACCTGAAGTGAATGTTGTAGTCACCGCCAAACATTTCTGACCAATACAGGCATCATTAGGATATTTGAAACGATATTGTTGCAACAAGTACCTTAAAGTAAGAGGGTCTGTTCAAGCATCAGGTGAAAGATAGCTGATGTTTATGTAAACAATTGTAAAAAGCAGGAAATTACTATGGTCAGATTATTTTTGCAAAAAATGCAATCTTGATCTGTGTCTAGCTACACAAATAAAAATCATCCAGGCACCGGTAGCTACATCACTATTTTGTTTTCCAATGGAATTTCACCTAGGAAAGACTAGGTTACGTGCCTTGAGAAGCTAAAAGACTTGCACGTATTGTGCTCTCTGCACTTTAGGGAAGAACCACAAGAGAAAGTATCTACACTTGGTGTACTAACATGCAAATTTAGCTATGACAAACCCAAGAATTACAGACAACTCTATGACATAGAAGATTAGTTTGGTTCAGCGCCAACTTTCTTTGCATCTGTCACTGATTTATATGATGCTAGACGTGTTGATGAATGCATGAGTGAAGCTGTTAATATGAATGATATCAATTGTATCGCACACCTGAATCATCTGTCTGCCACATACGGCAACCATATATTCGAAGGCTACAAGGCTAACATTTTTAAGATGAACTTAGCTATTGATGTAACTTCCACCACTATCATGGAATATCATATTCCTCCATGTTATTCATAAATAGGAGGAAACATTTTTAGAGAATTTTCAAATGTAAATTACACTTCCGTTATTGGGGGGAAAAACAGGAGTTTGAAAGTGGAAAAATTCTCAAATATAGATATCAATGCTAACAACGATAAAACAATGAGAAGTTACTTCTTCTTGTAATTAAAAATGAATTTGTATTGCAAAAATGCATTCTAAATGCAAAACTGTACCTATAGTAGATGCTTAATAGATAAACTATAACAGTTTTGGGTTTTGTGACATATGTTAATCACTATCTGGCTAGATGAAGTAAGTGCTAGCTAGATTCTCCTACTCTGAGGCACTGGTTGTCAATACTTCAAAGGTTTGTCATTAAAGTCCTCGAGAATTTAAGCATCGACTATTCATATAAGGATCGCTTTTAATTTTGATTTATCTAATTAATGATTTTTGTGTTCGGATAACGCATTATGAGTTGACATTAGAAACAAAATCGTGATGAGTCATGATTGACTCTTGTACAGATGTAGATGATTCTGTGACTATAATTTATACTCAGATAAACGTCCAACTACCGAACTACCATTTATCTTTGTCAAATAATATTGTATAAATTCAAACAAATTGGGATCTGAAATAAAGTATATAAATCTCTTCGTAATAGAGGTGGAGAGTAAAAGCCATTAAGGGTTTTATCGTTATAAATGGCAACATATTAGATTTATGTACATTGTACACGCAAAGAAATTGCAGTTGTCCTTAACTTCTTTATGTAAAATCTTTTCAACTCCTCATATTCTATAATGAAGTTAATTAGTTTTATTGGGATTTTAAGTTGGTAGTCTTGCAACTTCTTTATTATAATTAAATAACTCAATCATTTCCTTTAGCATAAGATCTTTAACTATGATCTAATTTCAAAGAGAGAGGACCGTCATACGTGTAGCTAATTGAGTGGTTTTTTGTTAATTCACACTACTCACCATTTGTGTCTTGAATGTTGAAAAATTTAGTTGATCCAATAACATTTAAAAAATATTTCTGATCTTTGATTTTTTTTACTGCCTCCGAATAGTAATTTTTAATGGCCTTTTTTAACTTCTGAAACATATAACTGTCAAAAACATTACTCGCCCCTCCTTGAACTTTCTCTAGTCACAGATCTATTGCCCCAGACCCCAAAATTCCTATCTGCTGCCCTACTTATATTTTAACTTATACTGTATTCTTGGGGCCTCCTACTGAAGAGAGGCAGATGAGCTTTTGTATGACTACCAAGTTTTTCTTTTTTTGAAATGGCTTTGATGAAATTTTGAAAATGCTAAACATTTAACATACACAACCTCATGATAGTTCTTTATTAGGGTTACCTAGAAAATAAACACAGAGCAGTATCTTTTTCAGAGCGACCTTCAAAACGTTCCTCCGGTTTGTACTTTTCAGCTAGAAAAATGTTTCCTACGGCAATGTATGTGTATTTGCCAATAAGATTTTCAAACAATTTATCTCTTTATATTTCAGCTATCTGTCTTTTATGGATTTTTTTGATTTTTAGTATTGCATTGATTTAGACTGTACCACTGATCATAAACTAATACACGGGAAAGATTCTTTGAAAACTGACTTTCCCAAATTGAACTGAGGACTATTTCCAGAATGTGGTGAACACAAGAAAAATTCAATTTCTATTACTTTTTCCATAAGTTTGTTAGTTCCTCATTTACTTAAATATCACTTGATTTATCAAGTTACTTAAATAATATTTTGGTGATCCTGACATGAAAACTGATATAATAAAATCATAACCCCTATCGTAAAGCAGAAAAAATTATTTATTTACATATGTAGACTAAAATAGAATATGCTTTTATAGTTTCAAGAAAAATGATTTGTACAAAACAATGAATTGTATTTTAATCAAAGAATGCTTATAAATAGATCTGTTAGTAAATATCTGTTGTTTATATATTATTTATATCTTCAAATATACAAAAAAATAATAATAATATATTTGTTAGTGATATTGAAATCATGCTTAAATGTATTATTATTTAATATAAATTTAGTAAACATGTTACTAACGCTTACTCTAAAAAGAAATAATTTTTAGCTATACTCTCACTATATCAATGAGGATATCCTTATGATATTGAATTATTTCATTTTCATATTTTTTAATGCCTTGATTATGTCACAAAATTTTGAACCCTGTTTCTATGTGATTTTGTTCATATTGATAAATAAGTTCTGAATGAAAACTGAAAATATATTTTAACATGGACAAGAAATAAATAATAAATTGCAATGGCTTGTCAAAGCTGCAAATTAAATTCTTATAATTCAATTAAAAGATAAATTAAATAGATATATTTGATTTATGAATTAGCTAAATAAACTAATTTTTAGCGTAAATAAATTCAATTTTATTTTCAAAAGAGTATTTTTCTTGAGAATTTAGTTCAGCCGCAATACTGATTTCTTTTCAATTTAAAAAAAGCAAAAATCTCTTCAAAACTGTTTAAAATTATGAGGAAACATTATATTGAGAATAGTAGTAAATAAAAACAAAAACAAAGGAATTTTTCATCATTTCAACTTTGAAAAAAAAACTGAACGAGAAAAATAGAAATCCAATAAAATCTTAATTATGATTAGTGTTGTGATCAAGACCACATCATTCACGACAAGGACAATACCTTCAAAAATTGATTTTGAGACTAATCTTAGGACTAAGACTGATTTTGAGAACAATATTACTAATTGCATTATTAATTAACATTTTTAGCTGGGTTTTATTGTTAGTTTTTATTTACTTCTATGTTAAATAATATGAAAATAGAAATTAACAATATTGCTTCTCTAGTCTACAGATTGATTTTTAATTTAAACTAAAATGATATATATCTTGTTCTAAACTTGAAACAAAGTCACTTTCCTGTAAGTAAAAAAAAAAGGGGAAAAAAATTATTTTCCTTTAGGGCTGATATATTTCTTATTTTAGATGATAATGATCACTATTCAATTTTGCATTAATCCTACATTACTTTTATTGGATTTTTAAAATCTTATATTGTTATTTATTGGATGTTGGATGTTTTTGGTCCTTCATTGACGTCTATTCCCTAATGTATCTTCATTATTCTACATGTAACTTTTATCCACTTTTTTAAAGTATTCTAAGAGTTATTCTCGATTGTTGATTGTTTTGACTGATTTATTTTTTATTTCTTTGTAAAACAAATATCTTAGATGTTGAAATTAAAAAAAAAAAGCAAAAGAATAAATATCAAGAATAATTTTGGAGACTCAAAGAAGGTAATGATCACAAAACCTCTTAATCAATTTAAAAAAAAATATTTTTTTAAAATAACAATTTTCATCAAGTTCTACTTTCATTTTCTATGCAAATTAAATTTAAAATATATAGCTAAAATATACAAAAATATTAATTTCAAGGTCATCATAAAAACCATGTTCATACTATTTCCTGGTATTACAATCTGATAAAAGTATTTCTATCTAAAATATATATATGAGGTACAAATTTAAAAAATGTTTAAAATTGTTCATCGAAGCACATATATTTTCTGAAAGAAAAGTAACTAAACTACAAGTTGTGTACTATGTTTTGCCCGCTTTTAATAGGTTTATAAAATCTTAAAACTTGTTCAACATATATGTATTTACATTGTTAAAGTAACGGCCATGATCAAATAAAATACACATTTATTGACACAAAATGGCTCAAATATACTAAGCTTAGTAAACTTACTACAAAATACACAGCTGTCATACCCTAATAGGACATAAGCAAACAAAAAAAACACATTAATAACTGCAAGATGGCGAAAAGAGCTTTAGAATAATGCCTACAATAAGTTATTAGATTGCTTTTATAGATACAATATTAGAATGGACATTACTTTATAAAAAAAAATTAAATTGGAAGAAAAAAATCTAAGTAGAAACACCCATAAATTAAATTAAATGTCGTCTGGTAGCATATGTATGCATCATGCATTGAAAAAAGTAAAAAAAAAGAAAGAAGACTTTAGGCGATGAACATAATAAATGCATCACTGGGCACTCAATGTGTTAAAAGAAAACATTTTCAAAGTCTAGCTTTATTATTATTGTTATTAAGGTGAAATATATTTACATACATTTATATATATTATGTACAAGTTGGAATTTTGGTAGAAGTTGCAACTTGTATAAGTAAATTACAAGGGATAAAACTTTTTGAATGTATAAATAGAATGTTCATTAGTCAATAAATGTTGTAAAAGAGTAGAAAATACCTTCATTAACTTCCCTTAACCTTTGAACTATTCTCATCTTAAGAACTGAACACATTTTTAATGAAAAACGCTCATCTAATTTTAACTTACAATTTGATTATCCAAGTTTCAAAGTGTACAAAAATATATAAAAGATGGCTAAAGAAAATATATGTTGGAAGGACAGAATGGGTGAGGTTTGGTTTAAAAACATTGAATTAAAAAATTTTTACAGAGTATTTTAATATTCAATGGTGTGACCAGGTGTATGAAATTTTCGATATCTCAATCAAGTTTGTATGCCTACATTAACGTTCGTTCTAGATTATTCAATAAAATAAATTATGAATGGGCCAAACATTGATCCAATGAAATTAGATCCAGTTAAAACAATTACTGCGGAAATATATATTAATGTACAAATTACATCATAATTGCTCCAAATACAGCTGCAGAATCAATGACTTAGAATACTTTGATTGATAAAAAAACGACTTTTAAATATAGTTAGCAAGACTCTTTGTCAATATCTGTGGTACTTAAGTGAAAAAGATGTTTGCCTTGATTTCGCTGATGGTATAATCTGACATAAAGGAAGAAATGGTAAAATCACTACAAAGCCCAGCATTAGATGATCAGTCCAAGGTTAGCAGATATTACAATAAAAAATCTATAAAAGGCTGGAATTTTACAAACTTTTTTATCAAAAAATATATATTCCTTTATAAAATGCTTCAAAATAAAGCTTTCTTATTTGAAGTGGACCCTCTAGACTCGTATTTTACCAACAATAAAGCTTAAGGTTTAATAAAAAAAAATTTAAAGCCTAGTTAACGATGTTTCTAAACGAGCTATTCCCCTGATTCAAAATATTAACAACGTCTTCATGAAAAATGAGAATCAATTTCAATATTTGCTCCAAATAGTGGAAAGACATCAAGAAAAGTTCTCTAATGGCACATAAATAAAAATAAGAAAAAAATTTAAGCTCTTAACTAAAAATTCTTAATTCATTATGTACCCTATAATTTGTTTTATCTTATGTGCAATACGTATATACGGAAACAACAACCATTATGTACACATGTGTTGTGACACTTTAAAAGATACTTTTTGCAAAAACTTATTCTATAAAAATGACTTTTAATATAACATACTTTTTCTTTAAATTCTGTTATTGATGGTTTTCCATAAATTAATTGGAATGCCCGCAATTTAGGACTACATTTAAACACTAATAATAATTTCTCTATTTCCTTTTGGACACTCCTTCGGCTAACTCAATAACTCATATACAAACAGAAATAAATAGTGACGTACTGAAAAATAAAGGAAGAAATAAGGTCACTACAGATTTATTTGTTTAAATTGAGTGACCAACTCCAATACTAATTCAAGTATTTAATGTGATGGTTACTTTAACTTCAAATTGTGCGCCTTAGTAAATATAATTTTTAAAAAAAAATTTGTCATAAAAAAATTCCAACTTTTAACAATAAGAATATCACCGGGATAGAAAATAATTTTCTTCTGGCTTAATGTATGACTTGGAATTTCTTGTAAGGAGAAACTTTTTTAAAAGTAGTCGTAATACTAGTTTAAGTTTTGTGTCGATGAAAAAGACCAACAAAGTCTTTACGTTAGGATTGAAGAAAAGTTGTTTTTACAGTTATGAGAAAAGAAAAAAGTTTAGGTTATGTAAAAATTGTCAAGAATTTGTTGGCCAAAAAATAAAAAAAATCCAAGCATAAAAGGGATATGATTATGTTCTAAAAATGAAAAAATAATTAAATGTAGTTAATTAATTAGACAATACTAATGAATAATTCCAAAACTTAACGTTATTCTATAGCTAAAACATATTCCAAATCCTTTTATCTCTTTCTACAAAACTTTTCCCAGTTTTAAGTAAATTAAATTCATATTGAAAATGTGTTTATATCTTGGTTTGTTGAGGTTTAGTTTGAAATTTTATGTATACATATATATCCTTATATTCAAACGTAAAATAGAAGATAATTTTTGAATTGAGCTTTGTTTGTTTTCATAATGTGTAAGGAGGAAATTAGAGGGCACAAAAATGCATAGGGAAACACTAACCAGTATGAAAAAAAATAAGATAAATGCAATAATCCAATATTCCGTTGCCGGAAAGTTAAAGTGTGCCAAAGACCAAATAGTTTAAATGGTTAAATTTCATTGTTATGCATGTATATAAATAAGCATATATATATACCAAATTAGTTAGAAAACTTTTTTGTTGTGCACGCATAGGCTTTATAGAACTAATATAACATATTTTGTCCAATATTTTTATACAAACATATTCTGAAGCAAGGACAATAGAAAAAGAAATATCAACAAAAGGAAATTAATCATATTTTTGACGTAATTTGTAAAATTGTAAGGAAATGAGGTTATAGTGCTTTTAAATTTAAATTTACTCAGGGGTAGAGCTTAAAGTAGAGTTGAGTTTATGGAAAGGAAGAACAATATCAGTTGTCACCACCAGTATGATAATCAATATGATTTCAGTCTTCTCTGTATCGTTGAAGTAAGAACTTGCTACAAATGTGAGAAGTTCAATTTCTGATTATTATGAAATCATGGCGAAGGATGTGAGCCCCTTTTTCCTGGATTTCTGTCTAATCAAATTTACATCAATCGTTTCAGTTTCTAACAGTTATTGAGTATTATTCTACATTGTCAAATAACAATTAGCCAATAAAATACAGATGTACATTACGGGTTTGCTCTCTCGCATCAACAAAATGTCCTTCCTTACTCCTGGGATTTCATCCAGTTAGGACTGTTCCGTTTTCGGATCAGTCTGTTGTTTTATCTGCATCTAAGGTAGTGGTTCTTAACCTGGTTTCGATTGAACCCTAGGGGTTCGGTGAGT
This sequence comes from Lepeophtheirus nordmannii, assembly GCA_963680855.1. Taxonomy (NCBI): domain Eukaryota; kingdom Metazoa; phylum Arthropoda; class Copepoda; order Siphonostomatoida; family Caligidae; genus Lepeophtheirus; species Lepeophtheirus nordmannii. Next base: position 23,488,205 of record OY804522.1, on the reverse strand, counting down.
CAGCTTCAGGAGTTCGGTGGTTTGGTTCTTCCTTCTCATATGATTTGTAACGTCACGCTCTGCTTTGCCACTATAGGTTTCATCTGATCTAAGTACGAAGGGTTCGATGAATGCATATAATGGAACTTTTGGGGTTCAGTACCTTCACCAGAGTTAAGAACCACTGACCTAAGGATTTTCTGCTGCTTATTTATGAAAAAATAAAAATTGGAGAAGCCTTTTTTGTGAAGCAACTTGAAGTTTAAGAATTTATCTTTTTTGAACGAAAATTAACTGTTTTCATAGGGCAATCAGGCCCGAAAAGTTTCTAAACCTTCATTGAAATTTCATAAAAAAAATGATGAAAGCTGGCAAATGATATCTTCTTATGGTTTTGGGTGTACAAGTAGACTTAATAAGGCTAAAAATTGTTTTTACAATTTTTCTTAATAAAACTACCTTCAAATTTCGAGTAATTTTTTTTAATTTTTATGGTTGTTTGTTTGGATTTAGTACATATACATACAGTGTGGGTAAGTTTCAAATCAAAATTTGATTGGTTGCAATTTCATGTTAATTTTATGCATGTATTTGAAAAAAATATTTTTTCACAACAATACAGAGCTTAGTATTGACTATTAATCAAAATATATATTTCAGTTTATTAATGTATCTAGCTAAAATATTTGTTACAATTTCATCTAAAATGACTCAGTGACGCCATACAAGGAGAGGTACAAAATATTTTTTGATTATTTTACCTATAATTAACTTATTATACGCGATATATTTATTATAAATATTATTTGGAATAGTGAAAAAATATATTAATTTACATTTTAAGGGACTCAAACGACTTGATTCTTCATAAGAATCTAAGATATTGCTGTATTTTTGATATATTTTTTCTACTTTTATTCGACTTTCGTGTTGAAATCGAAAACATTTTATCAATTTTATTGATACTAAGAATCCTGGGATCTTATTGATCAGTCAAAAATTAAATGTTCTCAAATCTTTTTCAATTTAGGCTTTCATGTTTTCAATTCCTACTTCCTATTTTATGGAGCATATATTCTTTAAACTAATACAAATTATAATTAAAATGATAAGTGCTTTAATGTATCCTTAACCATTAACTTTAGTCCCAGTTATTAAGCGTTCAATTGGGTATTTTTTTCCAGAATGGTAATTTCATATTTATCAGTCGTTTTATCTCCCAAGATAAAACACCAAACTCTGCTCCCACCCAAAACTATTTTAAAACAATTAAGCTGCACGGTCATTCAAAATATTTTGATTCATATAGAATATTTTCCTTTCATTGGAATTAAAGTCCAGACCTCCATTCGAGACGGTTTCTTTGTGAACGTTCTCCAGTAATGGGATCAACAAACATTATTTCTTAAACAATTTCATGGGAAATCCATCCCTACCTGGGGCTCTATTTTCCATATTGTAAGCCATGACATACTTTTGTTTTTCGATTTAATATCACGTTAATTTGTGGAACATTTTCTAGAATTATCATTCCTATTTTGACATAGTGCTTGATTCTCTGATATACATATTCAATTCACTCCCCTGTTTCATGTATATGGCTAGTTAAATTTCATTCTTATGCATACATAAAAAAGAAGATACATTAAATTAAAAATAAATGAAAAACTGTTTTAACTGACGACATGGGATTATAATTTTAATACCTCATATTTTTATATATTACTTCATTTTATAACATTAAATGCATTGTATTCAAGCTTAATTGTAAATGCTTTATAGATATAAAGCATTAGTTGCCTATATAATACTATTTCAAAAAATTTAATAAAAAAATTATGATTTGTATAGTTAAGTAAATGGAAGTGTAAAAAATGAGAAGGAATAACATTTTGGTTTAATCTTTACTTTTGGTAATTGACAAACTATATTTTTTCATTATGTCATTTGTTATTGAAATAAATAATAAATATAATTGATTGGTATCTATTTATGAAAAGAATTAATAGAGCTATAAAGATATCATTAATTTCTTGGTATCCAAATAGCAAATTTAACATTTCAGCAAAATTGAAGAATAGGCAACTAACTACAAGGCTACTACTATTGACAGCAAAACAAATTATTTTTGTAAAATAAAAATTTTGTATATTGTATTTAAAGGACATATAACATTGATATTTCTCTAACCATTTATCAGGTTCCCAAAAAGTGTTATATATCACCCCTCCCCCCCTCCCAACCAGACCCAAAAAAAAAAGGAAAAAAAGAAGAGCTACTCTATTGTGAATGCCTTGTAAAAATTTTTTGGTATTGGCAGTACTATAGCATATTAAAGTAAGTAAAAAAATGTTTAAACTTATTCTTCCCAACTCCCCTCTAATTTTATATACCTTAACAAATACTCCAACGCCCTTCCGCTAAGTAGATATAACGCAAAAACAAATATTAGTAACTTATTTATTTAATTGTTTTATTAATTAATAATACATCTAGGTCACATTTTTAGTTGCAAAATGCTAAAATAACGAAAATTATATACAGGGATGACCAAAAGTCTTAATTCTCTAAGATTTGACATGTAATATTTTGTTGGCAACGTATCCAATCTGCATTCTGATAGGTTGTAACGTCTTTTGGGATCTAAATTGCTCATATGATATAAAACGAATGTGATTCAAGTTATTTTTATTGGCTGAGATACAACACTTACGAAAAACAGTAGAAAATCTATATTGTGTTGTTAAATCATCACTTCAAATATTCCGAATTTTGAAACCTTCAATTAGTGTCAGCTCTGTAAAGTATAATACAAGAACATTAAAGAGACTGAGAATACTGATGACAAGTCAAGAGGTGGATGCCCATGGTCACTTTAAAATCCGAAAAACGTTCAGAAAGTGAAAATAAAAATTTTCAGTTACCTCTACAAACTAATGAACAAAAAGGTAAAGAAGGTTTATATGTAAAGGAAATCCATAAGGACCCAGGGATGATTTCCCTCAAGTTTTGTTACTGTCAGAATCTCACGGATGATTCATAAATGAAGCATTGTGAAATATGTCAATATTTATTGGAACTTTGCGCTGAAAAAGGGGTCTATTGTCTTTTGAATGGGCCCTGGATCCAAAATTCAACCTACAAAACGATCAAATCTTGATCTTCTGCTCCAAAAATGTATCGTTAAACCAACGGACTGTTCCAAAGTGGGTTAATAGTCGATCCTTCATTGTTTGAATAGGGATTTTAAGTAAAGGAGAATAGCTTTCCTTGGTTTTTATTCCTGAATATAAGACAGGCGATTTCATCTGACACATTTTCAAGCTTGTGGTTCTTTCATGCTTTGAGATCAACTCATTCAAAACGATTAAAGTGACCTTTCAGCAAGATGAAGTTCCAGTATATACCAGCATTCTATGCCAAGAGTAGCTTAAAGCAATAGTTCTATTTTGGGACAAGTCTTTGTAACCCACTTCAAGACTAAATCATAACCTCATCGACTACTCTGTGTGGGGTTGTATAGATTCGAAGGTAAAAGCAAAGCAATATTCAAATTAGGAAGATCTATGTACTGCAATTGAGAAGGAATGGGTCAAACTTTCCATAACTATGGTGCGAGCAGTGTGTGAGTCATTTCCACCTCGTCTAAGAAAAGTAGTGGATAACCAAAGCGGTTATATTGAATATAAATTAAATTTTGATACATTTTTTGAAATAATTACTATTATTGCTTTTCTCTACGATCAACCTATCATTGCATAAATAAAAATTAAAGAGATTTAAAACCCTGGAAATAAAATTTGGATAATTGATGGAGCATAATACAAGGTAGAAAGAGTATTTAGTCCAATCTGCAGATTATTATCGACGATAGTTTCAAGAAGAATTCTTTGAACCAAACAATGAATAGTATTATAAAAAATAATATGTATTAATAGATAGACTTGTTTGTCAGTACTTGTACATCTATTCAAGTACTCAGGAAGAAAATGATAATGAAATGGGTCTTAAATGTATCATTAATTTGAGCAAAATTTAGAAACATGTATATGTTACTATTACATGTTTTGAAAAAAATAAATATTTCGCGCTCAAAAAAATCAAGAAAATGCCAGAAAAACACAATTATCACACACTACTACGCATATATCCCTTGCTATAAATTTTGATGTTTTTTTATGTTAACAGGATAAAGCCATAAAATAAATAAGTTATAAAAATGAGTTCAAATTATAGAGTTACTTTCAGTTTATTATCTTATCATGTCATTTAACAATTATTTTTATCTCAAAACCATGAAATAACTTCAGAATAGGCATTTTTCAAATTTTCAAGGCTCAGTATTCGTACTCAAACATATCCAAAAGCATAGAAAAAAGTGGAAAAAAACATTATAATATCAAAAAAAGTGATGTTTTGGACAGGTCTAGTATATATATATATATATATGTTTTTTTATGTATACAGACAAAATGAAACAATTTCCCTCAGTAATGTAACAAAATTTGATAAAAAGATATGTTAAGCAAAATATATTATTCTTGTAAATACTAATAACGTATTATATGTAAGAACAAGAGTTTCTCATTTCCGGGGAAATTGTTTTCCAGAGGAATTCTAAAAATATATTTTTAAATACGGGTATCCCGGTAGTAAACAACAAATACAGTGAAGGTATGTATTAGTTTTTATTTTTATATTTTAGAAAGAAATAATAAATTATTCAAAAGATCAAAAATTAGTTCGTGGGGAATTAGTTCCCCAATGGAAAGTTAAATAAGAATTAAATATCTATTTGTTATATTTTTGATATACATATGTCAATTAAAATGTAAACAAATGTTTTAACAAATATTTAGATCAACTAAGCATGTTCTCAATTTGATTACAAATGAACCAGCTACTGAAAATGCTCTATCAGACTCTATTATAGTGTGTGGTGTAGCTTCTAAACCAAAACTAAAAATCAACTCGCATATCATTACAATCTATCTAACTCTTCATATTAAAGGTATATATGTAACATCCGAAATATTCAAGAAATACATATTACTTCCAAAAACTGAACATTTGGGCTGAATGAGACAGTTGATAAGTCATTTAGCCGGAAAATAAATAATGTGAGAGGTCATTAGACGGATTCTTAGTCTCAAAGGAAATGTATGTATATTGTTGTAGATTAGTTCTAATATTCGGAGCACTTTGGTACTTCATTATCAGTGTACATATATGTATACTGCATTATTTGCAAAGTATAAATCGTAATAACTAGAAGCTGAATAATGATTCTTCAACATGTACATATTTAACTTTCAATTTAATGAGGTCTGTAGTATGAAATAATAATATGTTGACTAAATAAAAAATATATTTATACGTAGCAAGGTAGGTATTCACGAGGATAATTTATTTATTGCCAATAGTTCAAAAATTATAGGTCTTGCAATAACATTCATATGTAACTTTTGAAGAAAAAACGAAAAAGAAAAGAGACAGAAGCTACCTTCGTTATTACAACAGATCTCATACTACTTTCATACACTTCAAATATGGAATGGAACAAATTACAGCGTATATTAAACATAAATAAGAGCCCCCCCCCCCCCACACACACACAACCCAATATATTTATATATACCTATGTATAATATTTAATCCCTGTTGAGTATTAGGTACTAAAGATATAGATTAAGTTGATGGGAAATAATAGATGATTTCTGTTTGCCCAATAGTAATAAGACGAGCATCAATAATTACAAAATGAGAGCTCTTATGTACCTCATATTAGATTTTATTGGATAAAATCTAATATATTTGTTTAAAACCCTTTGATTTTGATTAATATCCAAGTACATATGAGTACATATATCATTCATGTAAATAGTAGTAATGATGAATGATGAGCTACGAGCTAAATGTGTTTTTGAAAGATATTTTCAATCATAATCACAATAGAAAGGAATTGATTTCGATTCCAGAATTACCTACAAACCCCATAATTAATTTTAATTTTTTAGTATACATAGAATTGAGCAAAATCTATCATCCACGTAAATAAAATTAGGTATGCTGCTTTTGTAAATAAAAACAACAGTTTTATGATTAGAAAAGGAAAGACAGTTGGTGCTTTTGATATTTTTTGAATTTCTCTTCATTTGTTATTTGACTGTTCTAGGGCAGTAAATCAAATAATACATTCACCCTCCCTACAAAATCATCTATTGCCAATAAAGATGTTAATTTAATAGTACCATAAGTCTTGCTCCCGCCTTTTCCTTGCACTTTACTTAAGTAAGATCCCTAGTCATAATTTTTTTTAAAACCTTCGAGAATGTACACTAGTAGAGTGACTACTTTCTTCTTGGCTGACCTAACTAAGCACGAAGAATCAACAATTGTTGACCCTGTTTGACTAGTGAGAGCAGAATTCATAAACAGTGAATAATGAAATTATTCTTATTCCAATTTCTTATTTTTTATGCAAAACTATACGAGCTTGAATTATTCATGGATTCGACCCATATCGTTTAAAGTTGGTGTCACGAGCCGATTTGTTACATGGAAAGAACAAGAGTCCACATTTTAGCACTGTTTTCACTTGAAGTTAATATTTTAACGAAGACTATTAAAGTGCAATCGATGAATTTTTCTTATCCATATGAAGATTGTGATAGTGATCATTAGTTGATACGTTCTTTTGTTTCAGAAATTCCATGGAGCTTTAAAAAGCTTCAAAAAAACTGAATTGACATGGGAATTCCTGGGTTTCAATCACGTTAAACTCTTACTACCACTTATTTTCTCATCCTTTAAGTTTTTGATATTCTCAACAGTTGCGTATTGAAGGCTTCAGGATGCAAAAAGGCATGAATTAAGAAAAACTTTCAATTTGTCAAAATATTTTCAAGAAATTTGAAAATATATATGAAGTTGATTCGAACGGGGTTAAAGTGATACCTTCAATGTAAAGATATTCTTGACGATATCAAAAAAGTTCGTTATTTCATCTCACAATTGACTCAATGGAGCTCCTATACCTCGTACCACATAATCTATGCCAGGATCATTATTCATCGCTTGGAAATATCCATTTGTGTACAATGCTACTCAAAAAGCACCATGAATACAAATATTGCCCAAGATCCAAAAAGACGACCCATGATAGTAGAGGTTTGTATTATTATTTTTAAATACTTTTTCATGGTAAGATCTGTTTAAATCAATAAAAAAATTTCAAATCGTCCATATTTAAATTTATATAGCATATATGAATATTTATTTTAAAATAAGTATTTAACAACGTATTTTCTGATGTTAGCTTAAAAGCTCGTGTATTCAACAAAATCAATTTCTCAAGGTAAGAAAATCGATAAAATTGATAATTTGAACATTTTCTTTTCTGGAAAATACACGGACCCTCCATTAACGAATCTCCTTTTTAACTACTAGTCTTTACTGTTAAACGTAAAAAAAATGTCCTCAGTGATCTAGTGACAATATTCGCAACAATATATTAGTGCTAATTTGGTACAGCTGTACCTCCTTGTTGGACTTCTCTACACTCCCCTTGTTTGAGAAGCCCTGATGTACAGTTGTTTTACATGTATATTTAATGCACATAATAAACATTGATTATTTATTTGATTCTTGCATGAGAAAATAGATTTTTTAAAAGACATGGAATCGATTCTAATGAAAATCCATTCCTATGTTTTTTTCTCATCATAAAAGAACATAAAGAATAAGTTATAATTACTTAATTCAAAAGCATTACCTACAAGGTCAATATATGTATCCATCCAAAATATTAGTCTATGGGTATAAAGTTCGTCTCTTCCTAAAGGAGTACATCATTAAATTACCTAGATATAGTTATTTGTTATTAGCTCCATGTTAATAAGAAGAAAACTTCATATAAAAATGTAAAAATGATGATGAATAAAGTGTTCTTTTAAATAAGATGTAATGGGTGACAGGAAACGTCCATGGCTTCACATATTGCACCATTTTATAATGAATCTAATGTTCGCAGCTCCATATAAAAATTTAAACTTAATAAAATAGTCCATAAAAAATGGTAAAAGAAGTTGAAAAAGTTGCATAAAATATAGTTTTGAAAGGGGTATTGTGTATCTAAATGGAAAATTATGGTGGTAGAGGGAGAGTTGATTGATGGACAAATTGAAGAGCTTCAATTTTTTTAAAACACTTTTTTCTACTTTTGCCATCTACGACTAACTAAGGGTGGTGAGCATGCACAAATTTTCTGAATTTACACTTTTGGCGTAATTTTTTCATATTCGTTACTCTTTTTTATATTCCAGTATGAGCCCTTTTCATATTATGAAGTAATATTATTAGCTGTTAATTTAAGGTTCAAATGTTTTAATTTGTTGTGAGTAGAGAACAGCACCTGAACCTTTAAGACTCCGAAATTATATGAGGATCACGAATGTGCAATATATATTTTTGGCTAATTTTGTTTCAATAATACCAATAAAAAGTATTACTTCATATTCATAATTATCAATTCTGTATCAAGATATTTGAGAGATGGAGTGTGCTGATAGACAAAATTGGCAAGGCTAAAATTGGGAATGCAGCTAAAATAAACTTGACTTTGTGATGAAATTGGTGGCAAAAGTATCAAACTGTTTTAAACTCAGAAAAGACAGTTCACGTTTCAATATTAGTCCTACAAGCTGAGTAATAAGCCACAAGCAGAATTTCATAGTAACAAATCCCACTCTCTCCTTATATCATTGATACTAGTGATGTCTGAAATGTATTAGAGTTTCAAAACTCGTGCGGGTTACATGATGATAACACATGATGCATTAAATATTTCATAATCATTAGAAATGTACACTAAAGCAAAAGAGTAAATATGTATTTTTTTATTACTCTTGACTCGAAACCTCGATCTTAGTCTATGAAATAGTCTTGTCAGGCCGTTTATGTTGTGCTTTTTTATTGGGTAAAGTCCTTTTTTAAATGTTATTTCTTTTAGCACTCTATTTTTATTAAAAGTTAATTTCCAGAGTAAACATATCATCGATAAAGATAATGATAAATGACTATTAATATATATTTTAGAAATCGATATATGTGACGCTTCAGTATAGAATCTATACACACAAAAATAAGTAAAGGGAGGAAAAGAAATTCTCTGTATCTAGCAATTTTTACACGAGATAAAGAAAGTTGCTATCCTATGTTCGTGTACCAATATCTTTTCAAGTTTCCTATTTGCTATTGACAATTCTAAGAATATGATGACCTGGTTAATGAAAACAATACATCTTTTTTCTTTAATTTCCTATAAAGGAGAAACCCACTAGATTCAGAAAGAGCTCTCAAATAAATGCATAGTCCTAATATATTAAGTCCTTTCATGCGTCGCACTTTTAGTAATTTAATTAATTTGTTATTTATTTTAACAAATTAAGAGTAGAATTAGTCAGCATTTTATATATTTATATTGGTAGTTATGGGAAACTTTAATTAATTCATTTTTTTCTCCCTTCAATTCTTCCCCTGAGATAAATGTGGCAACATGGCCGACCCTTCGATCTCAAAAACTTCACATTGATGCAACAACCCTTGTGTGCGGTATATATTTCAAAAATTGGACTATATTTCATTCCATTTATCTTTTAAACATAATTATCATCTCAATACAAAATAAAATGAAATCTAAAAAGCCAGGCTAAAATAAAACTACTGAACAATTGATGTAAATACACATCATGTCATTTTCAGGACGGTTGGAGCGTACTACCCATATTATAATTTTCTTTAAAAACATCTCCAAAATGACCATTTCTATTTATTTTATCAATAAAAACGTAAAAAGTATTTCAAATTTCCATTTCAAATCCCAATAAAACCCTCTTATCCAAATGTTTTCAAAGGTATCACATCTGGTTATTATATTTACATAAGATTATGGTTCTTCTCCTAAAAACCTATATGATTCTTTGTATGCTATGTTCTTTGTTAATGTTCTTAAAATGTTCTTTTAAAATAATATGACAAAAAACTTCAATCTTTCTTGATAATGTCATTCTCGCTTTATATATCTTCCATCCCTAGCAAGTACGAGGGAAAAATCACTATGTTTGAAGACAACTTGGATCACTGTGCCATTATTTCAACCAAATTGAATGGATGATGTTTCTTATTTCACTTTTAACTTTAGCATATATAGATTTTTCAGACCTGTTGCATCCCATTTTAATCAATGCATCCACGCATTCGTTACCCACATTTTTTTATGACCATGCCATGTTTCAAAACCTTTCGACTTGTTCATTTCAGTCAATATCCTTTCTTGACGTCTATTAAAAGTTACTATTCCTTTTGATAAGCAGTTTATGCAGCCATACTATCAACTTGAAAAACCACAGGGCAATATGAATGTATTTCTTTCCCAGCAATGACTCCTACTGCTTCAAAAATAATTTGTTTCCAACTTCGCTTCAAACACTGCATTATAGCAGTTTCAATTTCCATAGCCGTTAAGAGCAGATTCGTCTCCATAAGAAATGCACCAGTCTTAACCCTCCTTATCTTCTATTTTAGACCCATCAGTAAACACATTCACAAATTGAGGATTTACTTTTATACTCCCTAAAGAGAAAAAGCAATAGTGGATTAAGAACGCATCAAATATGTTGATTCATTCCCCGTTATTATGCAATTAAATATCTATCTTTTGTGATTTATTTTATGTTTAGTAATTAAGACGGAGTTAGGATCATTATGATTCATGAAAATAAATAACTCAATCATAATAAAATGAAATAATAAATGAACCTATTGTAAATGCAGATAGAATGTACATAAAACCACATTCTCATCCTTTAATCATGATTTTAAGATAACAAAAAAAAAAAAACTGTAAATATGTAGAGATACAAGTTCCGGAATACTGTTTGTATTTGAAGGGAAAGCTGTGATTACTAATATTTACCTTGTACATTCACTAAAGGTAGTTATTATTATCTATCTTGTTTGACGTACATAGTAATTGATATTGCTTGCTTTTTACAGATGATGCATCTGGAAGGAATCTTTTTAAGCTTTTTATCTTTCATCCATTGGTAATAAGAAAAGGAGTTCCATCTCTTCATGAACTTCAGATCTCAATTCATTTAGGCGAGTTTTTTATAAACTCATTACATAAACATTGTAAGAGAATAACAATGGCTATGTTATTAGATATAAAATGTAAATAAACAACATTTTCTCTGTTTGTGATGGATTAGACATTGTTCTGACAATGGATGAAAATGTAGGCCCCAAACTCTACGCTGTCAGAAACTTACCAAAAAAATAAGAAGAAAAATTGTTTAAAGGCTTTTTAAATTGTTATAAATGCTATTCAAACTAAATGACAAACTTAAAATATATATTTATCATTGATAAAAGGACTTTGTAATTGTATTCAAAAATGAACTTATCTTGAGTGTCAATTTGGTAAAAAAAATTGCTCATATCTCAAAATGCCTGCATATTGATGTGTTTATATCTCAATACATATAGAAATTTTCTATGTATATTTCTACTTCTCCTTCTTTTTTTAAAAAAATCAATTGTAGTTAGTCAATTAGCCTACTGTCGGACTATTCTCTATTTTAGTACTAGTTAGGATATTCAAAGAAAATTATATAAAGGAGTTTTTTATGTCTTATGTAACCACTGTATTAATAACATCTTTCAAATTTACCTTGGAACAAGTTGCACAATCTTCTACTAAATTCTTAAAATTAATACATGTAGTTGCATAAAAAATTTAATAAAGATAAGAGAAAGCCCTATATTGCAAGTCCTTTTTTAACTAGTTCTTATATTTCTATCGAGTTCATTTTTAATATAGTATTAGAAATTGTATAATTTTACATTTATGGCTTGATAACATACCTGTGGTTTTTTTTCTGTGTCTACTTACTTTTTTTGTACAGAAATACCATCGACGCAAGAAATAATTCCTTATTTATAAACACAAGTTTAGGCAACTTTTTTACAAAAAAAAAAAAAAAAAAAAAGATGAGGAAGAAAATAGGGCGCATCATTTGATGGTCTGTATCTTATTCCTTGCTGATATAGTAAACATTATACAGAAAAAAGAATCTGAATAGAACTAAGTTTGTTCCTTATAAAACTTACTTTGAAGAATATTTTATAACCTGTGATAGAATTGATAATATTTCTAGAAAATTTGGGTAGCAAAATGGTCTCTAGTTCAGTCAAGTCTCGACTTCAAGTGCCTTCTCAAAAATTTAAAATATGAAGTACGATGAAATCCATATCTAATTATGTTCAAGTAAAGTTCTAAAACTGTGCTAAAATACTTTAATTTGCCCATACTTTTGTTAGTTAACTAGAAATTTTTTGTATCCTAAATTTTATTAAACTAATTATAACTTTATTTCATCGTCTGAACTGTTTAATATGTTCCTAAAACGTCTAGTCAAAGAAATTGTAGTTCTTTTTATGTAGTGATTATGTTTTTGATAAAATTATTCTTATATTTCATTCTTTGATAAAAACATACTTTTTTTTTTCTTCATAACATCGATTAGACCGTTGCATTGAAAAAAATTCGGCAGAGTGAGTCATGATATGTAAAAAGGTATCAGTATGGTAGAGGAAAGGAAAAAAATATATTTATATTTACTTAGGTTAATTAATCAAGTAGATGTAGGTCGAAGTTTTACCCACGTATGACAGTCTGATTATGTCCAACGAAGCTTACATCGTATTGTAAGCTAGAGATGTAAATCTTAAGCATTTACTTTCTTGCAATATTTTGCTGCTTATACCTAAAGCTCCTCTCTTCCTAAACATTAATTGAATTGATAGAGTTTACATGTTAATTTTCGCTTTTTTTTTTAAACATCCACATACTACTTACTGCTATATTGTACCCTTTATTTTACTAGTTTTCGTTTTATCTTCAATGTGAAGTGTATATATTGTTATTATATGTCTGTTATTTTATGCATTACATGATAATTCATCAAATTCCATTAAAAAAGTGCAATAAAATCAAGCCTTGTAAGGTTGGAAATTTCGTAATATGGAAACCTAAGAGAAGTACTCAAAAAATGACAAAACAATAAGATATATAAAGATCTACAATTAATAGAGTCTTAAGAATGACTTGGATTTACAAGCATTTCAATTTCTAAGAAGTCAGATTTTTACCAGTGTCAAAATTGAAAAGGATTCAGGGAGATCCCATAATTCTGGAGTTTCTCAATAAATGTAGGAAGTATGAAATAGATCACACAATCAGATTTGATTTACAAGTCTTAAAGACATTCCAATCCCTTTTTAGAACTAAGTTTTTTTTTTGGAAATATCGTGCCAGTGTGACTATGTTGGGAAAGAGTCCTTTGGTTTTCATTCCAGATACAGTTAAAATCTATTCAGGGATTGATATTAAAAACAAAAAACTTTCAAGAGAAATGAAATTAATTGTCCAGCAGAAGAGATGCCGCGTGCATGTCTAATTTTTAGTTATTATGAAATATAAAGCGAAAATTTGTCATCAATTATGTATATATATATATGAGCCAGTTTTATCTCATAAAAGACGACAAAAAGTTCCAGAAAATGAATCAGATGGACATATTATGAAAAACCTTTTAATTTCGGATATTACGAATGGAACTTGAAATTGAGTTTTAAATTTGCAGTCTTACATTTGAAATTTATTTAGTATTATAATTTTTCTTAAATAGGTGTTATTAAAAAATATTTATCAATGTACCCCTGTATTTTATAATATGTACTGAGAATATATTGTCCATGAGTTAGTGATATATCGAATACTTTACATCTACAAATTATTACATTTCGACATTCACATTCATACTCACATCTGTAAACATCAAATTTGGATATTTGCATCAATATTTGTATCTTTGATAAAATTTGGGGTCCAGAAAATCCCAATTCACTATTTAAGATTTAATAAACAATTGAAAAATGCGATTCATGATTTACCTTAGAGTTCAATGAAGGGCTACAATAAATATCTAAATTTCTAGTGGAATTTTAAATGTATAACTTTTTTTTTTAATGTACCAGAACAAGGTTCAAAGAATGAAATAAATATTGGAGAGAGTGCTCCCAGATACTCATTATGGCAGGCAAAGGAGAAACATAGAGATAATCAAAATTTTGGGTAAGAGAAAAAAAATTGGAATATGACAGTTCTTGCAGGAACAAACCATGTTCTTTGGTGTACCACTGTAGGCAAATTGAAGGCTCATGCGTCTAAAAAACCATCAGTTTCAACATAGAGTTACACTGATAAATTTTTATTTTTTTCTGTGTACAAAAGGGCAAGACTAATAGACTATCAACGAAAGAAACTTTGCATGAAACGTGCAGAAGAAATATTAAAAATACAACGTCTCTATGAATGAACTAAACCCATTGGACTGTATCCTTAATTCCTATTGGTGGTCAGTGAGTGCGAATGGTCTAATAATGAAAATGTAAAAATCAGTGCTCTCGGTAAGATAAGAGCAGGTATGGGGTGTACAATCAATAATGATGTAATCACCACGGAGAATATAACGCATCCAGCGGGTCTTTTCTACTTGAGTCCCTCATTAGAGTTTTTAAGGCACTAAGAATTTACTCTAGCTAAGATAAACCCTTAAAATACAGAACAGGACTATTAAAGAATGGGTTTGTAAAAGAAACCTTCCATACAACCTATATTACACCCAAAGAGTTCCAACAGGAGATAGAATATTGCACAAACAATATGTGAAGTCAATATAGCAAATGCAAAATAAATGACAATGGAATTTTTAAAATAGAATAAAAGAGTTGACAATTTAATAAAATTGTCACAAGGAGTGATACTATATAAGTAATATATATTCAATTTAGTCAAATAAAACTATATCAAAGCTATATAGTAAAATTTGTCGTCATCGGCGGTGAAAGGTAAATTACAGTATTTCATTAATATTATGAAATTCAAGTTTTTCCTTATTTAAATTATTTTCTTATTAGATTGATGAGTATGTTAAATTATCAATTTTTTGAATTACAAAATAGAATAATTTATAATTTCATACCTAATCATTTTCCTTAAAATATTATACATGTATTATTCGAAATGAACTTTCTTTGGTATAAACAGAGGAAAATAAACTTTCCACAGGTGAAAAGAGCACTGTGAACTCTCCAGTAGCCATTTTTATACTACCCAAAATAAAAAAGTATTTCGTATTTTTAGAATACTTTTCTGGGATTTTGACAAATTGAATTATTTCACTTTTTGTAAATAAAATAATATCCATAAATCATTTTTTACTGATTAAATATGAATGAAAATGAAAGAAATATGCTTTGATTGAATTGGAAATTGTTTTGTAACATTCCAACTCATCTTTAAACCATTTGATATTTTGAATATTTTAGAAATGAATTTTTTAAATCAGTTATTTTTTGTATATTAAACTTTACGGAACCAATAATAATTTGAGTTCCTTTATATGATTCAATAAATAATGTAATACTTCTTACCCACAAACAATTATGTTGATAATATAATTATAATTGTTGTACATTTCTATGTAAAGTATTTTCAAAATTTTAGGTAAAAGCCCTTTATATATGTATATTTATTTTTCTTACAAGCATCATTTCACATATTCAGTTATCGTCATTTGTAACATATCTGTTAATTAGTTTAATAATTAGATTGTAATGAAATTTAAAAAACAACAGCATTAAAACAGAGTTCAATCAGTCTTTAAAAAAAATATTAAAAAAAGAAGAAATATCTGCTATAATAAGTTAAAAACAAGTCAATGTTAGACAAAAGCTTATAAAATTAGAAAATTGGTAATTTTGTCCAGCAAATCTTAAATTTTAAGATTTATCTTATGATCAAAATATAAAATTTTACTTGAGAAACCATAAATTTGTATGAAATATTGATTAAAAGAGTAATTTTAAATAGAAAAATCCTTTTATAATAAATATTATCTAAAGAAAAAACTACCAATTTACATATAAAATGATTCAATTATCAGTTATAAATTGATTGTACGAACAAAATAGTTTTTAAGTCGATCAATTTGTTGCATAAAATAGAGAATAAAAGGATTGATACATCGTAATTCTTCATTGAAAGTTTTGATAGCAACACATACGATGAGCTATTTTTTAGTGAAAGGACTCTTAATTTGTTTTCCTTAAATTTGGATGACTATGCACTTGGTATAAATACAAAAGCTATGCAAATTGCCAGAATCATTTTTTAACTCTGGCTGATTTTAGCATTGGAGTGAATGTTGATTTTTTTTGTTTCTAGACAGAAATATAGAGGCTTCCATCATTTTATAAAAGTTATCATGTTTATAAACACATATTTATTTTGCTCCAAGTCTATAGGGCGAAGCATTTTGCACAAAAAACCCTTTTGTCGAAAAAAAAAGCAATCTTTGATCTATGAAGCTTCAAGAGTTCACACCAAAGCAGAACAAAATAGTGTGTTTCCATCTTCAAATAAAAGTTTTTCAGTCTTAAGTCTTTTGCAATATGAGCTATTTATTTTCTTCTCTCATAGCAAGGTGTTCATATGTATATATATGGCCATTAATTGACCCTCAAGCATGAAAATATTGAATTATTCCATTTACAGTTTTTTTTGTAATAACTGTGCAGTGCTGAGGTATAAATATGCATATTGTTCAAATGGCATACCAAAAGACAGGAAACCAAACGTTTTGAACAAAAAAAAATAAAAAAAGTAACATAAAAAAAAAGATTTGTGTTAGATTCTTATATTTTGTAGGTCCATGTGTAAAATTAATTTAACAAGGACAGTAAATATATTGGGAGAAGTAATATTTGCATTGGGTGAAAGAATGAGTGACAGATATTTTATTTTCCTTTTGTTGAACTCTCATCGTTCATGAAAATAAAATCCATATGTAAGAAAATTTTTCAAATTTATGGGGGAAAATAGTTGGTGTTTCATTGGAAGCACTTATAAAATATGTTTTGAAGGTAAGTCTCTTAATGCTCATCCGATACTAACATTTTATTTCCTTTCCCGTCGATGTATTTATATTTATTGTTTGTATTATTTAATGTATATATTGTAACAAAAAAAAACCTATATTCCTTGTTTTGTTTTTTTTTGGTTTTTTTTTGTAAATATCTATTTACTTTATGAGAAAGTCTGAATGGTGAAGACTTCTTAATCTATTTGCACACAATATTTTACCAATAAAATTGAATACAAGTTATGATAAGAAAATATGTTTATGTGCTGCTAAGGTTATTGATCTAAATAAATCCCGAACAACCTCTAAATCAGTTTTTATTATATAAAGAATATACACTATTATTTGGTTTTATTTGATATACATACATAGGACAATGCATCAATACAACTACAATATGTTACTATTTTTAAATACAGTAGAGATAGCCAAACTTGATCCGAGGACGATTCTGTCTGGAGTAAAAATTTATCAAGCCTGCCGTAAAGTAATTAGAGTTTGTATTGTTTTTTTAATATATTTATATAACAACATTGATACGAAATACAATACCATAAAATAATCTAACAGGTTCTAATATTTTGAATGAGTTTATAAAAATGGAGTAAGATAAAAATTGAAAATTAAAAAACAAAACTAGGAGATTACAAATATCGAATTATGCGTGGATATGAATTTTATGTAGAATATTTACGTTGGTGTTTCAACGTATATAAAGTCTTATAAAAGGGGATAAAAAGACCTTAAAGTAACTAGAATTTGTTTGATAAAAAATGAAGGATTTGGAAACAATTTATGTTATCATAATTTAAAGAAATCTATTAATATTGTCTTATATAATATAAATTCTTGATCCCTCAGGACTTAAAATGATATGCATATTATCGATACAATATTAAAGACAAAAATTTAATCAACCTTGTTTTAAACATAATAATCCTTATAAAAAAGAGTAGATTCTTAATTTAAAGTGTTCCATCTACTTTTTTTTGTAGGTACTTTATAAAAACTATTTCAAAATACTTAAATGTATGGCATTTAGTAGTAGAATATGGACAAGCTAACAAGATACTCATTTATGCAAGAGGACAAAGAGATCATGAGCCTTGAAAAACAAATCATATATTTTTATGGATATAATATTACATAGAATGGACATTAGTTTATCATAAAATCTTTAATTAGAATTGGAAAAATCTCCATCATTTAATAACCTATTCATTTCCAAAAGTTAAAATAAATATGCTGTGTAATAACTGACAATATATCCGTCACGTTTAAAAAAAAAAAAGAGTTTGAACGTGCCCATATGCTTCATACCACACTCAAAGTATACGACATAAAAGACTAACTATATTTTTTAAATTATAGAAAGAGTATGTCTATTCCTCTAAACTCAGCCTTTTATTATAATACATAAAAGCTTTTCCTTTAAACGTTTTAAAAGGTTTTAATCCATTGCTGATTGTAACTTCTATCCTTAATACTATTCCAGAGACAGTTGTCGTAAAATTATATGAAACGAATTTTCATATTCGTAGATAAAACACTTATAGAACCATGTAAGTAAGTGTTTATATTAATTGTATATCCTAATAAGTAATTTAAAGTAAATTATAAATGAAAAATTAAAATTGATATTTTTTTGGATCTTTTTTCTTTCTTTAAATTCTCAAAATTTATATTCATCCTCAATGTTGACCTTGAAAACAAAATATAATTGATATTTACTTTACATATATTATGTTGTTTTCATGGATCTGCAGCATAATTTATTAAAATATCAACAATTATTTATCAAAAAAAAAATATATATTAAATGTATCATTCATACTCCAAGATAATTAACTCTCCTCTGTCGATCTGACAAAAAAAAATCTGTGGTTGTGTCATTCCTTTATTTCTTTTTAAAAGTCAACACAATGCTAGTTTTATTAAAAAGTAAAAAAATTGTTTATGTTTTATCATATGAAATTACATTTAAATCCTTGTTCTTATATACAAAATTTTGTTTCTCCTTGCAACACAACCCAGTTTAATAACCCCTCATATAGGTTAAGTTTTATTTTTTGTGAGTCTTGATAAGTTCGAAGGTATAAATTATATTTAAATTATTATAATATGAATAAAAAGGAAATGTTATCAAAAAATTAGTTATATTATTTAAAGATATTGGGAAATCAAACTATCATTTCCACAAAATTGAATAAATATTCTAAAAAAATTACGTAGGATTGAATATGTCAGTATTTGAAATTTATTGAGTATTAAAGAAAATTACTGAAATTTGAGGTGAAAAGTTATGTAATTTATGAAAAACAATTAATCATCAATATCTACATGGAAACTGAGAAATAGGTACAAAAAAAAATCACTTTTTTAGAAAAAGTACTTTGCCCTCCTATGTAATATGATATTTTTCGGATTTTTTAAGTCTCAAGAGCCTGAATGCCAATTTTTTGACGTTCAAACTTTGTGTGAATGTAATGCAGTTTTATCTATTTCCAGAACATTCAAAATAAATTTACATGATGGAGTAAACATTTATTTTTCAAAGATGATAGAAAATGACAAAAAAAATATTTTCGAGATGCTTATGAGAACCTCAAAAAACTTGCAAACGTATCATTGTTTTTTTTTTTAACTTTACCTTCTTCTAACTTTAATTTAATACTGAATAAACCAAAGTTCTTCATCCATGAAAATAGTTATGGGGAAATATTTTTAAAATCTCTTTTAAAGTTTTAGAAAGGTACTTTTTTTTATCATTTTTTTTTTACAATTTACAAATTTCAGAACTAAACACAAAAAAAAAAATAACATACCTGTTTTTATAGATTAATATTTAACAAGTAAGATAGAAAAAATTTGATCTTGTTTTTTAAAGAATTTGCTTAAGAAGTCTTTTCTTAAACGGATAATTATTTTAGAGCGTTTTAAAAGCCAAAATAAAATATATTTAAGGAAAAACAAATTTAATTTTTATCCAATTATAATTAAACAAATGTGTTGTGAATGTCATTGTATAAATATCTGTTCTCTAGAGGGTTAAACCCGCCTTTTTCTTAAAAAAAATTAAATTAAATTTTTGTATGAATACCTACTAATTAGAAAAGATCCTTATATAATTTAAAAAATGTTTGGCATTGTCTTTGATGAAGACAGCAACAATAGAGGGCTTTTCATTGACGTCAAAGGTTACATAATAAATGGAAATTGACATCTTTTTAGAGACATAGTTGTTGATATCGTTACTAAACAAAGTTGAGGATTTTAAAAATGGGTGACCTTGCAAGGCTGTTTACCAGTAGAGTAATTTCTTGAAAAATAAATGTGTGCCAACCCACAAAATGTCACTTAAATAGTAGTAAATTAAGTCCCAGTAGGTTCCTCATCTACAAAAAAAACTTCATTTAATGGCTTTAAAAATATAAAAATAGCAATAACAAAACTGTTGTAAGCATATTAAATAAGAGGAAAATTTTTTATTCCAAATAACTTGAAATTGAATGTCACTAACTTGAAAAACAATCAAATTGTTGACGTCAACTGAAAATACTCTATACACACATATAGTGTATTAACCTCTATTTATCATCACATATGCCTATATATATAAAAAATAACCTTTTTTTCAAATCTTTTCAAATAAAATATTTGTGTTGTATTTGGATCTCATTATGAAGTTTAAAGTTTAAAGTCTCTATGTCAAAAACCCTGGCTACCTAAGGTTGTTTTATAAATCAAAAATTGTTCAAAATGTATATTATCATACACATGGCAACTATTGTAACAAGTGATTTTTGGTTGATATTTGACATGTTGACTCTTAGTAGTGACTGGATATTGATACCAGCTTAAGCACAGGGCACAATATTGAAGTTTCAAGAAGATAGACTCATTTTTTGGAAGTCTAGTTAACCTTAACGATTTAACTGAGAGAGGGATAGGGTTAATTAGTCAATATATTAACAAAGCTCAGGATACGTATATTGAGGGAGAGTAATAACCACTTCAGGCGATTTTTTCAAAAAGTCATAGACTAAGATTAATTAATGTAAAAATAAGAAGGTTGCAGTAATAAATTTACCATTTTGATTATTTAAGTTTAATGGATATAGTTACAAAGGAGAGGTAGTCTTAAAATTATAATTTTACTACAAATATTGACATGAATATTGTTAAAAAATAATTAACTTTAATTAACATAATTATCAGCAAATTATCAAAATGGCATCATATATCCATAACTACTTAAACTTTGTATGTATACAATATACGTCGTAATACAATCCTAATATAGCTTTTTAAGCTTATTTGTAATTATTCAATATATATTGTTGTGCGTGCTGTTTAAAAATATACTAATATTTACTTTGAACGATTTTTGATTTATAAAACGACCTCACTTTGAGTACATCATAATTAGATCCAATTACAACACATAAATTGTATTTGGAAAGATTCGAACTAAAAAATGATTTCTTTAAACACTCCAATATACAAAGGGATGTATGTGAACAATACTCTCATTACATAATCAACAAAATCGTGAATATAAGGAAATGAATAAGCGTTTTTTTTCTTTTTTTTCTTAGTTCATAGTTGAATGAATTGTGCTGTAGTTTATACCCACATATGTACATACATAAACAGGAACTTGTTCAATACAAAGTTAAATTGCTTTCACTTTATAATATTGGTGTAAACATGAATAGAGAAACTTTTTTATTTTTTTTTAAAAAAGAACAATTTCAATATGCCTTGCTATATGTAGGTACAAAAATAAACAATGAAAAAAAACGAAAAAAAGAAACGACATATATGTAATTGAGTAGTTAGAAGGTGTCAGCTCAAAGTGTCACGAAGAATAGTTGACATTTTTGTATGTATTATATTTTAAAAGATGTATATTTTTTATTCACTGTTGTAATAATGAGCAGAACATAAAATGTATTAATTTTATATATAAAAGTAGGCACAACAGGTTTAAATTTTGGATTGCTAAATTGTATGAATATTATTATAATTTTCCAATATAATAACGCCGCAGCTTAAATTGGAATATTTAAATTAGGTAGATATTGATGAGAACAAAAATTAAATGTTAACGTAGCATAACCATCCAACAACAATTTCTTCTTCCAATAAATATTCATTTCTGTGTATTCAAACACTAGGGATTTAAATCTCTTTGGAGACTCCGTGCGTTTTAATGGGATCATAAATTCTCAAATTGTGTTTAAAGTCCATTACTTGATTACTATTCTTTCAATAAGCAAATTAAAATATATTTACTAAAACTTTTTGAAAGCGAATTCGATTGTATGTATTAACCTGAACCCGTTTATGACAAATTGTTTTTTTGAAGAAATGTTTGCATGAATAAGTACATATTTGAAAAAAAAAACTTTTTTTCAAGCCTTTCCAGCTTGTCCGAAAATATGGTCACTAGTTGTAGTTAAAGGAAAAGAACAAGTTGGTAGCCATTACTTTCATAGAGTGAAGCAAGTTTGGAAATATCATTAATGACTTTATTCATTAGTCAAACTTGCTACGTCTGTAAAGGGTCTTTACAAGTTTTAATTGTTCAACAATTCCAATTTGCAATGGTTAAAAAATAACAAATTAAATAGATGTTATCATTCTGTTTCAATAGAAAGAATATGAATCAATTCCTTAAAAAGGTGGCAGTTGAAAAATGTAATAAATGTATTAAATATAATATATAGCTTAAATCTCAAAATGTTCCTTCCATTATTATAATCAATTCCATTGTCAAAAAATGAAAAACCAGTGTATCTGATAAGAACACATTATTTTTTAAGGATACCTCAGTATCCATTTATCAATTTACTTAGAAAAGCTCTCAAATTTAAATTTCTAAAAAGTTAGTATGAAAAACAACTCGTTATTTATTATCCTACTCATGATTTAAGCTTCTTATGACTTATAAAGACAATTATCTGAGTATTTTAGCCCTTATTATACCTTTAAACATCCACAATCAGCCTTTTTTTAAATTAATTATCAGTGTTTAAAGTCATTAGATTCATAGCAATAAGAAACGAATGATATATTATTTTACATTCTTCTAAAACGAAATATATCTTGATGTTTACAAATTTTTAGCCTGGGGACTCACATATACTATATCACTGCCTCTAATTTTTTTCTAATTTTTCTAATTGTTTCCACACATATTCAAACTTAGTCGTCAATAATGGTCTGCCTTTATTAACCACTATAGCAAGTAAACTTGATCAAGTCTTTGAGTCATAGTCCACACCTCCAAAAAAAATATTCTTTCCTACAGACATAACTTAGCACCAGTCTCTTTATCTGCTTCCATTATCACAGATCATATGTATTTGGGTGTACTTAAGTCATAAACTTATGTAATCCGATTCCACAATGCACAAGTTCAACCATCATTTTGGTTGATATTTAGGCTTTCTTTCCACCCATGTATTATTTTTGAACTCAATATGTCTTCCAGAAATTTATTCAAATTTAAAACACTCGACCCAAAAGCTCCTGATCACGGCTTCTGTATACTCATGATATTATCCTTTTAGTTCTACTTGTCAACCATTTTCAACAATTAGAACTCTCCTTATGAAGTTGTTAATTCAATATCTAGCAGCTCATAGTAAATAGTTGAAAGCAATTTTCAGACTGAGGACCATTATTTGATTGTGTCGACCGTTCCTGGCTTTTATTCATATCACAATGTTTTTTCTAAAAAAAGATACTTCTCTCGAAATAGATGGTTTACTAATGATACAACTGTCATGGATTCTATAATTTGGAGAAGATTGGAAGTTCCATCTTGCTCACATCTGGAATTAGAGTCAAACTTGGTCAAACGGTCACCTACTGTTAGAGCATGTCATCGCACTAAGTGGTCATATTCAGTTCCCACGCAGAACATTTACAATATATTAAGCGTGTCCCCTGCAATCATCAGCCATTGGTCACCCAAAATGATACATACCTAATACAGATGAACCTGCTTCAATGGTCATTTTTTTTAGCGTTTACTGAATCTTGAATACGAAACCTCATAAAAGAATTAATAATTCCAGATAATAAGTTCTAGTTCTGGTCACTCAGTGAAAGTTGATGAGAACTTATTTTTATGCTTGTCGATTTGTGTAATATTCAGATTTTTTAGACGCGTGTAATCATACAAATATTAAAATGTCCTAAGGCCATAAAAGAGGTCGCACTATTTTTATTTTTTTTTAATTTACCGAAGTATTAATTAAATTTATTCCAATCTCTTACTCAAAATTAAACATATTTAAGTAAAAAGAAAATAGAAAACAAAACCCATGTTAGATATACAGAATGAATCAACGGGGGGATTTATAGGGAGGGAGATAATATCAAATCGTTTACAACTTCATTTATATAATTAGGTAAGGTTGTTTTTGTGGATCTGAATTTATATAAAATACTTAATCTTTTTGCTGTTAAGAAATTGATTTCCTGTTCATATAAAAATATAATTGTAAAAATACAATTTTTTTTTCTCTCCATACTCCTCCTAACCCCTATTTTATCAAGAACAGTTTAATATGAGTTTAAGAGCATATGATGCAGTTTTTATTTTCTTGTTAACCAACTTTTCATTAATATCCTCTTTACCTGAACTTCAAATTTGTTTCCTTTTCTTCCTGTAAACCCACGTTTAATTTCTCTTCTTTTCGTGTTTCTTAGGCATTTTGATGATAACTAGAATATGACAGTGGTTAGATTGTATTTGACAGTATTAGAAATTAAGCCTGACGTTACAGATATCTAATCATGTCTGGATCCTTTCACAAGTTTATGATCCTTTCAACAAAAAACGTATGATCTAGCAATTTACTAAATCATTTTTCCACAATTACCTTAAATTTTGTGAAAATATTTTTGTTGTTTTCATTTCTATACCGTTTGGTATCTCATTTTTGATTCAAAATTTAATTCATATAACCCAAAAGAATCACTTTATTACCTTGCTCATTTGTGTGAGTTAGAAATTTAGAATCAATTAATTCAAAAAATAAAGGATTGTCATGATTTGGTCCATAAATACATATTATTTTTATTAATAAGTTATTCCACCATAACTCTAATACTGCAAAAGTTCCACTTGTCCCTTAGGAGATTAATTTCGGCTTAAAATTTTTTTTTACTACTAAAAGAATGCCTCTTGAGGGATGATTAGCCTTTTTTCCTCTCACAGGGACTAAAAATATATCATATTCAAGAGGAAAGTAATCCCGTGTGTCGCAAATAGACAAAATATCAGGTTTTTGAAATAGTAAATTGCCAATAATTTTTCTTCGTTCTTCCTTGTTAAAAATTGAATTGGCATTAGAAGGTACAATTTGAAAAAATGGAGAGTAGACACGATTTAGAAAAAAAAAACCGAAATGATATATGTTCCTTTTTTTAGTTTTTTCCAATGTATGATGCACAATAAAAATAAATATCTATAACAAAATCATAGTTATGAGTAAAATAAAATAAGTCAGACTAGTAAGATTTAAGAAGAAGAACTTCCATTTTATATTTGGTCCACACAATTAATATTAATATATTAATGTTTGGTAGGGATACGTACTCATAATTATGATTTGTATGATCATATACTATAAACAAGGTCATTTTTTGATAAAATAAAATTATGATATTTACCTTATGAAAAGGAAATAATCTTAATTTGATACATGAACGAAATATCCTAAAACTAATGTAATGTTAATGCATAGGAAAGAATCATTGCTTAACTTAGTGAGCTGGATCGTTTATAGCTTTTTTATTTTGGTTCTACACGTCAGCATTATAAGCTGTAATGCCATTTGAGTCACGTTTGTCATTGACAGAAGATTTATATTCTGAATTTTTTAGAATTAAAGTCGATTTCCCTTGTAGTTTTTTTATTTTTTTCTTCTGGACTCTTGCTTTTTTGCTCGGTTGGGATTTGCTTTGCTTTATCATTTTTGAAGCAGTAGCCTGTCTCATTCTTAGAATACATTTCCTGTCTTCTCCTAATTGGGAGTTTTTTGAGCTTGTTGTCTCTACACTTTCAGTTGATACTTTTGGGGAAATTTCAGAAACTTTATCTTCCTTCGTTTGGCCCATATTTATTATATTCTCCTATTATGTATCTCGTTCCATTTTGACTTAAATTCGGTCACTGTTCATTACTTCTTCTTCTTCCTTCTGATGAATATCTAACGTAAACATTCAGCTAAATACCTTAACGTAGATATCTGTTTTTTCTCAACTTTGTCACTTAGACGCAGTTAATTTTTTTTTTAGAACAAAAGTAAAATAATACTTCCAATGTGACAATAATAAACAAAGGTAATAAAAAGAGGGCAACTTATTCTTTTACTATTATTCAAAATAAGATATGTTGACTTTTGTAACATTACTAACTTCTTCTCACACAATCTTGTACACATATTTTATTCAATAATCTGTACTGCTTATTCTTACTAGATATAAATCCTTTATCATTTAAGGTAGATTTGCATAACGTTATCCATATAAAAACGTATTTATGGTATATCTGAAACATGATACAACAATAAGTCTACATTAAATATATGTAGATACTCAAAATAATTATCTTCCATCCCTATTAATAAATTAGTTTGTTTAATCCTTGGAAGGAGTAATAAATTGTACATACACATGGTATATTACTAAAAATTCATAATCATAATTATAAGGAATAATATAATAGATTTATCTATTTAAAAAGACATATCGGACTCGAATAAAGTCTCATTAATCAAATAAAGGCCTTAAGCTTAAGTTTACATTTATGACTATCTCAAATAAATTACCCCATAAAAATGAAAATAAAGTCTATAATTATACAAAACGAAATATTAGATCGTTTATTTTTATTCTTTTTTTAAGGATAAAGACATAACTTATACCAATCAATTCTAAGTATTTATTGCTTATTCATATTATTTGTAGTGTTAGTTACATCTTGTATACGAGAATTAAAAAAAAAAGATGATAATTGGAATACAGATATCTTCAAAACTACATAAAGTTTCGAAGTGGTCAGGAACATCATCAAAGTCACCAAGTATTAACCAAATAGTAAATAAATATTCAAATTTTGGTCTTTTTGCTAAAAAAAAAAATGATTAAAATGTGATTGCTTACTCAATAAAGGTTAATTTTTTTTCTCAATAACTTCCATAGATGTATAAAAAGAATTGGATGCCTAATTCAGCGTTTTGATCTTTGAGTGCAAAATTCTCATTTTATCAAAAGGAGCGAGTCTACAACTATTTGCAAAAATAAATTACAGAGCTTGTGTTTGAAAAAATATTGTTTACATTAATTCAATTCACTATTAATGTCGTCTATAAAGAATTATTATGAAAGGCATAAAAACATTTTTATACGATAATCATTAACACTCAAAATCCATTTAATATTTTATCTAATAGAAAAAATTAGATTAGTTAATATGTATGATATTAATCATTATGAAACATTAAATAGATAACAAATAATGCCTAGGGAAGCGTTGTTGAGTTAAGCTAATATATATATATATATATATATAATTTCTATCCATAAATATACAAATAGACCCTACATAAAATAGTTTTTGGGAACAAAAAAATTGTATTTTACAGGGACTATTTATTTTCTAAAACCCGTAAAATTGGGGAATTTCTTTTCAATGTCCACTTATGACTATTATTTTCTGGATTTTTCAACTTAATTTAGTCATCAAATGTGTTTTGTACATGAACTAATAGTTTTCGTAATGTGTGTTAGACAATATGCAAAGTAAATATTTAATGAAAAAAATTATGGAATTACCTTTGTTATATTAAGTAGTATAGGAAAAAAAAGTAAATTAAAATGTATATAAATTAAAATTCATGTTGATGCCACAAGTTTACGTATTAATTTGGTCTTCTTTTTTTAAAAAGTTTGGGATCGCATTTTCTTATCTTAGTTTCAACCTTATGGGATTCAAGGAAATTCTAAATGTCTTATTGGAATTGACTTTCAGAATAATTGTCAACTTTCGAAACCTTGATGTTATATCAGATAAGTATGATATGGGGGTACCTCCCCCCCCCCCCAAGAAAAAGTTCCATTCTGTAAGGTCTCAAATTTTTCCTTTTGGTCTAAATAAAACCAAAACAAATTTTAAACCATTACGTTGAAAAACTGGTGTACGTAATGTACAGAAATGAGAAAATCACTTAAACTGATTTGAATCAGGACATTTTGAAGATGTTTATGGTGAAGAGGATATGTAATGTATAATATACATAGTAGAGTATTTTATAACCAACACACATCTTCTTGAAAAAAAAATGTAAAAATTCAAAACATTAGAGCGATATTGAGCTAATTTCAAAATATTTTTCAAAACGGTTTAAAATTTGTTTTGGTTTTATTTAGACCAAAAGGAAAAATTTGAGACCTTACAGAATTAACATATCTCAAATTTCAAAAACAAGCTCCACCCTAGTAACAAGTACACCTAATTGTATACAGATTATTAATGTAAACTATACCGTCTCGTCATAGCATTAATCAAATTAAATAATCGATATCATGCTCTAATTTACGTCATAAGTAAATAAAAGAATTCAAACTTTAGACCATTCAAGTCATTCATTCTATTTTATTTCATTTAAAAAAAAATGGTTATAATTATATTACATAATACAGTCAAATCTTTATTAAGTGGCCAGGCTATAAAAACTGAAAAAGTGACTGTCCAGCATAAGTGACCTCATAAACCAGATTTGCTTTTATATGAACGTTGAAAAAGTGTCAAATAAGGGAAAAGGATTATATGAACTTCAAAATAAACTGTATCAAACAATAACCCTGTATTCAAAAATTTATTATAATATTGATATACATTCATATAACAAAGTGAAAAATAATTTTCCATGACATTACTGCAAAAAGTCTGACATTTTTGCTTGTTTAGAATGATTAGGCAGTCAAATATTTTTCATCTGGCACACTTAAAGCAAGTAACTGTTGGATCAGGGTTTACTGTATGATAATAACTTGGGTTCTGATGAAGAAAATTATGTAAAGTTCATAGCATCCTCATTAATTAAGCATGGACTTCATTTGAAGATAAGTAAATCATTTTATTCGTACATTTACGTCATTAGACGTAATAATAATTAGAAACTACGGCTTTGTATTCTTTTGTCATGCATCGATTATTCTACTAGGTAGACTTATTGTCCCTTTTTAATATTTTGAACGTAGATGGGTTGAATTTAAATCTCTTCTTGTAAATTCAATTTCCTAACTATTAATTGAAGAAATGTTCAATTGTTAAAAGAATTGGTAAAATACTGTCAACAGATTTTGATCGTGATGAATGGATCTTATTTACATACGTAAATGAATAGAAAGAAAAATGAAATAGTGATTATAGCTTCCTATTATATTATACGAGGAAGTTCATTCTTTCTTTCTTTTTAATAGATTGTAATAAATCGATCTACAAATAATAGCAATAATATAATTTCTTAAACAGAAAAAACGATATTATAATATCCACTTTTGCATTGACGGAAAAAAAAAATTAATTATTCAACATATCTTCATACGTCCCTTTCTTCATTTGGGAAATGTGTCTATAGGATGTGCACCCATATACTTATTATTTATATAGAATTAACACACATACATCTGTGTATAAAAAAGGCTGTGTTGTGTATGGATGTGGACTTTTAAATTGAATTAAGATACCAGCTTTCATTGGGAAATTCATTCTAAATATTTATGCAAACTCCAACACAGAAGTCATTGGATAATTACCAATATCTGTTAATGTATTTATAGCTGAAATTTAATTTGATTTATTAATCAAGAAACCTGTACCCATGGACACTGTTGTTAAATAAACTGTTTTTTATAGTTTTATACAGAGGAATAAGTCATTAACATTAACTAAATAATAGTTCGAATACTTTTCTTTCTTTTTTTATAAACATACAATTTCAAAAAAGAAATAATACTAATTATTTTTCATGATTTTGAGAGGAATTTTCATCTTGTCTTACAATTTATTGTTCCCTGAAATAAATTATATTACGTTACGCTTACATTTTTGTATGATCAAAAAAAGTTTAGTGTCAGGTCTGAGTTGGTTTTAGGAAAATTCGCTGCAAAGGTTTTAAAATAAATACATATATTTTAAGGACAATTCCATTTTTTATTCTTACATTAAATTCGGCTGGAAAATTGTGATGGCCCTTTTACTTAAGACCGAACCCAAAGCATATCAACTGGAGTGAACTTTCTTTGGGCTACGGCCAGTAGAATTTTATGTCCACGAAGATGGTATTTCTGCTTTGTCTGTGTATTCTGTGGGGTGTTATTATTATTTCTGATGGAGATTTGCCTCATTCAAGGTGAGTCAGATAGTAAAGAAATAACAGTTGTTGTAAGATACCCATATATGTACATGGTACTATTCAGAGTAAAAGTCTCAATCTTTCATCTAGCGTCTATCAAAATTAATATGCTCTTGCTTTCCATTTGATCGTAATTTACATCAACACAGCTCCATTCTCGGACAACATGAAACGGAGTAAACTATTTGGCTGGAGCTGCTATAATTAGCTGAAAGGTGTTACAACGACACACAAATTCTTCAATGTCCTTGTACAAACCGCCATAATCTACTTCATGCCATGGCCTTCATTTTTATTATTTGTATGTGCAACATGAAATTATCTCATAATTTGTTCCCTTAAAACCTCTAGAATAAATACCAGAATTCCCCAATCCAGCAATCCATTTAAATCGAGGGTATAACTCTTGTTTGGATATCCATTGATCTTTCACTTTTCTACTGTTCCTACTTTTGGAACGTTCTAAGGCAGTATTTATCTTTGGATTTTTTCTATTTATCTGTGTTATGTTGCTGCTCCAAAAGTTACAACGGAACTAGTAGGGATTGTCTTCTTGATAAAAAGATACATTAGTTCATATAGGGAATCAAAGAGGCTGACATAGTATTGGAATTTCTCCTTCCAGTTAGCACAACAATAGTACTTCGCTTTCATGAGTTCAAACGAGTTTGATTTTTACTCCGACTACACACATTGCGATCTTTATTGCATTTCTCATTCTTTCCTTCATAAAGGCTAAAACTGATATGATGGTAACAGTCATTCAAAACTCTATTCCCTGAAGTTGATGCACGACCCCCAACATAAAATAAATTATGAAATTATGCAAAAAAAACACACGATTAGGTCTGGCACTACTTGATGTAATTCGAGTTAAACAAATCAATAATAGAGAGCTGTTGACAAATCAACAACTAACCAAAAGTACAATTGTGTTCTTGTTGTAGTGAGAATACCTTTGTGTACTACTTATGTCTACATTTGTATATGTTCAAAATTAGAAATATATATTAGAAATATCTATGATATAAAAACAAAAACAAAAAAAACTCATAGATCTTTTAATAATAAAAAAAAAACTTGACTATAAAAAAATATATTTATCTAAGCAATGACACAAATCATTATTTAACAATCAAAATTCAAGCAAAATTAGATAATAATATGTTGAAAAAAAATTAACTTTGTTTTTGCACTAAATGTAAAGGATTATTTAAATTGCATTTATACTAAAAGCATTAAGACGGAAATAGTAATTTTAACCATTTATAAAGCTGTATTTTGCTCTCTATGATTTGTTGAAAAAATTTTCTAATCAAATAAAAGTTTAAAAATCATTTTTTAATACAAAGAGATGAAATAAGATATAACTTATGCACAAAAAAATTCAGATTTCAGATATATTTTTAACATTTTTGTATTTGGTTCTGAATTTGAGAATTTGGCTACCAAATAACTAAAAATCGAAAAAAAATGGCATTTTTCTTTTAAAATTGATCAAGTTCTCAATTCAGAGATTATTTTTATTAATAAAAACTAATAACATATGTATTTGTTTTCATTTTCCAGTATAAACAAGAAAATGAGGGAACCAATCAGCCTGAAGTTTGAGAAGTTACTACATTTTTTGAAATCGGGTAAATTTAAATTTACCATTTTTTTTTCTTCAATAAAAAAAAGTATAAATTTGTCATTTGATCTCTTTATTTTTGTATACCAACAACTCAAAATTTGTATAAAATTAAAAATAACTATTAATTCAATCAACTCAATATATAAAAAATATATAAATATTCCCAGGGAGGCCGTTAGACACAAAAATATCCTATACTATAAAAGTCATTCATTATTTTACATTGTTTCTCTAAATATTTTATTCAAGGCCTTATGATACAATTTCAATATTGGGGTTAATTGAAAAAATATATTTTGACTTACAACAAAAAAAGAAGAGCATCTTCACGATTCGTCGACTTTTAAAGTTTTAAAAGATTTATTAAAATTGTCAAGATTTTTTTAAATTAAAAAAAAAATATTCGAAGATAAAAAGAAATATGTAATGCTTTAATGATTAAATAAAACTTTTTTCATTTATTATTCATTTTTGTGTACTTTTGTGTATATTTAATATTTTTTTTATTTTTGTTAATTAAAAATATAGTCCAATTCCTTTTATTTACAAATTTTTTTTTGATGTACTTAAGGACATAAAAATGTTGATATATAACATAATTAGAGCTAAAAATGTCGGATTATGAAAAAAATTTGAGTTTTTTCCTCTTACTCTCAAATAGACGTACAAATACGAGAATTAAGAAAAAACAATGTTTGAAATAGTGAATTAGTAAATCTTTTAATTTAATATATATTTAAAGGATTCCATGATAGAATATATTTCTTTTAAAAGTGAGTTCTTACAAAAAAATAAGAATTAGTTGGCTATGATATGATATCGTCATCTAAACTGGCTCTATTTGACCATTACCAAAATCCTGTGATAGTTAGAAGAAAGAGTTTGGAATACTCCAAATAAGTTTCTTAATTAAAATAAATATTTGAAATAAGTTATGATTCATTCAGGAAGCCATTGAATCGATCAGTAAAAGGAATTGATTTTAGTAAGGCATTTGATTCGATCAATTCTTATTTAATCATAAAAGATGTCAAAAAGTTACTTCTAATTTTTTTTATTCCGATCAGGTCACTTTTATTCAATGGTTTATCTAATATTTTCTAAAATGGAGTGGAAAGTAATTTATTTCTAAAGAAGAGTTATAGACCTGTTTTGTTCATTGAATCCAATCTAACGAATGGTATCACCTTATGGTCTTTATAAATTACTTATGATTGGCACTGATTTCACAAATGCTACTACGTCTCAACTCTCACAGATATGTGCAACAGTTCAACTAATA
This sequence comes from Lepeophtheirus nordmannii, assembly GCA_963680855.1. Taxonomy (NCBI): domain Eukaryota; kingdom Metazoa; phylum Arthropoda; class Copepoda; order Siphonostomatoida; family Caligidae; genus Lepeophtheirus; species Lepeophtheirus nordmannii. Next base: position 23,454,821 of record OY804522.1, on the reverse strand, counting down.
AAAATGTCTCAATATTCAATAATGACTCAGCCGCTTTTCTTTACAGACCTCCAACACAAGAATTATAAAAAAAAACAAGAATAATCCAATCACCAAAATTAACTTTTTGATTAACATGAAAAAAATTCAGATTATAAGTGCTCTTTAACTAATGAAAACGAGCAATACAGAGGAACATTGCTCAAATATGCCAAGAGTCCAAGATACTTTATGGGTGAGTGAAAGCTTTAACTGGAAGTAGCCCATCGAATTTTTACTCCACAAAAAAAAAATATTTTAGGATATAACATTTACCAAACCTTAACTAGTAATCAGTTCGACTTTTGGATTGGCTTAAGCTATTTTCATATCACACACTCTACTCTTCAGTTTGTACTAAATAAATAAGCACTCTTCTTTTAAGTCTAAGACAATTGCTTTTCTCCAATAATTTTAATAGTATTAATTGTAAAAATACTTACAGCATATGTAATATTTCATATCCATTAGACCTGTCCAAAAAACACTTTTTAATAGAGTAATGTTTTTGTATTTTCTCCATGCTTTTGGATATGCAGATTAAAAAGATCAATTTTTAAGGTTTAAAATATTCAGAAACCTTATGGAACTTAAAATTTTAAAAAATGCAAGGGTTATTTTATAGTTTTTAGATTAATTGTTAAATGGGGTGATAATGGAATAAATTGAAAATAACATTAAAATTTGAGCTTATTTCAATTATAAACTATTATGATTTTATCCAGTAATTACAAAACTTTGAAAGTTATATTATTTGGAAAATGTAAAGTTATCGTTTTCTAATATCTCTTTCATTTAAAAAAAAAGTTATTAGGAACTTATGTATTTAAATTTGCCATTCATTAATTTTAAATTGAGGACCCATTTTAATATCAGTGATAACAAACTTTTTTTTTCTTTTCATTTAAACATATGTATATAGTTTATAAAATACAGCTATTGACAAACAAATCTATTTATAAATATTATTTAATTCTAATATCATCCTTCTTTTTTTTTCAAAGCCTCATTTACCTGGTCGTTTATTTCATACCCTCAAAATAATTATTTTTTTAAATCTTTATAATACATCAGATAGGATTTTCAAAAAATTTTAACCCCAAAGAAAATATTGATATTCTTTATATGCAAAAGTAGGGTAAAAAGTACGAAAAAATAACAACATTAAATAAAAGCTTATTTTGGATAGATCTAATATATGTACTTACCAATTGAGAGCAGTTAATTTGGGCTACCACTAATAGATACTTGACTCTTTCCTTCAAAATCCCAACCGTAGATAATATATCATGGATACAGGAATCGAAAAAGGTAAAATATTATCTATTTTTGTCATTAAAACAAAATAAAATTTTGAAATATATCCTTAAAAGTTTTAAAGATCTAATTTACTCTAATGGAATTTTTCTTTTTTAAATATAGATACTCGGTTGTTCTTGTTTATTTATATACATATATATTATGATTTTTAATAGTCAACTTTTTATATAGTGTAAAATTTGTTTCTGATTATTTCCTCTGTATGTTTTTAAAATACTATTTTTATAACTATTTTATTATATTACAATCTAATGCGAGAAAAATGTTTTTAACATTAAGCAATAACATTAAGCTAAAATATTTATTTATTTATTATTTTATATACAATTGCTTATTTGATATAAACAATGATATAAAAACCAAAAAAAAAAAACCATTATATCTATTTTTTTTGCTATAAAACTGTTAAATAATTGGATCATATTTATTAAGGAAATAAAATTAATAATCGGCTTTCGTCTGATTAATAATTAATCTAAAACTCTCCAAAATCGTCCAATTTCATCGATATATCAGTCAAGTACTAATGTATATATATATGTATGTATATATAAAAATCCAGGGTCATTTGAAGGAATAGGCATAAAGATGCAATGTAAATTTAAAAACCATGGGCTGATGAGAAGGGACATTTACGTTTTCTTCCCAACTTTAAAAATTATTTCTGGATTGATTTTGCAACGTTCTTCCCGATTTGGCTTTGACTTTTATATCAGCATTTTTACATTAATTTCTTATCAGAATTTCATGATAATTTTGAAAACCTACATGACGGGTTGAAAGTCTTGTGTGACTTCCTTTCATATAACTTATGTGTTCTGAATAATTTAAGAAAAACTTGTTTCCAAATTTAATTTTGAATATTTTTTTGGAATGGGAATGTACTTCTACATAAATTATAGACTCACAATTTCAAGTTTCAAAGTTTTTATGGACTATAGCTTGTTATGTATACATATATGTATTGAAGCATCTCATGAATATAAAAGTGAAATTTATTGGATGGATAATTTAGTTCACAAAATTTGTATTGAACATTTAGAAAATATATAAGAGGTTTCTTTCCATACTCTTCGATATTCATATGGTACAGTTCGTTATTTTAAATGTTTTGAAGCTTATGTTTATATTGAAAAGGTGTAATATCAGTAAATATTCTAAGTACTATGTATGTATGGTGTATAGGTACAAGTTATGAATGTTTTCAATTACTAATAGTATTTTTGATCATACTATTTATAAAAATATATAGACATTACTTATTACAAAATGTTATATGTAAATATTATCATCTATAATAAAACGTCACCTCAATCAAATATCAATTATCTTAGTTTAACCAATAATACAATATCTTCATTTCATAAGTAATGAAACATTAAAAGTGAAGTATTTGTGAAATATACACATTTACATAGATATAGGTATCCGAATGTTCTTTGGTCTTAAAATAAGTTTATTGTTGTTACGCCATGGTTTTGTATATTGATTTTCTTGTTTAAAATCCACAATCCCTCAATTTTAAATACGCAAACTCCCTAAAGATTCCTAGAAGATATGAACACAAGTTTTATGAAAATCCGATGTAGATAAACTTGCCGAAAAGAAAATTCAGAATACAAGGGTTTTAAAATAAATGTACATATGTTGAATTTCAAAAACCTTGTTGTGGAGCATTTCCAGATCATATTAATTTTTGATGATTTGAGGAACTTGATATTGTTTTAATATTTGGGATCTGAGAGAATTATTTCCGTTGGGATAATAATTAACGTAACAAATTTTTGACTAGATACAGGAATGATGCAATCATGTTGACATCTATTTTGTTATCCAAAGAAATATTAATTTTAGTGATAGTTGATTTAAAAAAAAAAGTATTATCTTGTCTTATGATCAGGGGTGTAAAAATTTGTTTATGTACTAGTGTTATCCTCTTATAAAATATTTCTCTCAAATACTGAATATTAGCATATTAAGATATTCCAATGAAGGAACTGTAACATAATCTAGATATGCTACGTTATAAGATTTATTAAATACATGCATTTATATCTAAGTTCTAGCGTTGAATTTTACTAAAATTATGATAAGATATGTGACATATATATACTTTATATGAAAATTAGATTATTGGGCCGCCGGAACTTAATTACATATTATAAGGGGTGCAACAAAAAAAATGAGGAACCCTTTATTTTATAAGCTTACGTTTTCCTATGAAATTTCAAAAAGTGATATGACAAGGGTTTTTTGCATACACGTTTACTTTCATTAGTAATAAAAGTATATTTTTTAACTCTAGTTTCACATTATGTACATATACTCGTATACGAAGACATCGTTTATTCTAGCACGCAAAATAAACACTTGCACTTGCTTTTTTCAAACATGTCCTGGGGTACAATTTTAAAGTTTTTCAATGTTAGTTATTTTTTGTAGTAAATATGTAGGAATATGTACAAAATAAATAAAACTTTGACAAGTTTAGAAAGTGGATATGCGGGGAATAAATTTACAGACATTGAAATCGAATGATAAAATATATGTAAGAGTGAATAATATAAATCAGACCTATTAGAAACAATTTTATGCTTTTGTGCGGAAATTATCCTTTTATTTTTTTTGTTTTCTTGTAGATTTAAGTTTTTTCCCCATATCAAATCTCCTTCCCAAATAAAATTATAAAGTTTTTTTTGAGTGAAGTATGATTGAGAAAGGAAATCTTATTTTGAATTAGTGCTCGATTTTATTGGCTGATTATGTGATTTTTTGAGAAAAAATACCTATTGGATAGTTTATATATCTATGTATGTTACTTGACACTTGATACATGTGTTTAGAAATATACAAGTATGAATAAAAAAATAACCCCACCAGGATTGAAACTCTGATGTAGTAAACTCATACACTAAGAAAAATTTAGGATCTAAAAGAGATTGATTGATCCTAGATGAATAATAGTGTACTGAATTAAAACAATGTTGGAAAATCAACAGTAAAAGTTTATATGATATTTTTGCATTTCACTCGAGAAGTTTTTCCATTTTTTTTCTTTTTTGATTGACGAATTTATACTTCTACGTTTCATATACATTTGTGGGTATTAAGTATATTACTTCAAAATATGTTTGAATGGTTGTATGTTTTTATTCGAATTGACACTGTGGAAAAAAGTTATCAGGTTTCCTGGAATAGGCTTTCATTTGTGATAAAGAGAGTTATTGACTTAAAAGACGGAAAACGCCTTAAGTTTGTTTCTCCCTTCTAAGCGCCTTTCTATTATATAAAAATGTATAGAGACTCTCGGAAAACTTTTCAGTTTTGAAATGTGTACTAGGAGTAAACACTAAGAAAGGATCTTGGTATTTTATTGAGTTTAGAGATATAACAATCCATAGATTATGAATAGTACGATGAACCAATCTTTATTAGATTTTGATCCTTCAATCTGTGGAGGCTATGACCCTGTTAATGACTCTGTGATGCAAATGTTGGATTTTTGGATCGAAGGCATTTTCATAGTGTTCATTGCCGTTTTAGGTATTATCTTTAACGTAGGGTCGACCGTTATTCTGAGTCTTAAAGAAATGAGAAACTCCTTTAATCTTTTGCTTATTGCACTCTCTACATTTGACACTCTCTACTTGGTTGGAAGTCTCTCTGAGAGTCTGGGCAAGAGCATTGGATTTCACTCTGACATTCAAATCATTCTTATTCCTCATGTTTTTTATCCTGGAAGAATGATTATGATGACCACATCAGTATTTATGACCATAGCTATTGCAATGGAACGATATGTAGCGGTTCATTACCCTTTAGACTATAATCAGGTAAGGAAAGCTTGAGTAATTATATAAAGTAAATAATATACAAACATTGTTATTAATATTTAATCTAAAATCCAAAAACTTTGATATCATTAGTTCTATAATAAAGATAATAAAAATCAAATTGTTAAACACTTGAAAGCACTTCCTTGTATAAACTACTATATATTTACTTACTTACTTACAAATATAGTACTGATATTTATATTTATGTGTCTGTGCTTGTAAAGATTTTAAAATTGCTTTGAAATTTTTAAAACCTGCTTTAAAATTTTCAGTATACATATATATTTTCCAGTCATTATGTTAAAATATATAAGGATACGTCAAAGAGGAAATGAGATTTATATTTAATTTATTTTAGTTTTCTATTGACTTGGATAAAAAAATTTGGAGTTCAATACTTGAGTCAACAACAACAACAAAAAACTCAATATCAAAAAAAAAAAAAACACAATTTGAAAAAAATCGTACTGACATATTAAAATTTAATTATCAAATTATGAAAAATCAAGATTTTCTAAAGGTTTGTCATGTGTCGCCTCCAGATTATTACATTAATGATTATAGTTAAATACTTTTTTCAAAAAATATAACTTTTTAAATACATTACAATGACATGAATTAAATTAATTCCTTCCTATACCAAAAAAATTAAATAAATAAATATCTGATATTTGTCAATCGTATTGCCTGCAAAGATCTACAATGTAGATAAATATCTATTATTGATATACCCATATAAAAAACTAACTTTTGCCTCAATTTGAACTTATTATCGAGCATATCTGAGGGTGCATCATTTGCTTTAATCATTTGTTCGAACTTTGAATTATACCTAAACTTAATTTATGAAAAAAGTAAGAGTCTATGTAAAAGTTTCAACCAATTAAATATTATTTAATGAGCCTACAGCGGCATTAAAGTTTGACTTCTATGTGCAGCTACTACTTACTTACTGTAAGTAAAATCTTGCAGTTTTTTTAGCTATTAACGAAAATAAATGAATATTGCAACTATGCACAATGAAAATAAGCATTAGTAACTTTAAAATAGATTAAAATGCAACAAATTCGCTTCATAAAAAGTTAATACTCTATGTTTAATAGCTTATAATAGGTAAAAAGTATCGTTTCTTACTATGTAAACTTTTGAGACAATCCCTCGCGATGAATTATATGAAAGCAGTAAGATTTATGGATCGGCTTTTGGTGAAAACTAATCCGATAACTCTATAAATCACATAACTAGCTAACTTAGTTGGACCTAATTAATTGTATTTTTCCATATTTTGGAACGTAATTCTTCTTTCACAACTATGTACTGTCGTTTCTACCTAGTCTAACAATTAAGTATATGTATAAACAAGCAATAGACACATTTGAATCCTTGAATGTTATTAATGATATTTTTGAGTGTAATGTTATAAGTATTCATTACATGATAAGAAGATCAATACCAGAATGTTATGCAAGTGGCTGAATCTGAGATACATTAAATGCTTAATTTAAAAAAAAGAAATTGAAAATTTGTTAATAAATCAAATATCAGGTTTTTGTCAAATAAACTTTCTACAAAAAATATTTGTAAAATATGCATATAACCTTGTGCACTTTTTCTAGAAGAATTTTTATTATCTATATTCTACTCCGTAATAGAGTATTCTATTGAGAAAAATACAAAGTGTAGACACTTTGGAGGCTTTAAAAACCCATTAAATATATAAAAAATGAGCAAATGGTATACTCTAATTTATATATAAACTCATAGTCTTATTTTTCAATGAATTTATATCATTATTGTTATTTTTGCTATTTGACCAAATATATTTGAGGAATTTATCAAATAATTCATTTTTATATAAAAATATAAAGTTTTTTGTATTCTTAAGGAATATTTAAAAAATCAATTGTCAAATCCTAAGATTATATGATGTTCCACTGCTTTTAAGCCTAAATTTAGAAAAAGGTCGTTTATTATAGTTTTCTTTTTATAAATATATGATTAATGTAATAGATAATTTTAGAACCTCAAATCATATTTTACCATATTTTACAGTTCTTTAAAAACTAACCTATCCTGACATTCTTAAAAGACTGAAATATGATTAACATTATTTCCTTTTCATTATTAGCAAAATTGATTTAAATAACCCATAAAAATATGAAAATTATAGTGTAACTTTGTTTTCGTCTATAATTTTTTTTCTTTTTCAAAGCAGGAAAACGAATTAAGTCTTATATTGTTTGATTCCTTTAGAAATTTGATAAAAGTTAATTTATTTTTATCTAAATAATGTCATAGATTTATTCTCAAGTTTTTTTCTACATGGTGTGCCATTTAGTTCGTCTTCCCTCTGATTTGATTCAACAATGACTATTGAATGTTAAGAAATTGTCAAAATCCTTTCAGTTCATACTGGAGTTTAGCAATCGATTCCTTCTAACTTATATTTGCTTTAAGGAATGCAATAGGGTATGAGTGTTGTTTGTTTAACTTTTTGATCCTATTGCTAGTCTATTCATAATTTTCATAAGCTATGGGTTTGATTATATCTCCATTATTCTAAATATAATATATTATGAATGTACTATAGGTATATATTTTAATCTATGCAACATTATCAGCGAGCCTAAATAATTTAATAGAATTAAAAAAAAGTTCGTACAAGTCTTAAATATTCTTATCTAAATTGTTTTTATGATAGTGCTCCTTTTTTTAAAAAAACCTTTATATTTTTATATCACAGCAAACAATGATTAGGAATGTAAATAATATGCAAAATGCCGAATGCGAGACTTTGTGGAGTTGGCTCTTCGAACAGACCTTTTTGTTTTCCAAGGCTGTTATCATTTTTCCTTTATTACTGAGGGGAACATCGACCTGATAGTAAAGATCTTGCATTAAGGTTAATAAAGCAAATAAAATGTAAACAAAAAGGGCTCAAGTCCTCTTATAACTATTAGTTAAAAATATATAATTTCCTGACATTTATTTCAGTTAATTTTCTGCCTCTCATCTATGGTAAATATAATGTTATTATTTATTATTGATGTCTTCATTTGTATATATAAAGGAGTATAGCAGCTTGTGGCTCAGTAAAACTTCATGACAGCTCAAGCTGCTTCTCTCTCAACACTCTTCAAATTGTCAGAGTTACCAGGTTAATTTTCTCTTTCTTTGGTTCTTACAAGCCCGATTTGCATATTATTTACATTCCTAACAATGATTGATATTGTGCGTACCAAAAAGGCTATATAACGTGTGGTCCATATTTCTTCAATTTTTTGTGCTTACAAGGACTTTTCTCCATTTCAGAAAAAGATACAGAAATAATAAAAACAGTCATGAACACACTAGATCTTTATCATGCAAATTTGAAATTTTGTCGAAATCCCAGTGTCATTAGTTGTCCAAGAATATTTAGTTTTTAGACAATTAATATGAATACTACAATTTACATAGGTTACAAATATTTGGTTTAATTTCAGTTACATTTTCATCCGGTGTGCAAAGATTATGAACCTTTTCTTTTAAGGAACAACCATCTGAGTTCCACTCAACAATCGCCCTATAAATTTAAAGGCTTTTTTTTCTACACTAGATAAGTCGAAGTTGAGCTAGTCTAAAATATATTTGCATAGCAACATAAATCCATTTGGGAACTTAATGATCCTAAAAGGGCAAATAAAATTATTAAGAATATCAAATATTTTAGGCAGTTTCTTTCATGGATAAACTGTATTTTGTATGTATGTATATGCATATTTTTCAAACTAACCTTAAGTCATAAGATAATATCGTCTTTTTTTTTTAAAAAAAAAAAACCCCTTGAACACCATCAAATGTTTTGATAACAACCATCTTCTCAAAAAATATCTTTGAAGGGGTATATCAATTATAATTTTCAAAGGAAAAGTGTTATGAATGTACTTTTGCAAAAAGTTAATCATAACTATTTGATTTGTCGTTATTCTCTATATCAGCGTTTCTCAACCGGGGTTCCGCGGAACCCTAGGGTTCCGCAGACGGTCTTTAAGGGTTCCGCGAGAAAAATGAGATTATATAAGCTATTACACTTTTCAGTCTTTTTCTACAGTGTGGTAAAATTTTGTCACCAGAATTTTGACTTTTTTTATAGTGACCTATTGCGCAAGGGTTCCGTGAGACATGGGATCTATTTTGAGGGTTCCGAAAGGGAAAAAAGGTTGAGAAACGCTGCTCTATATTGACGCTTATCAGTGGTGTCATTTGGATATGATAGCTACCTCTGCTTCCCTTCCATAAAACATTATAATAAAATAAATTGATCGGACAATTCTTTGTGTATTCCATCTTCGTCCCTGAAAAGTGTGATACGATGTGACATGAATAGTTTCTCAGATACTCATTTTATGTAACAAAAAAGATTGATCTTTTAATAAAAAAAAACTCTATACCGTTTATTTATAACCTATTTCAAAATAAATTGATTAAAGTAACTCATTGAAATATGAGGGAACACGCCAAAGATCAGTATTGTACATTTTCGCTATTTCTCAATAGAATTTAACGTACTGGCTAATGTATCTCATGAACTTTTCTCTAAAATTAGAGAAAAAATAAAATAACATAAAATGCCGATTTTTTAATTGATTGCTCACTTTGTTTAAGCTCAAAAAAATTAGAATGTAAACTTAGAAAATCCATTTAGATGGATTCCATGCACGTACTCCATTGCAAATATTATAATTATGTTTCTAAATTATATATATTTGGCAAAGTATTATCTTATTTAAAGATCTTTGACAAGAATACTAATGAATGTATGTAAGTATATTTCGATACATGCAAGTTGATATTAAGAACATAAGGAGAGATTAAATAACATGCATATATATATATATATATATATATATATATATTAATATTATATTTTCTTTATATAAAATTTTATAAATGAACATATTTTAGTTCTATTAGGAACATTATATGTTTCCAATAGATTAATAAACATGTTTTTGATTTACAAAACCTATGCATAATTATTATTTGATATTTACGTTGTGTTTAGTAAATTAACTAAAATTGTGTGCTTTTTTTTTGAGATATGCTCGACTCAGAAGAAAGAAATTTGTTTATCACGTTTCCATGGATACATACGTACCATGTAAACCATTGCATTGCTGTCATATCACTATTACATATTTGTCTCCTTAATAAAATAATTTATTCCCTATTTGATAATAAAAATACATAATACTCCCTAGGTATGAGTGTGAATTCATAATGAAGTTATTAGTAGGAGGAATACACAAAATAACTTAAAAATGTATAGGGGAACATTTATCCCCCCCCCCCCTCACAATAAAACACTTTCAGGCCGTGTTTATATTGTGTTTAAAATTCTTAAAAGAGAATTATGGTGAAATACATAATGTAGCTCACAATTTAGCAAGAGTTTATTTCAGCTCAGTCAATTAATGTTCAAAAGACTAATTAGGTGTAAGAAAAGTAATAAAAACGATAGATGACAAAGAAAATACATAGAAGTTATTGATTTTTGGAGATATCACATTGATTGATGTAACCTTTTGCAATACAAGTTAGAAACTAATCAATTCCTCTTTTAAAAAATGTCCTTCGGATTTTATTGGCAATTATACTTTATTACTGGGTATAATAAATAAAAACTATGTTTGTATAACTTTTAATAGAACATTTTGAGCAGGAATCTTTTCTTTTACTACCTCCCTACAAATGTATCAAAGTTTAAAGTTTTCTTACATCCAACACACAGATTTCTACTTTATTTCTCTCTTCATCAAATTTTGCCAAAGATTCCTATTTTTACTTAAAGCTTTATGGTGAGCTCATAGACTAAAGCAATACACGGCTATTTGCATTATATAGAGCTTCTAATTTGTTTCCTTTTTGTATCATTAAAGGTCAGAGAAGTACAATAAAAAGAAAAACATTGCATTAAAAGGTCCTCATTACATTTTGAGGCCATTTTATAGTACGAATCTTTTATGGGGTTTAATTTCTTTCTTCCTTTTTGTTTGTGATATGCTCATATGGATGAAATGAAGTATGTTTTGTGGTAGAACAGCTAAGTATTAATAGCTTCTTCATTCTGCTCCTTATATAATCAGTATTAATATATTGTTAATTACGTCATCTCAGGCCTGGCTTTTACACTTACCAGGAATCGTTCTTTTTTTCACATATCCTCTTATTATTTTATAAATAAGTTTAAAAGTACAACAGTACCTCGCTTCTCGACCATTATTCATTCTGTAACTATTGCGGTCAATTATCGATTTGTTTAAAAATTGCCGAGAATCCCTCTTTATTACATCTCTATATACATACATATGTATGATTAGAGCTATATGGTTACCTTAAGATAAATAAGTTGAGTATCTAGATACATATGTATATCAGACCACGTTGCCGAATATTACAGGAAGACAACAAATGTTGACTCAATACAACATTTTTAAAATACATAAATTTCATTTATTTCCCAACTTTTGATAATTAATAAACATTACAATTAAGCGATATAGTTAATAAGAAAATAAATTGTACAAGTTTCAAAGTTTTATTCGACTCCAAAAACTTTGGCTGAAATCAAAATTTTTAGCCAAATCTCAAATTGTTTATCTTGGGGAGTCGTAAAAGTATTGAGGTATCATGTTAGGATTTTGTACAATCGGATCGTACAAGTTGTAATTTGTACATTTATTAACCTTTAATTGAATCTAAATGCGAATCAGTATTCCAAACTACATATTTACTGATGCGATTTTGATCTATTAAAATTTAATCATTCATTACTTATTTACAAGTAAAAGAGCCATAGGGATTGTTATTTTATAATGAACGACATAATATATCTATCAATTAGTAATTTTCATTACAAACAGTTATAAATTACACCCTTGATATTATGTACATTAAACATCTCATATAATTTCTATCACTATCAAAATTACTTCTATCTTTATCTTACTTTTTAATTGAAACTACTTGTACAATCAATAGTCTATTTATACTAGTTACAACTATATATATATATATATATATATTGTGCTATTCTAAAGCAATAGATGTTTGTATGTAAAACTGTCATCATGTAAAAAATAAAAAAATGAGATTAAAAATGATTTAGAATGAATGGTACTTTTGCCATTGACATATCGGTATGTAATAAGAGATAAATATATTTCTTTAGAATAGATAAGTATCCCTTTTATTGATGCTCAATTGGGGATGATTCTTTCTGAGTAGATACTATAGTGATATTGATTAATTTAAAAAAAAATCAAATCAAAAGCTCTCACAAGCCAATGCGCCTTTTTTTTTTTAAATATTCCAATATCTATGATTGGAAATGTATTTAATGATATTTCTATTGTAATTAAACTCTAATAAAAAAACTATGCAGAATGCGTATTCTGAAATTCGTTTCAGGGAACTACTTTGTTTAGGGTATGTATAAATCTAAGTATGATGAAGATAAATTATTTTACTTTTAGAATATGGCATGGCTTGTATACATACATATATTGAGAGGGACTTCTTTAATAAATCAGGACTAATCACTCTTTTTATTCGGACACTTTTTTTTTTTTTTTTTTTTTTTGCAATAGATGAATATCAACACACTTTTTATATTTGTATTTTTAACATTATTAATATATGTAGAGTAATTATATATGTACATAGATGATTCCTAATATAAATTAAAGATATTTATATTTGAATATGAGTTATTACTTTAGGGAAAATGTTGATTTCGATACTTGGCATTTCAGTGTTTAACTCATATATAAAATGATTTTAAATTGATTTTTTTAAAGAGAGAGAATTAGTTGAATCAACTGAAAACTATATGCTGGCTTCCTGATTTTAAATTTAGTCTTCACTATATCATTCAGTTTAACGCTTTCTACAGTATAAGGTGTTCATTTTTGATTACTAAGAAATCATACTAAAGAAAGTGTGACTTCTCTCCTAGATTTCTGACAATTCAAATTCCCTTCAGTCCTATGAGTTTCCACCAGTCATTGAGTATTTTTCAATACTGTCAAATAAAATCAGCCTATAAAACGCAGAGGTACCAAATAGTAATTGCGGGCACACTCACTCACCTCAACAGTTACGTATATTCTTTCTAATTATAAAGCTCTCTAGTAAAGCTTATACCAATATTGTTAAAAAAAGGTATTCTTTCTATTTTGTCGAATAAAAATGAAATATGGGACATTTTAAATATTAAAATTCCTCTCTTTTCCTATTATTCACTTCATATTTAGCTAAGTCTTAAGAATTATATATTAACCAGGAATTTCAAAAATTGTCATAGGCTTCATACGTTAAAAAACTCAATTTGGGTGTGTAAATTAGGGGATACCGTGTAGCTAACCATGACAACAACTATATTGAATGTATTTTGACGATTCAATATATATATATATATATATATATATATTCGCAACTCCTCAAAATTAATTTATATTTGCTATATTCAAGGCAAACAGACAATTTGATAAAAGATATTAAAAACTTTTTTAATAGATATTTAAGATAAATCATAATACTTATTTATAAAGTATTTTGATTATGATTCAATAAATATATTAAATAATAAATACTTTTCATTAGATTAAATTAAATAAAACTTCTATCTAGGAAAATACAACTTGTATAAAAAACAAGTTGTATCCTTTAATTAAATCTATCGGAAAATTTATTTAAATTAAAAGATAGCTATGTTCAAATGTAGTACATATATTAAAAACGATCAGAAGATTTTGGCATGATACTCCGGGTTTTAATATAATTTAAAGGGCTTACATCTTTGCTTGCCACTACTTATTAATGTATAAAGAGTAAATAGCAATATATTAAAGAAATATGAAATCAATTTTTGAAAATTTAATATCAAGAAACTAAATTTCAGTCAAAATGGGAAAACATCATTCTGAAACAATGGCTTATTTATGCTATACAATATTTGTCAATATTAACAGTGACATAGCATAGGATAATATAAGAGGGTAGAAAGGATTTAATAAATATGGTAAAATTTATTTTGAACATGTGTTACAGCATAAAGGTATATTTATATGTATTTAAATAACTTATGAATACGATTATTAAAGTAAAAATGTGACACCAGGGATTGAGTGTTTTTTGAAAATCAATCTAAAAATTATTTTACCTACATACGTGTGTATTGCGTATATAATTAGGGAAGGCAGGACTGGTTCTCAAGTTAACTACATACATATTATATATCATTTATTGAGCCTTAATTTTGAGTACAAAAATTATTTTCTACATGAGAGCGTAAGTTATTAATGATTTTATTGTAATCTTTACCCATCCTTGAACTGACATAAATATTTTAAATTTATTACTTACTTATAACGCAAATTAGAAATTAATGAATATGATGAGTTGTATGTACATATATTTATTACTTGCGTAAATTGTAAACCTAATGACGTTTGCAATATGATGCATCTTTTGCGTCGTATCATAAATCACTTTCAATTTGAATATCCTACGTCATGACGTAATTGTTTAAATTAATGTTTTGCAAACAAACGCTATAGGTTGAAAACTTATACATTGACTTTAATTATTCACCTACTTGATAAATGATATATATGTATATGTATATTTATCAATATATACGATATACCATTGATAAATAGTTAAACATATCATGCAACTAAAATATTTTCCTTCACTCAAAAATAATATGCGCCTACATTTGAAATTAGGTAATTCAATTTTCTTCTTCAATTTTATTTACAAATTTAGTTACAAAAACACTCTGATATATATATATTGTACATATAAGTTGATTTCTAATCTCGTTGAAAGTACATATTTATTTTTTAAAATACATCTTTTAAAATATTTTTCTATAAAGTATTTGAATAATTATAAATTAATAAAAGCTAGGAATGCAAAAAAAAAAAAAATATTTTCAATAAAAAGTTAGATATCCTAAAAAATTAAAGAAAAACATATGTCATAAATATTACATATATTCCTATATTGGTTATAAGAAATAAAAAATACACGCATAGACATTTATACATATATAGAGTATTAATTTACCAATATTATAGGCAATGAATGATGAAAGAGCGAGTTTTATACGGCTTCTTAAGTATGTTGTCCCGGTAGTTCTCTTCTCAGTCATTTTTAATATTCCAAAATTTCTGGAACTACACATCACATATAGTTCTAATTCAAGTGAGCCACAATTGGAAGCCACTCCACTTCGTTTGGACGCCAACTATGCTATATATTACAATAACTGGACTCGTCTTCTCATTTTAGGGATCCTTCCCTTTGTGGCACTCGTCTTTTTCAATACAAAGATTTATAATGACATTCAGGTAAACACAACATACATATTTCCATCCATTGTCATGTTAGACACTTATGAGTCTTTGATTTCAGGTTCGTCGGAGACATCGATGCCCCAAATTTGTCAAACGCAATTCGGATACATGTGAAATTCCTCCCGGAGTTACAGGCACGGCTTCTCCTCCAAATACAAATGCAAATCGACGGAAACATGAGGATAACTTGGCTACTGTTTTTTTGGGGATTGTAGGCGTCTTTTTAATTTGCCACATTCCCCGAATTGTGCTGAGTCTTCACGAGACCGTTGTGATCCATGACATACTTCAATGTGATCAAATGAACGCAGGAAATTATATGCCCTATTGGGTCTATATATTTACCCATATTTCTCACTTACTCCTTGTGGTCAACTCTTCAGTCAATTCAATCATTTATTGTGGACTTTCATCGCGTTTTAGAAGACAGCTTCTGAGATTTTTAGGCTACTACAGTGATAAACTGGGTTTCAAAATTCCAAACAGTTCAAACGGAAATCCAAACATCAATAATGTTCAGCGATCAAGGGCAAACTTGAAGCCCATCATTCCCAATGAAACCAACAACAATGACCACAATCTGATACAACCAAAGTCAACGAGGATCGATAACTCAAACATATCTACTCTAGCCAACACAAAGCAGTTATTATTCAATAAGAAACATGAAAGTTTTCCGAATGACACTCTTAATATCTCACAAATGACTCAGGTTTAAATCATTTTACCATATATGTATGTTTGTTTCAATTATATTCTGGAGAAATAATATGAGTATTTCCGGGAGCGATAATTTTCTCTCCTTCCTTTTATCACAGCTAGTATGTGTATTCAGTAGTAACATAGCAAAGAAATGTCTACTTTAGCTTAACGTTGTTCCCGCTTAATGAATGTATAATTTGGGAAAGAAAGTTGGTTTAAAGGAAATTAGAGTGGAGAAAAATAGAGGGAGAAAATAACCGGAATAAGTTGAAGAGGAGGAAATTATCAATCACTGATTATCTCTATGTCTTGTCTACTCAAAATTGCAATATTTCTTTATTTTTTTCATTTCCGTGTGAAACATAAACGTCAAATTTTTAACTCAGATTTATTTAATTATTTCTTCAGCTACTTGGTACATATTGTGATGTCTGATACAGACATTGTCTAAGATATATACATATATATGTACCTTGTTCATTTCATACTCGAATAAAGGTTATTTCTATATTTTTGCACATATATATGTATGTATGTATAATGTATTTATGTATCTATCTTTGTCGTATAAAAAAAATAAAAATAAAAATAAAAATCGTCACACATAATTTATATTTAGGTCTTTTATAAAAAAAAACCCGCACAAAATACGTTATAAGCATCATAATGCTATAAAATGTTGACAATTCAAAATTGAAACTTTCACCTCCTTTTACTTGTAAATGTAAACAATTTTTTTTATCAAATTTATCATCACTTTGGATAGTGAGTTGTACATTATTCAGCTTGAGACATATTGGAACAAGATAGTTCGACTCTTGAATAAAATTAGAGTAGTAGTAGTGGTTCAGGAGATTGGTTTTTGTCGACAAAACCAATTTTAAAATGCTTGGTCTCATCTCGGTCTTGTTTTCATGGCCAAGACCAAAGCAACGACTAGATTTAAAAAATTTCGTATCCAAAAAACAACAAGATCTTTTTTTGTGTATATTTGTCCTGAAATAGTTTCAACCCCTATATGTCTTGGCTTCGGGGGAGGTTGGCTTTTTCACAACACTATTGAATAGAACTTGATTCGTCAAATATGAGATAACGACAAGGGCTATTGAATATAAATATGATGGAAAATAAAATTCAAAATTACTGGGTATCTAACAGTCAGTAATGGCCAAAAGATATATATGTACATCAACCACTTGGAAGCAGAACTGTTTCTTTATCTATTACTTTTTATTACCTTCATATAATCACTATCGACGAATTGAAGGACTATAAATTGGTATCGGACGGTGGATCCAAATAAAAAAATAAACAGTACTATGAATGCAATTTTGAATTTATAAAGTAATTGTACCGGTTGTACATATATCTCTATTTAAATGTTTACAGTCTTGCAAGATATGATATCAGATTTATGAAGTAACTTCTGTAACTAGAAAACATAGAATAGCAAAGTGTATAATTAATGTCAAACTTTTTTGCGTTCTTGAAAATGGGATCTACTATACAAATAGCCTTCTATGCGACAGAATTGTTTTCCAATTGTACAAACACATGTATAATGAAGTGTTTTAATATTCTTCAACACTGTTGTAATAAATTATTTTGAATGTGAAAGTTCGTCTCACAGAATATCTGTACTAATATCAAGTCGTAATAGACAATTAACTCTAAGTATGTTGCAAACATAGAGGGCGCTTTAAAATCTTTATCAAGAGGAAATGACTGGTTTTTTTTTCTTCAACTTTTTTCATTTTGAAGAAGGAACGTATAGGGAAAATCACAGATTTTTGCGGGCATATGTATAAGTGTAAGCCACATGTATTTTTTTCAGTAAATAAATATACCATTAATAACGGTAGAAAGTCACTACAAGATGACGTCATAATTTTCTTTGAAAAAGGGTAATAATTTTGCTTCTATACAAGATATGAAAATGATATGAGCATCATTGAAATTTTGAGGAACAGTTACACCATGTAACATTAACGTTTTTTTAAGGTCAGATAGGTCTTTAATTTGCTTTTTTTTAAATCTTTGCGATATATTTAATTATATTTGCTTAGAACTTTAGTTTTATCGTAATCTGCATGAGTTGAAAAAGCAAAAATTGCTTAAAGAATCTCTATTATGTTTTTTTAGCCTCATATGTATATCAAGTATATGTAATTGATTTCCATAACATGACAGTCAGAAAAAATATTTGAATGCTTATCTTCTGTACAAAATATGTAAAATATTGCGTAGGAATGTACATTTTGTAAAGAAAAATAAGAGTTTTATCAAAAGAAAAGAAGAAAAAAAAAGTTTTTGTTCATTTTTGAAATTATATTTATTCTTTGCTAGATCGTCGTGAAAGAAAAATTAAGTTATTTTTGGATTATAATTGTTGACAATTTTATAAGAAATGCATAACAATCATAGTATATTTAAAATTATAATGGTGTTTAAAATATGAAATATTTTCTTCTTTAAATGCATACAATAAATAGTAAAATATTCTTTCCGCCTCTAATGTTAAAAGTTGTATTAATTCAATAACACCATAAGTCTTGATCTCACCTTGTCCTTTTGGTATGGTCAACAATATGCTTATTCTTAATTAAACGTATGAATATATGCATTATGAAGTGCCTAGGCAAGATCAAGTCTTTGAGGGATCAAAACGAAGACATTGAAAACTGAGAGTATTAAAAAAACTCTTTGTACCTTGGAAAACAAGATTTTACATTAGATGAATTGAAAATTGGAAAATCTTGGTTATATTTTTAGTTGCTTTAGTCTTTGTAATGAGACCAAGACTTTTAGTTGAGGAGAACAAGACAAGACTAAGGATTTGTGGTGGGATATTTGAAGCTTTCAAAACTTGTCTCAAGATTGGACTCGCTATTAAAATGGATCTCGAGAACCACATCACAAATTTTTAAATACATATGTATACACTATCTATATTTAGAGAAAAAGCTAAGAAAAAATTAATTAATATAGAAGAGAGTGGGGTACTTGTTGAAAAAAATAACATTATAGTGTACCTTGTCTTTTAATATTCAAAGAGTTTGAAATGGGTTCTACACCTTTGATCATTGATTACAGTAAAATAAACCTCCTAATTTGATACAAACAAAAAAAAAGGAAGAAGGCGCCTCAAAATATCATATTTAACGTCATTTAAAACAACATGTAATTTTAATACTTCTCATATGCTTTAAATTTTTGAAGTCGAATTAAACTATAGCTATTTTTCGAAGATTAAAACTTAAAAAAGCATCAAACGACAATAACTAGCCAATAATTTTAAAACTGGGATAGTGGAAAGTGTTTCAAAATGTCCAATTTTGACTCTTACATGCCACATTTTTCATCTTTACCATGAACAAAAATGGCATGAAGATAATGAAATTCTACAAATAGCATTTTCTTGATGTCTTCATATAGAAAAAATCAAAGTGCAGTAAAAAGAAATACCCCCATAACAGGACACTTAATGCAGTGGTCCTCAAACTACAGCTCTCAGTAAGAATTGAGCATGCACACAATTAAAATTATAACTCAGAAATAATAGTCCTTTTCAGTATTTTATCTGGTTTATCTTTTCTGTGCGTAGCAACACTCATTGTGTTTTGTATCTTTTTGTATTCAATTAAATGCTAACATTATAAATACAATGTATGTATATATAAATAAAGTAACCTATTGTCCTCTTTTCCGAGACGTGTTTTCCTTTTACACCCTTAAAAAATCATAATATGTCCTGTTTTATATGTTTAATCAAGATCCAAAATTTATTTTCTGAAAAGAAATCAGAGTTCATAATTTTCAAAATATTAGGTGTTCTTTTTTTTTCAAAAATCAAAGTATGGTCATTCTATATCGAGATTACTCAATTATTGAGCAAAGGTTCATTTAGACAATCTTCAATGTATACATAGGTCTGGAAATTTGAGGAATTTTATGAGTTTTATTAATAACACACCTACTGTTTGAAAAATATAAGAAAGGATATATTCCGAGCCATTGATTGGCCTAGTGTTTTGTAAAATATATTGTTTTTTATAAATTAAATTAATTTCATAAAAACTTTTTGATCTCTCTATGAAGACATGATATAGTTTCAATGTACGTTGAGTCCATGACTTGAAATAAATAAAAAAAATTATTCAAATTCTGAAGAGTTTGTTTGAAATTAAAGAACTTTTCCCAAGGATAACTAGAAAACAATACTTTTACAAGGAAATAGATTTACACACTCTCCAAAGACTTAATACCTCATAAACTCAAAAGTTGGAAACAAATCAGACATCTTCCATGATAATTTCTAATCTGTAATTCGAAAAAGTAATTCGTAAGTCATGTTATTCAATTTATAGATCAAATGCTCGTCCAATGTTATATGAATGAATTAAATTTATGAACACATTACTAATATACAATTTAGGCTACTTCTGCCGCAAGTAAAAGGGCATGGGTAAATTCAGTTTTTATTCCATTTAGCTTTTCTATATAACTTTGTTTTAAACAAAAACATAGCTAAGACTGAAAGAATTATGTGCATGCTGTCGACTTTTCAATTAGGGAAATAATGATATATTATTATTTTGCTCTTTTATCCTAAAGCAGATTTTATTTAATCATTTTTGAGCACATAGCTAAAAAAACAAAGACAGAAACCATTACTCAGAAAATGTGTATTTTCCTTCTGCAGGGTATAATTTAGGCATTAGTAACTTATTTGGTAAGCCAAAACTTACTTATACATATATTTAATAAACATGTCCTCTATGAGTAACATGACCCTTTGTAAGTAAACTGGGAATTTTAAATTCAAAATTGTATCAAATCTCTTCTAATTTTCTTTCATTTCCTGCACTTTTTAGTATGCTCTTAAGACGTCCAGAATAAATACAACTCTTTTAAGAACAAAGATTATGTTCTTCAGAGAAATTGATATAATATTTTACAACTTTTTTATGGAGCATTGATGAATATAATTTATTTGTTCACTTTAAAGTTGTTCTTTTCTTTGTTCTTATCATCATGAATTGCAGAAAACTTCTTTCTTTTTCAATGTGTTGCTACGTTGTTGTTTTATATTTTACATGCAACCTATTCAAGAGTATGGATTTGATTCTCAAATTTCGTTTAAAGTAATGAATATTTTATAGACATTTTTATTGAAAATAAAAATTGAATGCTTTATCTATACTATTCACTAATTATATCTTATTGAGACCTCAAGCTAATATTGCAAAAAATTAATTTTAAAAATGGAGTGCATTTTTTTCTCGATGTCTCGAATTTATAGAAGTATTTTAACTTTTTTACGAGTACAAAATAGATGAAATGTTACAAGATTTAAATAGTGTAGTTATTAGCCTTTTTTGACTGTGTCTTATGTAGTTATATTAGTTTCCTGATGACGCTGACAAAAGGATGTTCAGTAACAGAAGGTATAGAAAGAATGATGACTGCTTTAAACAACAAACAATATATGATACAAATTGTAGTAAGGAAATCTATAGCAAAAAACATCCTCACTTCTTCTTTTAAATACATATGTGTATATATTTTTGTGCAATAATAAATTGAATTTTAATGCAAAAACCTTCAAAAGTTTAATCTTGTATTTTCAAAAATTAGTATTTGTTTAAATTTCCTTTATCTTTAACTCAAGTTATATATTTTTTAAATGTGGCAACTTCCCCCAGCTATGGGAATGGTTGGAACTATTAACGTTGCAACATTCAAATTATATTAGTGATAAAAATACTGACTAGTATAATTTTAATCGATAGTAATCGACAAGTATATTGTCTTATATTTTGATATGACTAACCCAAACTAGCTCCCAGATATTGAATCAAAAAGAAAAAGTGTTGCAACTGTCCCCAGTTTCCCCTACCACATGTATTGATATGAACTTCAATCTTCAAGTGAATTAATAAGACCTTAAGATAGGCTTATATTGAAGATGAACAAATAAATGTTTTATAATGTCTGTAACATGATAACCATAAAGAAGATTTCCATAAGGAAACTTACTGTGAAGTACTGAAACACTTGAGTCATTTTCCTTTGCTTTAGGGCACTCCTTACTAATGTTATCAATATAAATCCTATTTTGGCTTAAGTTTTTTTTTGCAACTCCAATATTAAATTTGTTTAAAAAATCACAGCTCAATACTACAAATTTAAAGTATGTGAGAATGAAATGATAGTGTACGTTCTCAAAAATAAATAAATCCCCTGATTAAATTGAGCATTAATTTTTTAAAACTTGATTATTTACTGTTACTAACTTCACATCTAAGTAATTTAAAAATAAGTATCCTACTTGAAAGGAACTATTATTTTCTCAGCACGAGTATCAATTAGAAAAATTATGGGAAGCGTCATCGAGTTAGTGAATCTGTCACATGAGTTCTAATATAAAATAAACATAAATTACTGACATCTGATATATAAATAGATTTAACACTGTTTAAATATTTACTTGAATAGCTGGGCTTCACCATCTAGGATCTCCGGGCTACAGCTTTAAAATATTAGCTTATATACCAAGATAAACCTTTTATGAAGCGTCAGCCATGCTGTTTATTTCTTCTTCGGGTCCACTTTGAGTTTTCATCAGTTTTGTCAACGGTCTGACTCTTTTCTTCTTCATCATCGCCACAAACTTCAACACTCCACGCATCAAAACCCTTATGTCTTTCGTCAGTTCTTGCACAGTTGATGAATTCGTCAAATGTTTGAGTTAACTGTTGAAGAGAATTGTATGGAAGACAATTTAACACAATGTGCTTGATAAGGGCTTTCTGCGAACTCGTTCCACTTTTTTAATATCGTTAAACGGACTCCAAGCCTCTAACTCCATTTCAATAACCACGATATTCTAAGAATTGGCAATTAAACTCACAAATTCATCAGTGAGATGTTGGGTTGAGCCGACGAATAATTTTAGTCAATGTACATCGTAGTTGACGTTTTGGAATTATTTAATCAGTTATTTGACAATTTGCATAGCGCAGATTCCATTATTACGCATAAAAAGTGATAATACTAAGTCATTTTATTTATAATTTTTGCAGACTCATACTGCGCTTCGATTCTTAAAAAATGTTCAGAAGGACGTGAAATATTTAATTGAGGAAGTTTAATCGATATGTGATTTATGTCCACATCTTTTTTTTTTTTGTTATACTAGGAGAAAGCAGAGAAAGCCTTTGATATCGTCTTGATCTTTTAATAAATAAAATTTCTGCATCAGGATCAACAATGTAGAAACTGATGCCGTATCAAAAGCTGCATTCACTTTTGAACATTTATAGTGAAATACTTGTAGGAGTTTATACTGAGTATGACAATTTATTACTGACTCAAACACATATAAGCAAATAAATAACCTAAATAAATAAAACTCAAATCAAGAAAATATTTTAAACTATTGAGCTTCAACAAACACACACACACCTCATGCGTAAGATAATTTGGTACAAAAAATAGTAGACTGAGAAAAAAATAAGTATTCTATGCAAGAACGTCTCTATGCTTTGCATTAACTGCGCTTGGTGTCTATTTTTTTTTTGTTAAACCACTTTATAAGCATCTGAAATTATAATAACAACTTCAAACAGTCAAAGGGAACATATAATATGATTTTCTATTAAAAAAATACTATTGATACTATTCCATTATCGCAATTATAGGTATAGTTATATATATTTCAAAAGTTATAATAAGAAATTACAGGTATGTAGCAATTTCAATAAAATAATGAATTTAAGGACGAAATCATGGAACATAAGTATAACATCAGAATATTTATGAGAAACATTCATTCTAAAAGTTACAAAATATGCACAGGTATTCAATTTAAGTGTTTTTCGAAATTTCACTTACATATTTTATAATTCAAATATTAAATTTTTCGTTTCTTTTTTCATTTTTAAACGATTTCTTTTATGCATCAAATCATCTTCAAATACTTTTTTAGGTTAGAGTTTTAAATATACTATAATAGTATTATTTTATTTCAACACTTATATTCTTATTTGATCCCCCTTATTTAAGTACAATCATTGTTAGAGTATTAGAATCTAAGATTTATTGAAGAAGTCTCAATCCGATTAAAGCTTCTTTAATTCTCTTCATATTTAATAGTTTTGAGCTTTTAGTTTCTTAAAAATAGGGGATTTTAATAGAAACAGTTTATGTTCTAGGATGATTTAAAGTAAATGTAAGTACGAATGTAATTTTTAAATTTTATTAGCATAATTCTAATTTTTTTATGATATTATACCCTCTATTCGTGATCTATAGAAAGAAAAAGAAAAAAATCATTTCCACTCAAGTGATTACTATATCTATGCATAGTCAGCCTACACACTTTGCTTTGTTTTTCTTTCCCAAAATCCATTCAACCATCTCAAAAAGGATTGAGTAACAAAACTTTTTATATTACATACAATTCAATATCATTTTCTCAATTTTTTAATTGACAGTAAAATGCAGCTAAGATATGGTCAAAAAGTTTATTTTACAGATAGTAACAAATATGTATGATGATGTTCACTAATTCAATAAATAGCCTTGTATTGTGTCATTCAAGATAATTTTGTTAATTATTAATTTTGTTTGTTTTGTTATTAAAAAGCATTCATAATATATACAATAATTGTATTAACTTTAAAATATTTAACAAAGGATCGCTGTTGGCAGGTTTATTAAAAATTATTATAATCAATGTATGAATTATATATAATTTCTATGTGCATAGAAGAATGGGACACCATTAAATTGTCACCTATCTACTCTACTATTTCTGGTACAAATGAAAGATCTTCCCCACAGTTATTATTCTTTAATGTTAATTCCTTCACAAGTGTCCAGAGAATGAAAATACACGGAGATTATAATAAACATAATACTTTAAATATATTATTTAGGTAGAGAGAATCCTTTATTTCCAAGAGTCAGTATAGTTTCATTTAGAGAGTCAAATAGTTAAAATTAACCGTTTTTTTTCTTTAACCGGCTAGATTAACTGTTTCATATCTTTTAGTTGCTGTTAAATCCATCTTTACATGATTAATTTTTTTTTCTTAAGTACCATACTCGGAGGCAAAATACATCTCTATATTAACGTGGTTTTTTCATGTAAAAATGTGCTGGGAAGCACTCACATTGACGTAACAACATATTGTTCCTCATATTGGGACACTTATTTTGTTATTATTATTTTCTCTCTTAACCAAGAGAACAAGGAGTGAAGAGTGAGTAATTTTTAGGAATGTAAATAGTATGCAAATGGGGTGTGTAAAATAAAAAGAAAGAGAAAATCAACCTGATAACTCTGACAATTTGATGAATGTTTAGAGGGAAGCAGCTTGAGCTGTCATGACGTCTACCAGCTGCTATTCTCCTATATATACATGTAAAAATGAAGACATCAATAATAAATAATAACATTATGTATATCATAGATGAGAGGCAGAAAATTAACTGAAATTAATGTCAGGAAATTATATATTCTTAACTAATAATAATTATACGAGGAATTGAGCCCTTTTTGTTTACATTTTATTTTCTTTATTAACCTTAATGCATATATTCCTTCATGCAAGATCTTTAGTATCAATAGAAATGTAAATAATATGCAAAATGCCGAGTGCGAGACTTTGTGGACTTGGCACATCAAACAGTACTTTTTGTTTTCCAAAGCTGTTATCATTTTTCCTTTATTACTGAGGGGAAAACATCTACCTGATAGTAGAGATCTCACATGAAGGAATACATGCATTAAGGTTAATAATGCAAATAAAATGTAAACAAAAAGGGCTCAAGTCCTAGTATAATTATTATTAGTTAAAAATATATAATTTCCTAACATTAATTTCAGTTAATTTTCTGCCACTCATCTATGGTATACATACAATAATGTTATTATTTATTATTGATGTCTTCATTTGTATACATATATTATGGAAAATAGCAGCTTGTAGCTCAGTAAAACGTCATGACAGCTCAAGCTGCTTCCCTCTAAACAATTATCAAATTGTCAGAGTTACCAGGTTGATTTTCTCTTTTTTTGATTCTTACAAGCCTGATTTGCATTCTTAACTATCAAGTAGATGTTCTCCCCTCTGTAATAAAGGAAAAATGATAACAGCTTTGAAAAACAAAAAGTACTCTTCGAAGAGCCAACTCCACAAAGTCTTGCACGCGGCGTTTTGCATATTATTAACATTCCTAGTAATTTTCCTTTTGACTTTATAAGTAACCCTTGAACAGGCAAGCTCTATACTTTTCCAATTTTTATTCTACAAAAACTAGTTTTTGTAACGGGGATGTGATACACTTATGACTGGCATCTGACGTTATCATCTTATGCTTTTACACGTTTAACCACTTTAGCCTGTTAAACGATTGAAAAACCATTTCCTTAACCGCTAACCATTTATATTTTGAAGTTGGTAATCCTAGAAACACTAATTTAATCTCACCATGGTTTGATTAATTCTTATTGTACAAAAGTAATCAACAAAGCCATATTATTTAATACACACTCTTAACATTAGGGATTCGGGTGGCCACCTCAGCAAAAATTGTATTCATAATTTTTTCAGGTAACATTTATGTTATAGGCTTTTATGGTTCAAATAATGATGATCATTCAATTTAAATCTCATCACGACTATTTACTATAAATTATTCATGATTTATGAAGATTTTATCATAAAATTAACTTCAAGACGGGATACATTATGTAATATTTGAAATCACGATTCACAACATCCATGATGCAAAATTTACTTTCTTATTTGAGGATGCCACATCAATAGCAAAAGTGTATGTTTATTTTTAAAATTTAGGCAAATAAAATTAAAAATTATTAAAAATATCTGGGCACGTTTAATTGATGTGTTTCTCTTGAAACTAGGACTATTAATTGAGAGATTATTTTACTCCACTTTCCGATTCTACAAAAAATATAAGTTAAGTATTTTATTGATCAACATTTTAAATAGTAGTAATATTAGTTATTGATTGAGGATTTTATTTGGTGGATAGTTTTTTATTTTCATAGCTTTTATCCTAATTGTTGGGAACCTGGGAAGGTAGCAAACTTTGTAAAATAACTTAAAAAGAACATTTAAACTCAAAGTACTAACTAATATAGGTTACATTTTGGAGATGATCTCCTACTCAGAAATGAGGTGAAAAGATTATAAACTAAATCCACTATGAAAGAGTGATAAATCTAAGGAACCCAAAAGTTTCTGCTTTGCAAGCGTGTAGAAGTTATCTATTTTCATCAACAGAGAAGTAATTCATCAATAGAATCGTAATTAAGACTTTGGAAGTGTTTAAACACTTATCAAATGTGATTATGATTGCTACTTTGTCATAAAAAATAAGAGACAAAGTTGCTCCTCATATTCGATTGTTAGATTTTAAAGTCAATTTATTAAAGTTGGAGAGAATCAGTGGAGATGTTCTAAAGAAAAAAAAAAAAGAATTATTTACACTAATTACGAAGCAAAAAGAGTACTTACTGTCAGACTGTAATAATAAAGGAAAAACACAAGGCGATAAATTATTAATAGTGATCATTTTTCGCTAAATAACTATTAACAATTAATCAATTACTTTTTCCAAGTGCCGAGCCCAGCATCAGGCTTAATAGAATACTGCAGTATTTTCTGTTGTGTTTTTTATACGCCTTAACAAAACTATTTTTAACTCCTTTTCAATATCTGTGTTATTTTACTTGTTTTAGTAAATTATATTTTTTGTTTGATATGTTAGTATTTCTATTTTTGACTGAAAATAATATATAAAATATATTAAAAAAAAGGAATTGAATAATAACCAAAAAATTAACATTATTTATTAAACTTCTTTGAAAATAAAAATAGATACATAGTGATGTATCATTTCAAGATTATAGTATGTTGATATTTCATAATTTTACTAATTAATTATTTGAAGTACTTGTTTTATATCAGTTATAATTTGGAGTACGATTTACAAGTTCACCGTGACATCATAATTTCTCATTCTATCATATTACTGTGGACAATATTGAGTTTTCAATTCAGAAAATAGAAATTCAAGGATTGCAATTTTTTTTACAAATAAAGAAAGAGACATAAGTCTAAAGCGATTGCCATCATCAACAAATATCAAGTTGGAGTGGGATATGAACTTTTCAAGTTTGTCAAATAACTAACCATTAGCAAGATTGTGAAAGCGAATTGAAATTCTCCTTAGGCGATTATGCATTCATCTCTTATTGGTTATTTGAGAGATTCAGAGTTGATTTATGACTAGGGATGATCTCGGACGAGGATCATCTCTCATTATGTAATTTACTACGATTCTTTCTTTCATCGAATATTATTACGAACTACATACAAGGGTACCTTGTAAGAGCGGCGTATCGAGCAAATCTGTATCAGAGTCCCCCTGATACTCCATAAGAGACGAATGTTCAACCTTCTCAAGAGAAAAGATTTGATATTTTTTGATGATGGCTACAAGTTATTTGTCCATTTTGTATCTATAATAAATATACTTCATGCCACCAACATGGCATCGCTTCGGTTTTTTGATGTAATCTGTGTTGTCAGTAAAAACCCTATACACCAAGTATAAAAAGATCGTAATTTCTTTTATTAAATTTATAAAACCCATACGGTCCTTGAACTAAGCCAGCTGTCCTCTTGAGATAAAGCTTACATCTGTAACTTTTGGTGATAATTGAGTCTGCATTCAAGGGGTTCCACTCTGTCATATTATTCGTAAAATAGATGTAAGTATGATTCGATATGCTCCTTGTAGCACCTCTCCCTAAAGTTTTGTGAATGGTTTTCTCAAGACTGATTTCCATCCAAGTTTGCTGATTTTTTTCTTTTCTTGAAACTGATTACAACAGCTATCAAATTTCAATTTCTAATATTAGATACCCTCAGTAACAATATATTAATAGATTTTATCAAAAAAAAATGTATATTTTAAAATATGTTATTTGAAATCTAATTTTAATGTCAAATTGGAATTTTAGATTCTTTGGAAATAAAAAGTTATTTTTATAAAAATGTTTTTTTTTTACATTCTTAGTTAGAAAAACTAATTGAAATCATAAAATTTCATTTTTGGTAAAAAATACCCTAGGTTTTCATGTTGATTTATAAATATTTATAACATAATGATTAACAATCAAAATGTGACGTTAAATAAATAATTTGTCAAAGCAACAGACTTAAATTCCACTATTTCCCCGTTTAGAGATAAAAAAACACATAGTAATTTATTTATGCATATATATGTACATATAAAATAAACTAACGTCTCGGAAGACAAATTTTCTAATATAAGGAAGAGAAAAAACTACTTGGAAGTACAAAAATTAGGAATAAAGAAAAAACCAGTGTGACAAATTCGAAAAACTAGATTTGCTTTTTTTAAAAAAATATGTGAGTCCTTATATTAGATTAAGAAAGTATTCAATCATTTTATTTATCAAACTGGCATTAAGTTAGTTTTACTTTATAAAAAGATATACATATATTCACTTCCTCATGATAATTAACTTTATAATGTAATTCCATCTTGGAAAAGAAAACATTCAAAGAGGTATGACATGAATGATGATATTCATACATAGCATATATAAATTCATACCCTTTCACTATCTTCCTAATATGTTGGTAGACACACATATTTAAAATCCATATGTATCAACTCTCTAATTTTTTTAAGCCTTATTGATTACCTTTTTTATTTCAAGAGTATAAAGAAGGAGAAGAAGATGTAGAATATTATTTTAACCCTCATTTTATTTTTACTTTAGCTCTTAAAGATTATTTTATCATACTTATATAAATTTATAAGTACATACCTACTTATAATTTTATTCCTTTAATTCCATAATATATATATATATATATATTGCTGAGATATTAGTTGATGACAGTAACATACATTTATATACAAAAATTAGGAATGAATTTGGAAATCCTTAACGAAACATCTTAATATATACATACTACATTATCCAATCTCATATTTGTAGATGATAATTTTGTTTTGTTGAGGGATGTTAAATAGAAAAACTTTACTTTTCTAGTTTTTTGGTTTTTTGTAGGCTAATAAATTGAAATAATTTATATTATTCTCTGGGTACATTTAACTTATATTTTATGGATATGGAGAAGTATAATACTTAATGTTATATGATAATTTTTTTTTGATTCTTCGATAATAACCATGGATCTGAAGTAACTATCGTTTTGATTTAATCACACTTAATGATTCCTGGGATATACAAGTTGATATCTGTATAAAATTATATCAAGAAATTATTTCTGTTTAACACTAGAACAACGGACAAAATGATCATTTTGACCATTTTGCAATTTGAAAATGCAATAACTTGGTTAAATTAATTTTAAATTGATTTTGCCTCAAAACGTATATAAATGAATTAAAATGCACAAAGAGTTGCTCGTTTTGATCAAATTTGTTTCAATTTGATCCAAATACCATTTAAATAACATAAATTGTATTTTCACAGGAATAATATGTAAATTAAGTATTTTTCTTTTGTTAATTTATTATAGAATTTTCGTTCATGTATTTATGTAAATCCATAGATATTGTAATTTCTATAAATAGGTTGATATAAAAGATATTTATATATAACAATATGAAACTGTAAGTCTACTTTACATGACATAAATTACATGATGTTTTATTAATTATTCTATGGAATAATACATATTCTAAAGAATCTAAAATTATAGTATAAAATGTCAAAGATATCATGTAAATGTCGTATTCAAAAATAAAATAAATAATGAGAAATATGTTTGTAGGTGTATTAGAAATCCTATATATTTTACAATAATTTACATAGTTATTATATATGTAGGTATCTAAAACTGCATTATTTCACAAACAATATTTATATACTGTATTTTGTTGTTAGCTGTCTATTACTATTTTACTTTTTAGGAATGTTATTTATATAATAAAATCTCATGAAACATCAAGTGTAGGCATATGAAAGCATTTTGAGGTAAGTTTAATTAAGAAAAGTCATGCAGCAGAAAAAAAATTCATGAAGGTATTGATAGAAAAGATTTTTCAAAGTTTGAAAGCTTTTCATATTTGTTCTATCTACAAGTAATTTGAATTTTTTTCTAAAACAACTGAGTTCATCAGCTTGCTTTACCAATAGTTCTTTTGAACTGAGAAATGTTCACTTGCCGTCGTTTATTGATGCTTGAGTACAATAAGAATCTTTTTCTATTTTAATTCCTTGAGTGTGTTTCTGATTTTGCATAGGTTCATAGTGTCACGAGTTCTGTTTTTTTTTAAGTACTTTCAAATTTCTCTTTGCAAAATAATATTTGATGAAATCCTTCATTGCAATTGTGTTGCTTGAGTTTTGCAAGGATTTCACCAATATCTTTCTGTTTTTCTTTAAGAAAATGTATTATTGTCTGAAAGCACTTTTCCTTGAAGCAGGTTTGTTGTTTTCAACTGGTTTTCCAGGCTTTGGGCAGTGTGTACTGTCAATATGTTTCAAAAATCCACCATTACTTCTACATTTAAGCAGCACTTGTTTCCAGAGAATGTTTTAGTGAATACTTTCCTGTTTTTTCCTCTCTTTCTATATTTATTCATGATTACGATTCAAACTTAAATACATAACTAAACCACAATCTATATATATTTACAAATTTCAACTTTCCTCGACCTCCGTACATTCAAAAAAGCTTAAAAATTGTACATTTTTTAAATGAGTAGAACTCTTGATTCCAAGCGAGTACTACAAAAAAAAGAAAAAAAAGTGAGATTTTTCTCATACTAGTAGTCTA
Organism: Lepeophtheirus nordmannii; assembly: GCA_963680855.1. NCBI lineage: Eukaryota > Metazoa > Arthropoda > Copepoda > Siphonostomatoida > Caligidae > Lepeophtheirus > Lepeophtheirus nordmannii. The sequence continues at coordinate 23,422,655 of OY804522.1, read as the reverse complement.
TGATGTACAATTTTTTAAAATTATTTTATGATAGAACAGGACTATCAATTGAGTTTTCAGTGACTTCCTACACCGGGTTCGATATTTTTCAAGACTTGACATTAAAACTTAAAAACAAGTATTTTTCTGTAGATAATTAATTTTTTTGGATGAAAATGGTCCATTAGTTTAAAAAAATATCTAATTTTGATTCTAACAAAATTTTTATGATGTATACACAATGAAAAAAGAGTAAATTAGACCCATCTTCAAATCACCATAACTTTTTAAGTACTTGGTTTTTTTTGCTTAAATATTGTAATTCTGCTTATTTTGTTTATATGGAATCAACCCTACACTACTATACATCTTTTCTTGAACATAACTTTACCAATTTTGTGTTTGTTAGATAAAATCATATTAGGAAAAGGATATTATTCAAATCAGTTCATATTTTAATTTTATTACCAATTCATTTCCTTATCCTGCCATTTAACAAAAGTTTGTATCTACCTACTATGAAATAACCGCAAAATAGACATTTTTTTAAATCTTTAATGTCCAATTAATTTAATGACTTCTGAAAACTTTAAGGCAAAAAAAAAAATTGATATTCTTACTTGCATATCCAAAAGAATTGGACAAAAGTGCAAAAAACATATCAATATTGATAAAAAAGTTTGTACATTTCCCCCCCCCCCCTTATTTCAATTTCAAATATTCTAGTATATTTATAGTGGTTTAATATATGTTTTACACAAAGAAAAAAAAACGGGGTCGATTTGAACTACATAATAATAACATTATAGTATTTTTATTATAATATATATTAAAGATATTTTTGATCGACATTTAAAGGATTAAATCGTTATATTTGTTTGTTCCATTATGCAAATTATCCAAATTATGGCTTTTATAAATTACTATATTTATTTATTTTTGCTTATACCTCAAATATGGCCAATTTCCATAGTAATGATGATAATAAACAGTATATATATATATATATATATATATATATATATATATTAATGAAAAGCAAGGGTAAAAATGGTGCAAAAGTATTGTAGTTTTCCCATAAAAGATCAAGAGTAGGAAGATTTATGTGTTTATGCTTGTTTGTTGAGTATATCAAACGGTTTATATTTCGAGTGGGTAGTAGACAAATGGAGTAAATGATAAAGTGTATATAAATAGTGAGAATAGATAACCCCTCTACAAGGGGGGGGGGGGGGAGATGAATTGAGGATATATGAATATTTATGAATTTTGAAGTGTCGGTGTTGCTATTTAGTTTGACACGGGGCTCCAAGTATATACCGTACAACAACCTGTTGGCTTAGAATACATATTAATATATATATATATATATAGCGGGTTCCCTGAAGTGGTAACAATGGTTTTTAACCCCGTTCTCGAAGTTTTAATGTTACATTACACAAATCCCGTGTGTCTTGGGTGTAGTTTGGGAAATTAAGAGAATTATTTTTTTATCGCATACCTGCTGATGAGAAAACTATTGAAGATATATGAGTCAAATCCATCTTTAGATGGGACAGAGTACCAACATAAATATTAAAACTGATTGCAATTATCCAATTTTGATAATATTTCGAAGGAGTTCTACTCAACCCTATTATATACATACAGAAATTCTTGGGAACTATTAAGTGATTATTGGATAACCATTTATAGTTTATTTCTTAACTTTTCTATACTTCCATTGGAAATTATGAATGTCATAGCAATTGAGAATCATTTTCTGACATCTTAATTACTCGTCATCACATTGTAATATTACCCTCATGAGGACCTAGAATTTTCATACTAATAAACTAGGGTAGTACAATATGTTTCCCATGTCAATTTTTTAGAGTTTATTGTAAAGTTGTTTGATTGAATGAAATAGTTTGAATGTTATGAAACAATAGGGTAGTTTCATTTTTGATGTTACAAAATAGTAAAAAATGTAAAAAAAAGAAGATATTTCGCATAACTTTAATTCCTTGTTTATGTTGTCTCCATTAAATGTTTATCTATCTTATTTATTCCTTCTACATTATTTGGGACTACTAAAAGATGTTTCTTTAATTTTCTTAATTTAGTGAAGAAGAAGAGAAATCCTTTGTATAATTAGTTCTGAAGACATAACAAACTGTAGAAATAATATAATGATATGTAATTATCCAATAAGAAAGCTCCCAAAACCATCAGTAGTTTTTTTTGAAAAAATCAAAAATTGTATTTGAATCTAATAATTGAAACGAAATATACTTTATAACATAATCTGATAAAAATTGTTTGCTTTACACGAACATTCTTGAAAAATATAATTATGTTTATTACTATAAAAGACATCCTAGATTCACATTTTTACCCAGTAAGATATTTCCATGCTTCAAAAAACAATTCAAGACAACCAAAAATATCCAAACATTGGATCTATTCTTACGAAGTACGAGACTTCATTATCATTATGCTTAATTTATTTTTCAAGATGCTTCATTGAATATTCATGTATACATATATATTTGTCTTCCCTTTGTAGAATTCAACCTGTTTTAATTGAAACAACAAAATAAATTCACGGAGGTTGAAATAAAATCAAACAAAATGAAAGGTTTCATCTTTTGTTTCAATCCCAACCATGGAGGGGGGGGGGGAAGTTCATACATTATACTTATTATTTTTATACTTGGGGTTTTATGTAACTCTAACCATCCATTCATCTACACCAGTCCACTTTCTTGATATTTTGCCATATCAATTTGATAACATTTTTATTATTGTAAAGTTAATGCCCAACATTTTATCTCTTCAAATGATAAATTTAGAGTAAATATCTTTTGTGAACGTTAGTTTTCTTCACTGCGTTTACATTTCATCTTTCAGCACATTAATTATTATAAATGAGCCATAATGGGGCTATGAATCATAAATGAAATGTCTAAATTGTTATAAGTTTTCCTAAATAAATAAACTAAAATAAGGGGTATCTCTAAAGTCCTTGCTGTAAAACTTTTGATGCTAAAAATATTCAATTCAGACCTATAACATCTATGGTAATTATTATCTATTTTTTACATGTGAATACTTATAATGATTTAGTTATTATAAAAATCAATGTCAGGAATTGGTTGTAGGAATTTAGACTAGAAATATATGTTTTAGGAGAACGTGTAGCGTTATTTAGTTTATGGTTTAGATTTCTAAATGAGAAAACAAAAGATGCTAAAAACAGCAGAAAATGAGGTTTAAATTATGAAAAAACTGAGTCAAGGGAACAATCTAAACGACAATTTTCTCTGATGGGAATTATTTTGAGATACATAAGCAACATCTAATAGGAAAACTGGCATTGCATAGACTAACCATATAAATCAAGGTTCTGATTATGAAATGTTACACTTTACTTTAAAGATCCTGGGTGTGTGAAGCCATGTACAATATAGAACTCTCAAATCATATAAGAAAAGCCAACTATTGATGTAGAATACTATCAAATAGTTCATGTCAACAATTAAAAAATAAGAAGATTTTTTAAGCCCAGTTTACTAGAGAAAAATTGTTAAAAGCATGATAGTATTTGGGACAATTTTCGACTAACAAAATATTCGATTTGACACCTGATTTTATGGGTACTTGAACCACTAATTACTAATCTGTAGTAACTTCTTTTTTTTAAATTTAGTTAGATTGTCAAACATTTTAAGTTTTATTTTTAATTTCAAATAAATGTTTAAAAACATTTCATATATAACAATCCAATCTTGAAAAAAAAAATGATTTCTTTTCAAAGCTTATTTGGTGATGAATAATGTTTTTTTTTCCTTAAATTTTTTCAGGAGTAGAAAGGACTCATTTGTAGTAATTAAGTAACTAATCTATCATTGTCAATAGAGTGCATATATATCTTTCGTTAATCTAGATATCTTTTATCCGATTGCTTTTATTTCTTTTGAAAGAAATTAGCATTTATATACATATAGGATTTTCTGATCAATAGCAAATTTATATTAAATACATATTCGCTCTATTGCTGGGGTTTTCAACAAATTTGTCCCAATTCCCTTGGGGGTCAAAAGTACTTAGTCTATATGTTGCTTAACAAATATTTGCATATATCTTGAAGATTATTCTTTTTCTCTCCTTCACAGAAAATTAAATTAAAATAAAGATATCAAAAATAATTTTAAACTTTTGGGAATGAGGTCTCTTGGGCCAAAAGGTTGAATTCTATTTGTTTACTAAACATTAATGACCCCTTCTCTGACCTTGGAAATACTTTATTATTTAAATGTCATTGATGTCAAAAGTGAAGAGAGTTCATAACCTACTTAAAAGTAGAAATATCATAAATGACATGTCTAATGTTTTGATTTTGTTATTTTTTTATGATAAGAAATCAATTCATGAACTATATTAGAAAATGTCATGATGTTACAGGGACTACGTTAATATTTAATAAACATACTCTATTAATAGAAAATATTCTCGTATTCATAATATATACGACACTATTTTGTAAATTTTTTGTCTTGCAATCGAAAAGTTCTATATTATTCCTTTGCGCATTACTATAAATATTTTCACTCATGACTTTAAGAAAATAGAGTTAAATCTGACAAGAAACGATATCAAATTTCATCCATTTTGCACTTGTAAATGTAAATTATAATGATATAAATACTTTTATAAATTCAAGATATGAATAAAAAAATACATCCTCTCTTTTAAATTAATCTGAGGAATATTAGTTTGAGATCTCAATAAGTTAAGTACATAATTTGTTATTAGTAAAATTAAAAATATTACATTTGTATTGTTGATAAACATTTCTATGAAATATTTATTAATTTGAATAAAATTTGGGTAGCAAATAAGTGTTCATCACTTATGATGAGGTTGTATGTAATTCATAAAATAACTGATTATATAAATATAGTAGCAATATACATTAAAACAAGAAAAATGGGGCAAATGATGATAACAAAAAAAGAAAAGGATGATTGAAAAGGGAACAAACTCACCAAACTTAATATACAAAATATTGCTAAAAACACATCATCACTACATTTAAAGAAGGCTTTAGGGGCTTACTAATAAGTAAGGGCTATAAAATGGAATTCGAAATTAGCAAATTTGGGGTCCAAAATATCACAGTTTACTAACAAAAGGTTAAATTTATTTTTTCCTTTTTAAATTTATTTTCGCTAACATAAATTATGTTTATGCTGAAATATACCTACTTAAATTTGTGTAGGTTTTGTGAAAACAGATTTAAATATCTCCTAAAAAATCAAAAAATATTTGTTACTCTTTGAAACTTTATAGCTACATAAATATAAAATGACATTTTTATCTTTACAATAAAGCCATAAATTGTTGCAGCATTTTTTATAAAAGATGCAAGTGCTTTATCATATACAAACAAAATTAGAACTTTTTTGTGTCCTCGTGTTTTAATGATTATTTATATTTTTTTTAAGTCAAATAATACCAAAATGAATGTTTGAAATTAAAACTGCTGGTTTTACATGCATTTCTTGTGTATATTAAAGATTCAACTTCATGTACTTAATCTTGAGTTTTCAATGTTACAAGATTTCAATATTCATATATGTGAATGTATAACTCTAATTTTAAAAAAAGAGCACCTGCAAAAGTTCTTTCCTTTTATAGTTAATAATTATTTAGTTGAAAAACTTTATTATACATTATTGAAAACGCTGAGGTTTTGTAGACTAAAAGTTTTAAAATAATCCAGGGATAATACGGATTAAAATTTGCTTTTATGATGAATTAACAATGAATTTTGAAATTATTCACTAGTATTTGTTGCATTTGGTTAATTATATACATTTATAATCAGTATGCAACTTTTTTTTTCTTTTTTTTCCTCATCAGCAAGGTCTATATTCTATTATGAAATACATAAAAATATAATTTTATATATAAAAAATAATAGAAATAAAAAGGAATATATTGTGTATAAAGCATAAATAAATATTACAGTTTAAAATTAATTTCCTTTAAAAGACCTCTAATTTACAGACATATTCATCAATTTTTAAAACAAAATAAGTACAGTTAAAATTTCGAAAAAACAGATCCTGCAACCGATTTCTTGGGCCGAGGAAATCCATTTCAAGAGCATCCTAATATTGTCTGATAAGTATTGTGAAAAATTTTGAGAATACCTTTTTATCTCTTCTATGTTGTCCCGTAATTTCTCTGCTTTTTTACGTTTGTTATTTAAAAAGATGAGTGTTGTATTTCGTACTGTTTCATTTAATGTTTATAAGATCTTCCGTGAAGAAAAATCGGGGTTAAAGTTTTTCTGTAGCTTGCTTTTTAACTCCAATTGATATCCTTTGGTGCAGATGAGCCAATTTGCAATCCTTAAGGGCTTGGCGGAGTTACTTATAAAATCAATTTCTAACATTTTTTGATCCGAGGATGGTTAAAATCTATAGCCTGCTTTTTTTGTACAACAAAGTACTGACCATGATGCGAGGATATGGTCTATTCTGGATGTTTCATTCCCATTCCTCCAAGAATACAATGATTTATCTCTATTGAATTTTTTCACGACATCAAATAGGAAAGTTTCATTTTTGAGCTTTTGTAGAATAAACTTAATCGGATGCAAGTTATTTTTGAAATCCACATTGAGATCCCTAATCAAAATCCTTGGGAGTGGATTATTCAGGAGGATATTCATCATTGATTGAAAGAAAAATAAGGATCTATTATTTTGTCCATATGCATTTATGATGCTTAATTCACAATTACTTGCCTTGATTTGTATTTTTATTTTGTGCCATAAACTGTCAATAAAACCCTCAAAGACACATTTTGAATTTGCCACAGACTTTTTTTTGAGTTCTTTATTAAAAAATAATCCAATCCCTTTCATCGTTAGATTGTTTTTATTTATTGGTCTACAAAACCTCGAGAGTTTTAAAACATTTAAAACTTTTCTTCTTTTCAACAATATCCATTAAAACTCGGGAACAAAAGTAATGTTTCTATGTGATATTAACTATATAGCTATGTTATAATGAATTCATATGCTATTGCATACATAACATTTGGAATGTAATGTTAATTTGGAATGTGTTTATAGTTCAATATGAATATATTATCTAACTAAATGTCTTTTAACATACAACTATTGAAGTTTATGTAATATTTTATTTACATAAGTTCAAAGACTTATGCAAATGCTATATAAACAATTAGTTTTAAATTTCTTCAAGTGTTTATCCTTCCACCTTTACATAATTAATTTCCAAAACTAATTCTGTGTATTGTTTCTATGTTATTAGCTATTGAACTTTCCCAAATATGTGTCTTTTTATCTTTTTTGATATACCGAAAAAAAAATATGCATAGAGCTGTAAATCATAAGCATTTGCTCCAGTGTGAAATAGTTATTTCCCTAAAATGTAACACAAAATTATACTTCAAAAAAATGAAGTTGCTGCAATATCTCAGACAAAATAGTATGTTCTCCCTTGATAAATCGATATAATATAAGTTTCACATAAATTTCTCCATAAATTCTACTTAAATAGACAGATTTCTAAATTTTAGAACTTGTTTCCATACAAAAATGATTCTTAGTAAACTTAGTTCCTCTTGTAATTATGAAGAAGGGTATAAGTAGAATCAAGAATCTACGCGAGATAAGATCAATACATCTTATTTGATATCCATAAAAGAACTTTGAAATACATTCGGTTTATGTTATGAGACAAAATGGAAAGTTCCTTTACTGTTGTCTACGAATAAAAATTAATATGTTTCTTACACATTGTAATGATTATTTCCCCCGAGCATTCTCGTCCCTCAATCCCATAACGCAGATCTCTTGATACTCTTACATCCTCAGACCTGAAGCACTCAATTGGATGCTCAGATGTACAGTTTAATGAACAAGATATAAGGACCTGGTTCATTAAGACAAAGTGCATTTAAAAAATTTATAAAGTAAGTTCGAGACCGGATCAAGTAAATGTTGTCATATCGCTCCCTTCCCATATTCTGAGGGACGTATCGCCCGTTGATTTTACCTCCTCATATGGAAAAGTGAAGTCAAAGATACTTAAACTGTGAAGCCTCTCACCTCAAGAGGTAATGAGAGGGGCTATGGACCTTCTCACGGACGAATCGATGTCAGCAAGTAAAATTTTGACCACTTTCAAATTGATTTTAGACCCAACATTAAATCTCGATTTGTTGGGAACCCTTGAATAGAGATTCTCGCTAAGTCAGTGCTAGCCTCTCAATACGATAGTCCAACTATATTTAAAAGATCTGGCAGAATGCTGTGACGTATTCGCCAGCCTCGGTGGTATGTTTAACAAATCCATTTCACCAGAATCGAGCCATGTTATCGGCGAATAACTTTTAGCACTTGGTGGACATGTGGGAGGGGACGTCATCCTGAGTCCACATGTAGTGGCCCTTCGGGTAGTTGGTCTTCAGCTATGGCAATATGGTGTACCTAAGCACCTTATAGTAGCCCTCCTGGCCGATTTTCTGTCCAGCCTTGAAAAAGAACGAATGCATCTTCCCCCCATCAGAGACCACTACGCTGAGGACCATTGTTTTGGCCGAATATTTGGTGTGGTAAATCCCTTGGACCTCTTCCTTTGTTTCCGTTCCGGTGGTTGTGGAATTGATCATCTGTGAAAATCTTCTTGTTCGAGAAGATTTTCACAATTGACCATTTTGCCTTGATCCATGTGAGAATTTTTTTACTCCTTTCGAGCATCCTAGCTTTCATGCCCTCTGTCAGAAGGCGGCGTGGGGTCCTTGTGAAAGAAAATAGTCCCAAGTTGTAATTTACGGCCCTCCTGATGGTCCTTGGAGCCACAGAAAAGTCGTCGGCGAGACGATTCATCGACTTATTAGGATCCTCCTTTACACTCTTCTCCAAACTTAACAACAACTTCGTATCCCTTTTTTAAATTATGCCCTCCACTTCTTGACATCCTGGAGAGGTCTTCTCCATTTTTTTTTCATATTGAACAACTTAAAAATAGGGCTACTAGAATACTTAGCAATGTTCATGTTCTTCATCACATCAACTCCAGCATCTATTATTAAAAAAATAATCACTAAAACTTTTCTTAGTAATGAGAAAGTAAACATTAATTAACAGTCCACGTTTTGCTGCCCTACCCTGTACTTTAAATAACTTTAAAATACATCCAGTTTATGTTAGTAAGACAAAGTGGCAAGTTCCCCTATATATGTATGTACTCATAAACTTTCATACTTTTGATACTATCTTATATAATGAAAAAAGTAAGCTCTATTTATTACTTATTTCAAATAAAATTATTGAAATATCACCTTAAGGGTACAAAATTTTTAAAAACATATTTATTTCTTAGAACTTCTAAACCATAAGTATTGAAAATGATTATTGATTTTAGATATTAGTGTCTAGTTGACTTTTTTCCTATTCATATATCATTTGTTTTAAAAACAAATTTCTTAGATTATTTATAATTAATATCAGGTGCTAAAATTAACGGTTCTAGGACAATTTATTGAAAGCAATTTGATCCAATAAAATTTAGCTGAAATGGTATTTGCCAAAAAAATACTATATATATATATATATATATAAGAAGCTATAACTAACTCATGCAGTGTTATGCTTTCCAACTTCTTAGACTCTAGCCTTTGTAAAGAGAAGATTCTGTTTCATTAAATCTATGGTAAGTATAAGCTTGAAATGAGAGTATGAACGTTGGAAAAGTATTTTTTTCTTAACTTCTTAGAAACATTTAATGCATAGTCCTACAAGACATATAGAACATTGTATTCCTGAACGTGAGTTTCAAGTTTCCACATTACATCTCCTTTTCCACTATTGGGAACATAGTCTATGAAGTGTCTGAACTGATCAAAACGAGCTTCATTGTCTTCCATTTTCCACAATGGCTTCCTTCCTTCTGAAAGTTTATAGACAGCATTGATATTTTAGGAAATAAAACATAACAATTTATCTTCTGAAAGTCTTTCAGGGGTAGGAGTGTAGGGTTCCCGTTTTCTCATATCTTCCACGTTAAATCTCATTCAGTAACGGTATAGATGTAAACAAATTATCAGAGAATAAATTATATGGAAGTTCGCTCTTCTCATCTCTATAGAATGATGGGAGGTGAAGGACTATGGAAGAGCATTTGCCAAATTTTCTCTCCATTTCATTATTACCTCTCTATGTACATCGAAGGCACACAAATAACCTTTAGTATATTTTTGGCACCATAACTTCTGACCGAAACAAATGGATTTGTTTAATATTGCTTGCTTGCATCCATGTTTCCAAAAAATATTTGATCATTTGCTTCATCATGGAATATACATTTTGAAGGTATAAAGTGCTCCGTAAACTTTTTTTTAAATGGTCAAGAAGAGTGCGTATTTTTATAAATTTTTCGGAAGTATCCGTGATATGTAAACATTTTGGGAGTGCATTAGATACAACAGATGTATCAAAATATCTTGACCAATACAATGTCTTTCTAGGAAGGCTATTATATCCAGTCAAAAGGAATATGGCAAAAAACCTTGAGCTCGTCGAGTTTTACTTTTACAACAGGCCAATGCTTTTTATGATTATTTTCTCATTTCCATATAAAGGATCAAAATATAATCACCTAAGAACAGTTCAAATATCTCTACGGGAGATAATATAGAATACTATAATAAATTTCCTATTTTCTATAATTCCTCTTGTGCTGTTCACCTTTGTCCATAAAACTTCAAGACACATTTTTTGTTTGTTTCAATGAATATAAACTTATCTCCTTTACATAATAAATCAAGAACCTCATTCTTACAAAGCGTCCTATTCAAAATATTAAAAATGTGCATCTTATTAATGTATCCTACTAGTGATCCCAAAAGGGACCACAAGATTGAAACTCATTTTGAACTTTGAAGTTATACAAGGTTACAGAGGTTCAAAAATTACAAAAATCGATAAATAGTTGTCTAAAGAGACAATAAAATGGTCAATATCCAATATAAATTATGATACAAATGAAATATAACTTAGTTTTTACAATTTGTCATGTTTGATATATTTTTTAAAAAGATGAATTAAAAATTTTTTTATCTGTGATATGCTATAATTATTATAAAAATGACGCTAGAAAGAGCTATAAAATGCCGAAAATATATCACTCTTGGATTTAAGCGAGCTAATTATCCATAAAAGATTTTAATTCTATAGAATTCTTCATTATGAAGTTTTTTGAGCTCCCATAAGGGATTAACCGGATAGAATGGGTAAAAGTAAGATTGTTTTTTTTTTAAATAAACTGCAAACATTTTTTAAAGACATTAAGGAAAGCAAATATCTTCTGATTGAGTAAAAGTTCTTACTATTTACATCTTAGAAACAAAGTCAAAAGTATTACCTCTTCTTTGTTTCTATTTATACATTTTATAAGTATTTTAGGGATTAAAACAAAGTAATGACTAGATACTAAGTATAAAGAAACGGCTTAGATCTTATTAATGGTTAACTTAATTTTTTAGAATGTTTTAAGTGTTTAATATACAAATGGAATGCTTAATAGCTATGTTGCAAGTATTTGGAGAAAAAAATTGAAATATAGTCTGAAACGACGTTATAAAATATAAAATACTCTCAGACCTTCAATGATGCTATGGACTTTAAATTGTTTGAAATGGTCTACTATATGTAATGCTTTTATCTATCAAGTTTTTTCATGGCTTCTAAAAAGAAAGAAAACGAGAAAAATTTAATTGAACAATAAAAGTCCATTATAACTATATATATTTATAAATATTAAGATTTAATGAAACAGATTGAACCTGCTTGTAGAATTTTGTAATTTTTTTAACAAAACATTTATATATTATATTTCTTCGTCAATATCAAGAATAGTTCCAATGATAGTAGCAAACTGTATAAAGTCTATGTTACAAATAAATTTAGGAATTTGAGAGCCAATTGAAAAAATCAAATGGAATATATTCATATTAAGTAAACAAATACTCAATTGCAATCTTTCTTGGGAATTATCTTTTGTGATCAAAAGTCATGGTTCTTTTCGTAAAAAGCTGTTTATCCTGAATTGAAGAATCATCAGCACTGCATATAATGCAGATATAGGGTCAAGTTTTTCTCTAATCAAATCAGTTTGTATTTGTGAAGGTATGTGGTGTCATATCTCACGATCAATAAAAATTAAAATCCTAACTTTATATCCAAGGAAATTATCTCAAAATAATTAATACATTTTTTTAATATAAATTAGCCAAACCTAATATACAGGGTGTCCATAAAGTCCGTGTGCACTTTAGAAAATTTATAACTTTACTTGTGCTTGTGATAGAAAGGATCTGTAAACAGGATTTAAAAGAAATAAATTGATATTTTGTAATGTTTTATTGAAATTTTATTTAAGTTTCCACATGTCCACCATCATTAGAAATACAAAGAGTAATACGATTTTGCATTTCACGAAAAACATTTGTCAATTGATTTATAGTAATACCTGAAATCACATTAGCTATTTTAGTCACTAATGTGAAACGTTGCTTCATCAGAAAACAATAAACTAGGTAAAAATGCATCATCATTGCAAAGTTTTTCATTGAACTGATGGCAGAAAGTTAGTCGTGTATAATAATCCTCTTCTAAAAACTTTTGATGTAATTGGATTTTGTACGCTTTCATGTGAAGTTTTACTCGCAGAATCTTATGCACACTAGACTTTGGGACCCTGAGCTCTAATGATGCTCGTCTTACAGACTTTCTTGGGCTTGCTTTAAAGGAATTTTCTATGGATGCAACAGTTTCGTCACTGACACACGGTCTTCCTGATCGTGGTTTATCATGAACAGAACCTGTCTCTTTAAATTTTTTCATCCATTTAGCAATGGTGTTCATATGAGGCGGTTCTTTAGTGTATTCAATTCTAAACCTTCTTTGTACAGCAACAGTAGATTTCAGTTCAGCTAACCAAAGGACGCAGTTTACTTTTTCTTCAATTGAAGCCATGTGATTCAAATTAATTAAATTAATTGTGAAAAATAAAAAACGATAGTTGTACTTATAAATTCTGTAATGAAGAATTATTCAATAGCTATAATAAAAACAGGTATATGTCACTTTTAAATCCTGTTTACAGATCCTTTCTATCACAAGCACAAATAAAGTTATAAATTTTCTAAAGTGCACACGGACTTTATGGACACCCTGTATTAACAATAATTAATAAGTACTTATATTTAGATGTGCATAAGTTTTTTGTTTAAATATATTTTTAAACGGTACATTAACCTTATTAACAAGTCTAAAAAGTCATACTACACATCATCAATTACATTAATGGCTTCCAAGGCATCTAAATATCGACCTTGCAAAATAGTTTAACTAACTTTCTTTGATTCTTTGTTTTTACTTATCACTTGTTATATGCTAATTCATTCCCTTTTTTTTCTTTAAGTAATCTTAGACGTAGTTAGATGTTCATTGTACTCAAGATTTTTTCTTATTATCCATTCCATATGCTTCAAATATGTTTGAACGATTGGCTTATATCGAATAAAACTACACCAAATGAAATTCTATACACAAAAATATATTAAGCTAAAAAAATGCTAAAGTTTATTTTTGAAGCAATTGCATGCAACAATATTGTAAAACATTAGACAAATCATAAATGTATTTGCTGATGACCTTATCGTTTTTCTTGTCATACTTCGTCAATCTCCATACTTTATTAGGAGTGGGATATAATTTTGTTTTTAGTATTTATTTGTGTATATTAATTTCTTGGAGATATTTGACGTAGGGAGTTTGAGGTCCCTAAGCTTCTTAGAAACAGAGAAAAGCTGTGTGCATTCATACTAACCAAAAAGGTAATTATCCTCCTTAGAAGTGTTAAAAGTTAATTACTTAAAATACCACTTTATCTAAGGATAAATATTTCTCCCACGTGATAATGTTTCTGCCCTATATTATAATTTAATTATGTATTTTGAAAAATAGAGTCACTCAACGTACAATCCATAGATATGTCCTTTTTTGTTTCAAATTACGACCCGAGGATGAGTAATTGCGAATCAGGGATGCACACACAAACATACACTACAGCCTCTCTGTTCTCATATCATTAGTACCTAGTACTGAATACACCAATCTTGTGTTGTGCTTGTAACGAAATTAATTAAAATATATATGTATATTACATTAATTGAAACAGGGAAAAGTGATTTAATATACGAGCTTACTCAAAAAACAGATTAAACTGTATCCTTGTAACTTGTATTAAATTGACCTTCAAGATTGGTTTCTTAAATATTTATTTATTCAAATTAAACAATATTGTACTGATCATAATTAAAAAGATTTTCAAATCAAGCAATATTGCTGGGTGTAGCATTGCTGAATCTATAAAACAACTTGAAATTGCATGAAAAAGAAAGGAAACAGCGCACAGCATACTCTGATGGTAAAATTAAGAAAATTACGAAAAAAATGCCACTAGCATAGGAGCATGCAATACAAACTATTTAGAAAGAGTAAGTTGGTGAACTTTCTATGTCAATAACTTGAAAGTAGACTGTATTAGAATATTGAAGTTCATCAATGGTTAGTAGAAATTCTGTCAAATTATATTTAATAAGAAAAAAATAAGAGTTTGAAAAGAACCATAGGCGACTTTGGAATGAATTTCTTGGAATAAATTGTTTCAAAATATTTTATAAAGATGTTCATTAAATCAAAACATTCCGCGAATGGTGGGTTAAAGATAACACATAGATTATAAACTGCAACAATTTCACTTGATAATCTCAAGAAAAAAAGTCGTGTACCTTTGGATGAGTTAATAATGATAAGCAGTTGTATAGATTTGAAGATTAGCATTTAAAGGGTCTATTTAGAAAAACTTGCACATTTAATATAACATAAACATGGAATCCAGTTAAGAAGGAATTAAAGCGTCTTTAGGAGGAATTTGCCACGTACAATTAAGACATTATTAGTCGCAAGTATGAAGGGTGGAAAACTGATAAATATGTTCTATAGCTGTTCAAATGTCATTTACCAATACATCTAATGACAAACGTATCCATCTACTAATAAAAATTATGGAGTCTTCTAGATAAGACTTTCTTAAAAGAAACCATGAAAGATGGTCGGAGAAATGAACATCATTTATCTGAAAAAGTGTCAACACCTACAAATATTTTGAGTTAATTGTTTTTTTTTAATTTATTTAAATTTATGTTATTTAAATTTTAGTTACAGCATCATTAATAGTACACCAAATACATTTAATTATCTCGGAGACAGAATTAATCAATGAAAATAATGATCATAATTAATTAATCTTAGTTGCTATATTAAAAATAATACAAAATCTAATATGAATTTATTTTTAATTAATGCCCTTTTATGATCTAATAATGGAATCTAATTATATTAATTTAATGAACATCAGATACAAAATTTGTGTATTTTTATCAGTAAAAAATTATCGTAATGACAAAAAGATAAGATAAAAGAATCATCCAATTGGACGAATTTGGTAAAAAATCTATTTTTTGAAGTTTTTATTATTTATGAAGATGTACGTGGAATTTCCTTTTAAAGATGAATAACGATACTGATACGTCAAGCTTTTTGTGAAACGAAAAAAAAACTGTTTTTGTATGTGTAAACGATATGGTCAATAAATGTCGAAGTAAAGAGACACAATTTATAAATACACTTCTATTAAATTTATTTTTTCTTGGGGCAGCCAGAGACAACAATATCATTTTTTGGTTTTTAATGGATTAAAGGGAGCTGGTTTGACCTCATCACACCAAAATTTAGCACAATATACAAACATGAGTTTGATATATTGATTAAATTTATTTTGAGATAATAACAATCAGTAAATTTTTTTTACAAATTGCACTTTAATAGGTGTCAAAACTTGTAACTGTTCCTGTATACGGAGATAATTGCAACAGACCTTTGGGACAGTTGCACGGTTTAACCCTTATTAAAGTGTTGAATTATAACTCTTAATATATTCTAGCTTACAAATATATTACTCCTTCAAATACTGACTTATCCTTAAATCATTTTTAATATAATATCGGAAAGAAAAGTTTAAAAAAATGGTTGGGTTATTTTATAATTATTATTGTTCATATATTTTAATGTAAGCTTTGAGGGTATTGACGTTAAAAAATCAATAAAACAAAGAAGCGAAACACACCTTCTTACTTGAAAAATTTTATTTCTATGAAATCAATAAATTTCTGCCTTTGAGTAGATCTGAAGCAAATAAAGTGTTTATTCTGAACACATAAATATGTTATTATTTTGATAGTTACTTTTTTACTCGGATATTTCATAAAACTGACATCTAATAAAACCTAATTATGTAATTGATAACGCTTTAATTATATCTTCAATTCGTGTAGGCAAATTCAGAAATAAAATAATTGTATTCAAAATAAGATAAAAATAATATTCGTAATGTTTTAAAATAATAGATATTATTATTCTAATTGATCTTTATTTTTATACTTAAATTGTCAAAAAGAAACATGACATTCTAATCAATTATTTATTTTCATGAATCCAGTCAATGAAGATGGAAACCTTAGCATAAACACCTGGAAACCAGGGTGTAGCGCATCCAATACCCCATGAAACAATTCCAACTTGAGTATTACCTTGAACAAGAGGACCGCCAGAGTCTCCTTGACAAGAATCCTTGCCTTTACCTGCTGCACAAATCATGGATTCATCTAAACGTCCAAGGTAACTAAGTGCACAACCTAGATATTGATGATGAGATTCAAGTTTTCTGAATTAAAAATATTGTAACACTTACGCCAATAATTCACCATCTTGACTGTAACAGTTCTGAGTACAGGAGAGACAGGGCCTCCAGCTCTAAGGGTTCCCCAGCCCGATACGACAACTTCTCCAGTTGGAATAAAATCCTTTTCGGGAAGAGTAACTGGCTTGACTTTACTAAAATGTATTAAAAATTATGTATGTAGATCCAACTGAACTCCTTATATAACTCACTCATTGAGCTCAAAGGCATCCTTAACTTCCAACAGACAAATATCGTTATTAATACCTTTAGTAGCAAAGTCTTCATGAATCGTAATTTTTACGAGTTCACGAGTTTGTTCGGATCCATCTGGTGAACTGAGGTCATGTGCCCCCACAACAACTTGAACATCCTCCACTGGGAAGCCCCTACAGCAGTGAGCTGCTGTAATGACAGTGGTCTGTTAAATAGATTATGAATGCCGATAACATATGAAATAAAAAATATATTTTACCTCATCCAGGATAGATCCTCCACAAAAAGGGAATCCATTCCTCTTTTGGAAAGAAACTTGAAATGGAATGGAGTGGGGCTCGGCTTCAGTACCGCCAACAATCTTTGATTCCCCCAAGTATCTCAACCCTTGGATGCGACGATATTCTGAAGAAAAATCCTTTGCATTTGAGCAAAGTGCCAAAGCCAAAAGAAGAAAAATGTTTCGTAGCATTTTGTTTGTCCTGTCTAGGCGAAAAGGCAAACACAGTTTCATAGAATTTTCAAGCAAATTTGTCTTTTTATAATCAGAATCTTATCGATAACTTTATTATCTTAAAAATCGATTATATGAAAGATAAGGAAATAAATAATCATTTTAATTAAGCATAAAATATGTTATTGAAGGCCCAGATGAAAAACTCATGTTGACCAAGTGATATTTCATGGTCAAAATAATTTAAACATGCAATGAGGTTAGGGATTCTATAGATGCCTACATCAAAAAGTAATTCATTTTATAGGGCTTTCCCAACACTAACATTCCTTTATTTCATTGATGAAGACTTAAAAAATATATTTACCATAGTTATACTACTTTTTAGACGGAACATTTTTTTAATAAATATACGCGTACATAAAACGATTTGGATAAAAACATGAAAAATTGTATTTGTATATGTACTGTGTGAGATATTATTACTTGTCAAATAGTCACATTGTACTTTTCTATGAAATAAATACTACTATTAAATAGATCTTAGGTAATTTTTAAAATACATTTCAAGTTATCTAGATAGTGAGATAGAACCAAATTAGTTGAGTAGTGTCTCATGGGGGACCATAATAGTATATAAGAATTTTTTATCTAACAATAGCATCAGACGTAAAAGATTCAGTGAATCAATATCTCAAGATTATTTTATTATTTAAATTATTGCCAGACCTTAAAAAGCGTTAATTTTATATTCTAATTTTTTTTCTATGTTATTGATGCTATCAAGATAATTATCTCTTCTTGAACTGACAAAAAATATAATGAATGACTAGTCAAACATTTGATTTCTATTATTTACTTAGGATGTAATTTGGAAAATTCATCATAATATTACACCCGAATTTGATAAGTCAGTTTAAGTAGAAATTTATTTGAATTGACTTATCTCAAAAAAAAATGTCTAGATTAATGTTTTGTAAACAAACGCAGGAGATTGAAAAAAAAAAAACAAGCCTTCTTATATGCGGCTTTAATTAATCTAGAATAAATACTTGAATTTCGAACAAATTTGCAAGGTTCTAATATAATTTATAGGCCATGCAAAGAAAAAAAAATATTAACTATCTTAAAACAGTCCATTAATTTCGAGATGTTTGTAGTAACATTGAAATGTTCTTAAATAGAAGTTAAATTTTAAATTTGTCAATATTTTGCCACTAATTTAAGAAACTGGTATCTGAACTCTGGTATTCTTCTACAAAAATTTCCAATTCTTTGTTCAAACTTCTTTGGCTAGATCTTTTCATTATTTAATTGTTTTCTTTTCTTTTTGTGTAAGTGACGTTAATGTAATTGGAGTATTGTTGTCTTTTTTTGTCAGATAATTCATATTGTATCATATCTGCAATCATAATGTTGTATCCAACATAAACTGAAGAATATATGTATTGTTTTTATTTATTGTTGACATTTTTTTTAAATCGTTATTGAATGGATTATAAAAATTAACTCATATCACTATGAAAAATAATTGTGAAAATAAATTAAATTTCTGATAAAAAAGGGCTAAATTTATAATAATTTTGAGATTTATTATGTACAACTGTATTAAAAATCATATTTGTTGCACTTGGAAGATAATAAAACATCTGATTAAATAGAAATAATATTTTTCCTCCGTCATCTTTAAATAGTTTAAAATTGTAGAACTTTATTTTTGACAATTATAAACTGCTGTTTCTTAAAATTTTCTACAAAATCACATGTGCTGAGTTCAAACTCGAACTCAAATACAGCAGTTCTGTAAATTATTATGTCACAGAATTAATACATCCATAGAATCGTAGTTTTAATCACGTTTACAAAAATAAGCTTTTAAAATAGATGTTATTTTTTCTTTACTACATAGTATACATATATTCAACATCATCAAAATTAGTCGTTCTAACATATCATAAGATAAAAACATAAATGAAAAGTTTAAAAAATTCGGGTTTTAATCAATATATAAATTGAAAATAGTTTGCATAAGAGATGAATGTATTTTGAATGAATGGAACCCTTGACAACAAAGTCCCCACTCGACTGTCGATAATGTTATAATTAAATTGAAGAGACGGAGGATCCACTTCGAGGATTTTCTATTAATTATTCATCAGTATGTATGTACTTCTGCTCAGATGCTGTAGATGCAAACATCTCTTCCCTTTGGATTGGATTATGAGTTTCATACGGGGTTAAAGATGAATTTCTAAAATATATAGCTACTTCACTAGAAATGAGGAGTAGCATGGATTGTACAAATATGACTTTTCCATTGTAACACGAATGCACATTATAATAAATACATTTTTACGACTTCTGTCAGTTTATACATCAAAGCAAATATATCAAAAAGTTCACTGAACTTAAATATATATATATATATATATATATGTAAATGCATATATTTTACAAAAAACAACATATTTTGCAAAACACGTTGTCACTATTTGGCTCCATGATATCATGATAGAGAATACAGTTGCTGAGAATTCTATGAGATTTAATAAAACCTTCCTTTTAACGTTAATGAAGGGTTAGCATACAGTAATTTATGTCGGATATACTTAATATAACGTATACATGTAGGAACATAATATATATGTACCAACTGAATGACGATTCTATTTGATGCAAATTGAAGATTTTTCCATTTACTTCATTTATTTATGTAGAAAAATGAGTATGTTTAAAAATAAAGTTAGTTTAATAACAGATAATTACTTTAATATAGTCATACAACTAATAAAACTTTCATCTTTAAATTAACAACTGGTAATATGTTGACCATGCATATGCCTCATTTTGGTAGCTACTTTGATACCCATACAATACATAATAAAATGCGACTTTTGAAAGAGACAAATTACATTTTTATGTCTAGAAAAGGAAAAACGGTATGCATTTTATTTATTTTTTGAATTTATATTTATTTGTCATTAGATCGTTGAGAAAGAAACAACTCTTTATAGCATTATAATTTGAAAGTTATTGCCTGTATTTCCCATAGATTTCGCTACAGATACATATATAAAATACAATATCAATATAATTATATTATTTTTCTTGCATTAATATAAGAGTAGAAGGTTGTTCTCCCTAAAACAGTAATAAATTTGGTTTCATAATCAATAATACATGTAACTCCCATTTTCTCCTCGCACTCTACAAAAGTTGCGTCCTTACTTATATAAGAAAGATAATAGTTTTTCTGATTAGAAAAGGAAAAGGATAGAAGAAGGATAGATCTCTTCAGGAAGGTTAGAAAGATTCTTGCCAACATTAGCTGTAGACTTTATTAAAAAAGAAAATCTGGAACACCACATAGATAATTCATTGCTTTTTTCCTATAATAACCAGTAATTAGTTGTAGGTAGAATGAATTTTGGAATTGCAATCCACAAATATTTTCATTGAGTAGTTGTCAATTAAGAACAAAAGTAGTCGAATGATTGAGTAATTAATATGTCACTACGTTTTTATAATATTTAAGAAAAAATGTAATAAGTTACATTGCATATTATAATAACAAGAAAAGCAATTGGAGATTATGTACATATGTCTCCATATAAAAACCGAATCCGATTAGGACTGGAATTGAAAATCAAGGACACACATGTAGTTGAGTCTAGACTGAACCTAACTCAATCTTGGGACGTAAAAATGATCTATTTGAACTGTGAATCTTTAAAAGTATTTACTGTGTCAAAAGAGTTAAAAATATCGTCAGTTGATACACGAGTTGTGTTTCATAATTATATTATTTCAAGGACTGGATGTTCATTTGAAGAGGCATTTTATTTATAATTATATACATATATAATATGTTAAACGGTATCTATTACTGTATTACACGAGGTTTATGCTACATGTTCCCTCCTCAATGATTAAGGAATAATAACAATAATAATAGCTTTGAAAAATGAAATCTACTGTTCAAATTGCCAACCATTAACTATTAAAATATTTACAGCTCTACTTTAAAGTGGGGGTGAGAAAAATTTGCTAAAAGAGATTTATAAAGAAGGAACATGCTTGACTTTACGGTTTGAAACTTAATTTGTATAGAAGTTTTACTTAAGAATTAGGGTAATTACTTGAACTTCGAACAAATTTACAATATTCTAATAAAATTCAAGTCACGTGCCAAGGAATAAATACAAATTTAACAAATTATTTAACGATTATTAATAAATAATAATGGTAAATAAAAGCGTTTATCGGTATAATTGAACTAAATTTTAATTTACTAAGAATGTATATTTTAAATTCGTGAGCATCTCATAATTTTTAACCATTTTGAAATCCTTAAGGTTCAAACGGTCTACTCACAATAAATTAAAAAAAGAAAATATTCTTACTTTTCCCCCCCCCCTTCTTGTTTGTATATGAACTTACCCAAACTAGCTTGTACCACATACATGTAAGCCCACATATGTTAAGAAGTTTAGTAAGTTCAAAAAATGTGCATTAAAATAAATTTATTAATAATAAAAACATAAAAGGGTTTGTTATTCACTTGAGATGTAAATATTGTATAACTTTTTTGATTAAAGTATGATACAGTTATCATTTTGAACTAAATGATGATTTTGAATAAAGAACAAGCATGTACAAAAAACATTTAGAGACTGTGTGATATTCTTCTAATAATTTTCACACTACAACACCCAAAAATGCTCTCCATTTTATTCTTGAATTCATGAATACTTGAACTTGTTTATCATTTATTACTCCAGGATTTTCACTCAAAAAGTATGAATAGAATTGAAAAAAATGGATTGGAAGGGACATCTCCTTTTATTTAGTTCCAACAATTTCTACAAAATTATATGAATTCTAGCAATACATTTAGATACTGAATGAGCCCTTTTAAAAACCAATTTTCCAACAAAACAGGGGCTCAGGAAACTTTTTTTGGGGGGGAGAATGGCATAAATTTATATTTATTAAATAATAACTAAAAATTTCATTATTTTTATTGTAATTATGTCTGCATCATCTGAGGACATACAATATCTTTTGTGAATTCAAAATTAACTCAATTTATTAAAGAAATATATTTTTCCATCAGATTTACCGTGTTTAGAATTATAATTAGAATTTTTTCATTGTATTGATTATGTCAATACCCTTGGCAACACTAATTTTGATTCAGTTTATAGGTCATGTATAACAAGACAGTTTTATTGATTATATGATTTACATACGTATATAAATTCAAAATAACTATTACAATACAAGAGTAGAAATCAATTGAGCATAAGAACAAAAGCTAAAGAAAAAAATTTAAATATAGTTTACCATGAACCTTACACTTCTTATCTGCAATTTATATATATAAAAAAAATAGGCTAAAATTTTAAGACTTTTTAGTAACCTACATACTTTGTGTTGAATCACAACGCACACATAAGATATGTCTTAACCGAACTTACAGAGTACCAATTTTGATTTTTTCGTTCTAATGGGATATAAATGAAGCTCATAAAAAGGGCTCCTTTGTTCAGACAATCAAAATTTTATTATGAACGTGCATCAGAGTCACATGAGTCAAGTTCTTCTGACTCATGGTATTATACAGCCAGGTCTTTAATAGTCTTAGAATAAAGAATTGTCTTTTTAACTTGCAGCCGACGCAAGTAGGTATAGGAAAACTTCAATAAATTTTTCAAAAACTGCCTGATTTCGAGATATTACAATGAAAGGTACGGAGCAACTTCTGGAACTGAAGTATTTTTTCCTCTTTTTCAGGTCACCCAGTAAATTTAATTGCATTTTTAAATGTGTTTAGTCAATTTTGTTTAGGAGTTGGACTTGATTCAGCTTGGGAGGAGTTATCCTCATTTTCCAGGTTCGTCTACATCCTTCCTGGAGAATGGTCCTACGAATATGCCCTTGTTATGTTTAGTTGAGTTGTTACAATTTCATTTGAAAAATATTTAAATCCTCAATAACTATTCAAATAAACTATCTGAGACATTATTAAGAAGATAGATATAACCATGTTTATTCTAACTTCATACGTAGATCAATTGTTCATCAAGCGTTTACTAAATCTTTGCAATAGCACAATGATTTCATAAGCAGATGTTACGAACCAATCAAACATTTATACTGCTTTACTGAATGATTATAATTTCCTTAGAAAAAAAAATATATAAATTACTTTTAAAAGTATTCGTTAAACTACTTTTCAAAGGATGTGTGACGTACTTTTTACCCTTTCATTATCATTTTATGATAAGCTCGGCAAATATTGTTACTATGGATTGTATATATATACCTGTGATGACGTAGCAGTCATTAATTTACTTATCTTAAAAGTAAAATTACAGAGCTTTTAAGTGTCACTTATTTTTGTTGTCCTTTTAACTGAAAAAACAAACAAATAGCGAAATATTTTTTTAAATGGTCATATAACATCATTGTTAGAGTTATGGAAAAATAGTCCTCTTGAGTGAGAGCTTTGAACTAAATAATTATAAATCTTTTTTTAGTAGAGAAAAAATGACTAAATCAAAATTTATCCATCAGCTAGGGACCAAAGAAAGTTTATGCCTGTGGTACTAAAACATACAACTAACCTTTGGAAGAAATAAAGAAGAAGAAAAAAGTTAGTAATAATTTTTACTTACAAAAAGTGATCATAACACATTTTAGATCTAAAATACGAAATGCAAGTGTCAAAAATTTCATTTACGGTGGTGAAGCTCTTTCATAACAATTGATTTTATATTTTATTGTTGTTAATTTTCACAATGAGAGGGATTTATTCATTTTTGCAAATTTTCTCCCTAAGGTCATAAATCTTTTGTTTGTTATATTTGTATTTGTTATGGTATTTGTTTGCTTTAGCAATAAATAATTAAATAGTAAAATCCGCATTTTTGGTTGCTTTTTTCCTCAAAAGTTGACATGACATAATAATAAATGACTAATTTTTCTAAATATGTTGAAAGATCCCTATTTTTTAAAATAAAACCCCAATAACTATTTGATGTTGCGGTACTACTTACATATATGACATAATAGTGTAAAAATAAAGTACAATTTAAAAAAAATGGTGTATATATTTATTTTTGTAAAAAATGCAGTTTAGTATAATTTATTACAAAAACTAAGCTAAAGCTAAAGTAATATAAATATTATCAAGGAAGCTTATTTTTTAAGCACGTAGTCATGACTAGTCTCTTTTTAATTGAGTGGGGCCCAATCCAAACTAATATCCTACTATAGTCTAAATACATAGTTGAATAGAAAATAAAGAAGCACCATCATAAATCTTCAAGGAAGAGTAGTCATCATGATCCCAAAGAAACCTACACCAATGTATTTATGACTTAGTATAAATTGGAAGCAATATATTTTTCTCATTCTATTATTAAATATGTACGATCAACGTATATAAACGATGTTAGAACTTTTACGTTCTTAGAAGTTTAACTACTACTTGACAATATTTTATGCTATCTAGTTTTCTATAGATTCTTTTGAATTGTGCAATTAATGCTTAAACAAGAGAAACTAATTATTTAGTAAGTTAATAAATATCTTTCTGTATCCAGTTTTGATATTTTTTCAAACATACATAAAAGTTTTATAGTAATAGTAGGAATTAAAGTAAAAAACAGCCAAATTTAAATTGAGTTCTTTGACGATCCAGAATGCCTTCCTCCCTAAAAACTATATGGTGCCTTTAATACATCAACTTAGAATGACGAATTCAAATAATATAAAAACCGTTAAGAAGGAAAGAAAGATATATATATATATATATATTTAGGGGGGGGGGTATTCATTGATTATCTGAGGTAAAAAGAAATTCCATTCATTGGAGCTATAAAATAATTTCCCATAGTCTTGATTAAAGTTGTCTCCAATATTCTTTGAGATAGAAAATACAATTTACAATAAATACAATTTAAATATATAATCAAAACGAAAAACAATCCAAACATACGTACGAATTATCAATAAATTTATGTTTGAATTGAAAGGTTTATTTTAGATGACTCTGTCTTGTATTATTTTGTACATAAATACAAAGAAGTCAGTCTCATTTTATCCTACACATAAAATATATTGCTTGGTACTCTTTAGCTAGTATAAATGACCCCATCAACAGGGTGCCAAAATATCTGCCAATGTCTTTAGTATAGATACCCTGATACCTCCCATATTCTAATTAGACTTATCTCTGAATCGCCGTGTAGATTTCGTACAGTTAGAATTCCGTATAAAAGTCTGATTATGCTTTTATCAAAACTGTGCTATCTCTCATGTACCTTGGTCCATTCAAAGTGTTGTCCTTCTTGAAAAATATATTATATTAAAACTCGATTTGGGCCATCAAAGTATCTAGAGAGTGCATTAATGGGACTTCATGTTGCTACTACATTCTATGTAGCAAGAAAATATAAATTGGTTTCGTTATTATTGTTTTTTAAAAGAATATCATGAATATACATATATTCTTTTATCTAAGAAAATCTTTACTGAGTAGATTTTATTGTATACCTACAAAAAAATTTACAATTTCCTAACTAGTGTCGAAATCTATATAAAAAAATTTGCCTATCATATGTACAGAAATAATCATTTCAAGGGTCCTCAATATCTTTCTTATAAAACAGTTTATCTTTTGCATTAAAATAGGCTTCCATTGAGGCTTTAGTTTCATACTCAGAGTCAGTCGCCACTTTACCATATCTATGATTAATATTTCGTATGTATTTACATATTTTAGTTTTTTTTTGAACAAGTTTACTTGATTTATCTCACAGTTCTCGAGAAAACAAACTTTTAATCTCAATTTTGGTGTTAAATCTAATTTTTGAAAGCTTATCATCTTTCCCGAATTAATAAATTCTTTTTTTAAGAGCTATTTTGTACCAATTTGTAGTTTCAGTACTTTTTAAAACATACATTGATTTATATACATAAATTTGTAAATTGTTGGTATTAACACACACACAAAAAAACAAAAACAAAAAAAACATCAGCATTAAGAATATGTAGGTTAACTTACATTTAATAAAAACAATAAGTATATTCTAAATATATTTTGAATTTGTTATTTATATAAATATTACAGTACAACTCATGAACTATTTTAAATTCATGTTATGATAGGACTTAATGTCATTTTCGGTAGCATTTATATCTGAAAGGCCTCCAAACTTATTTTCCTCATTAACAATTGCTTTAAATATATTATTTAAACTCAATATTTTATAAAATATCTACATAAATAAAATAAATATAGGTAATTGTAGTAAAGTTGAGTATTATTTTTTTCACATATCAGGCACACTATATTTTTGAATTTCTTGAAATATCTTTATTAATTCAAGGGGAAAAAAATATAAATTAACAAAAGAAAAAAATAATACTATTTAATTAATTCTTTCTAAATAGCAAAATACTACGGTATAAGCTTTTATAAATCACACCTTATCCATATAGGGATCATTTCCATTTTAGGCGAATTCTAAAGAAATGAAATTATCGAACATACAATAACTTACAGCATTAATACTTGCTTAAATACATGATTAATCTTTTAATCTACTAAAATATTAAAATTTCAAACTTCATTTATTTATATTTATTTTTGAAATTTTGATAGGTGTTTCCAAGGAGAACTTTTTACTTAGTTACTCAAGATACATACCTTGTACTTTACTTAATTGGAATAAAGTTACTAAGTATATCATTTAGTACCATACATAAATGATGCTCTAAAAAATAAATCATCATTTGAAAAAGAAAAATTGCATTTTGAGAATAATTTGGATAATTTGCAAACATTGTTCAAGGTTGTACTGCTCCATGGTGATTTGTAAGCTATTTGTGAGTAGAAATGCCACCAAAACAAAAAAAATATGACGTAGTTTACCGTCCCTAAGGAAATAAAAACCCTTTATATTAACAGCATTTGATCATTGATAACTAAGAGAATATAAATAATGTGTTTTAGTGACTATTGAATAAGAGTATGGAAGATTACTGTTAAATATTGGGAAGCAATTTTAATCTTTCATAAGTTTATAAAATACTTAACACATTTAAATTCAAATAATGCCTAACAAAACTTCTCATAGTTTGTGCATATTTAATTTTGTAAGGCAAGGAATTTTACCAATTTCAAAAAGTCATACCTCTTTTGCTACTTTTTTTCCTCTTTTAGTACATAAACAATAAATGATAAGCCTCAATATTTATATACAAAGATGAAAGTAAGTATGTGTAAATACTCGTTATTTCAAATATTATTTGCAAAATACCGAGAAAAACTTGTTAACTAAATTGATTAAAATTATACTGAAGAAAAACAAGAATAGTGGCAGTTAAAAACATACCAACCAGAAGAAAATGATAAATGACTTTGGTCCTACTGAACTTAAAATTAAATAACCTTTTTGACAAAACAGCAACAAAAACGACAACAGTAATACATTTAATTTATGCATTTGCATAATTACTTTGGAAAAACAGATGAATATAATACATACAAACATCACATAAGAATAATAGATATTTTTAAAATATTAATGAAAATTTGTTTATTACATATCTAATTCATAAATTACTTATGAAGAGAATTAATTAAAATTTTGTGCTTTAAGTATTTTGAATTTCGAATTAGTATTCATAAAATCATTTTTTTTTCATTTTAATTAATATAGGAGTCATCAATTACTATATTATTTTCTTGGTACAACAAAATATTATTGTCATTGTCGGGTATTATTAGAGTGTCTTCTGTCTGGCAGTCTCAAGGTCATACCTTTGTTTCCTTTCCATTTCCAAGGATAGTCTTTTGCCTTATCGGTAAATTGGTTCCTAGTAAACTCATTCACTTTATACTTTTTCCTAGTAAATCAATTCCCAGACATTTTATTTTCATTTTTTGTAACGACAGGACAAAAAAAGAGAAAAATGATTATGAGGATTAATGACCAATAAGTGAATAGCAATTACGGCATCACCATATGTCTCCCAAGGTACGAATATCTATGTATATATTACCCTCGTAATGACTTATGATGATAAGAAAATTCGAGTTTAATTTTTTTTTTTTTTTTTTTTTTTTTTTTTTGGGGGGGGGGGGTTGTTTCAATAGGGATGAATGTTTTCATTTTTTAAGATGCTACTATTGTCATTGACATATGTGGCAAATTACACGTCAAAATATTAATGAGTATTTAAGATACGAGTTCTTTTGTGAACAGCTTAAATCGAATTGTTCGTTTTTTAAAATGTTTGATAGATGATGTATGTATAAATTCAGCATAGAGAAATGTTTGTAAAACTAAAAAAGTTTAAATGGATATTTCATACCGTATTCTTTTGAAATTTTGAGAATCTGGTGTTTCTTTCTCTCGGAAAACATTAATAATTACTTAAAAACCGAACATTTGATTTTAAATTTTAATCAGTAGTGGGGGAGGGGACTTATTTGAGGGGAATGAAATTAATTTTGATGATTAAATAAGTATTTTTTATTCCCATAAATAAATTTAAACTTTAAAAAAAAGTTTTTTTCCCCCCGAACATTATGTCTAAAATGTTAAAGTGGCTTTAATACAGATCATATATTTTTTTTAAATTCTGCTTTATTTCTTTTGATTTTTTTAATCTACATATATTTAATTCTCTTGCTGCGAATAGTACTTTGGTTAAAAGCAAACTCGTACATGTCATTTGTCCATACTCTTGACAGATTCTGCTAATATAAAAACAGCTTTTCTATTGTTCACTTTTGTGAAATCAAGGAATGATGCAACTTAGCTGAAAAAAAATCATCGATTATATCCATTGATTCATTTTTGTATTTTTCGCGTTTAGCTGATAAGAAATATTTGTTTCACTCTAATACTGAAACATTGATCAAAGCAATATCAAAAAGATCATATAGAGTGATAACGAAAGCTTTTTCATTTTCTAATTGACTCGTTGATTCTCGTCCTTTGTTCTTTTTTAAAAGTCTCCATTTATAAATAACACTTTTTAATTACAAATTTGTACATATATATATATGAATTTATGATAACTTATCTTTCGGGAAACATAATGGCATTTGTGATGCTTCGTAATTGGAATTCGAGCTTTTCCCAAGAAACTTAAATTCCTTTAATAGTAATATTTGATATATCCCGAATACTCTTCTTTAATTCAAAATGGTGAAACAGGAAAAATTCCAAAGCCAATTTATTTTCAATCGATTTGCTAATATATACGTCAATAAGATATAATTTTCTTTAAGATTGTATTGATTTCTCCATAGTGTCCTTCCTTGCGCCTTGCTCTTTACACTATGTTTATTAAACAAACTATGATCCTACTTAGTCCTTATCTTTTGCTAGATATAAAATTATTCCAGTAAATGTATCTCCTTTTCTATTTTTGTTCAAATTAGTAACCGTGGTAATTAATTTGTAAAGAAACTAAATGAACTGCGCCGTATTCATCAACAGTCATGTTTTGCAAGGAAAAAAGAGGGGAAATGTATAGATTACTATTTCTCTCTGTACAAATTTTTTCAACTATTGTATTTTACATTGTTCTTCATATTAAAATATTAATAAGAGTAAACTAGGTCATCTTTAGAAATCTATTTTCGCAATAATTGATGGGGAAGTCAACTTTTTTTTTGAAAGAATAGCCAAGACGTTGAGATACATCTAAATATTATTCAATTTTGCACAAACTTTGCCATTTGTATTTTTCTATCTAAAGAAACAAATTTAGAACCAGCAACTTTGACATTTCAAAAATATGAAAAATACGAAACACACTAATATATATGTACATACATATTAAGGCATGGACAGTACAGAACCGAAATGGTACAGTGAACTTGTCTATCGTACGCGGTTCAGCTATTTCATTCTATTAATGTAAATGATTTTTTTATATTCAGGTGTACCAAAATGAATTGTTAGCTGGATGTACAAAACCATGGTTCTTATCGTACCGAGGTCTTAGACTTTATAATAAAATATTTATGTATGTATATGATTAAATTATTCATGGAGCATTATTAAGTATAATAATTTCCATTCATGTTACTCTGATTCTGAACAATTAAATGTTTTGTTATTTCCCTCAAATTGAAATTATATGGTACTAATTATTAATTAATGTAATGAAAATGGTGATTCAACGTCTGTCAAAGCCATTACTGGGGCCATTGAATCAAAAATTACTCAATCACAATCATATAAATAAATTAGAAATAGTAAAAAAAAATTGAAGTATAAAAATTTTTTAGAGAAGAAGGAGTCAGTCAATCATAGGGATTTCATATGAGCCTTTTCAAGTCCTGAGCGAAATATTTGAAGCTGTTTAAATATCTTGTGTACCTTCATTTTTAACTACTTTATATCGAAGTTGTTATGTAAAATTGTGTAGATGAGTGTGTCATTGGATGGAAACTTACAGACGGAAAATAAGTCTAAGCTGCAAAAATCAATACAAAATTTTTTCACGTGTTCATTAATGCAATATAGTTCACTAACTAGATTTAAATCCGGGGAGGATAGACTGTTTTCATTGATATCACAGATTGCATAATAGATGGAAGCAACACCCTGTTGATATATTTTTTAATAAATTGGCAAATTTTATTATTGTATATTTAGGACAAGAATCTAGGATGTGATCACAATTATTAGAATATTGTTACAATTCTATAATTTTAATATGATACATTATCAAGTATGTGTACGTATATATCTATTTGAGTTTCACCACATGCATCGTTTAGTGAGATGACTGCACCCAAATGCATCCCCCCTAATTAAGGCACTGATGCATTATGAATCACAATATAAGAACTTTTCTTAAATAAATTTCGACATATTGTCACTGAATGCAAAATACACAATTTTTAAATTTTTTTAAATGAAGGGAGGATATGATTAATTAAAATAAGTAAGCATGGACTCTACTCCTCTACATAATGAGCTATCGACCTTAATTAAACCATTGTAAATCCTCATTTCCATTTGGTACTACCACATCTTCTATAATGGATAATTTTTTTCTTCAAATAAATGAATTACTCTAAGAAAAGGACTTTTCACGTCTTTGAGAATGAGTTTTAATTATATATATGAATCGTATCTTAATATTATAATATCTAAATCACCCCAGAAAAATCTAAATTTATTATCCTTAATCATTTTAATATTACTTCAAATTGTCAAAAAAAAATTATAACAGTTTTATCAAATTAATTATTTTTGAAATATCAATAAATAAGTATTAGTTCACCAATTGCTTTTGTATGATATAATAGGAAAATATCAAACCTTTACAACTAAATTTTTTTAATGCAAAAGTTTAGTCCCCGTTCTTTAGTATTATATTAATATATTATATATAGTCATTGATAGAAGATTAAATATACACATTCAGCTATATATAATAGCTATCCAAGGTCTGAAGACCTTGAACTATCATTAACGTACGTTGAGTTTTACGGTATTCACAAAACAAATTGTTAATTTTCAAACAACATATGCAGATTCATGGAGTCTCTTTCTTATGGCTCTAGAGAGAAAAATAGTAAATGTGGTTTAACAGTAAGCCTTACAGTAAACGAAAAATGTAGAAATAAAACTAATATAAATTTCCTATTAAAATAGCAGTTTCTTAAAAATTCATTTCATATATTTAATTTACGTCAACTTTATGTAATTACTTCATTCAATGAGTGTTCTGCAAGTAACACATAAAAATTCTATAAATTAACTATTTATTTACTTCCTTTTTAAGTACAACATAATTCAATATCATTTTAGTTTCCAAAATTTATCTATCAAAAAATTGGACAAAAATCAATTAAAATTAATGAGACGGTTTAATATTGTACGTATTTTGAAAAAATACAAAATAATCTTCCTTGGTAGTTGACCTTACATCTCTTATTAAATAGATTATTTATTACTCTGGTTGTATTTATGTTTAAATCATTTTCAAGTTATGTATTTTGATTATTTTTTTTCCTACAGTATTGGTTCTTCAGTTAGATTATCAATGTTTAAGGATAGTTTTGTTTACAATTTGTAGACTGTGGTTAATAATATACTATTCAACATTTCTAATTATCTTCATAATTATAACCGATAATTTAGATAAATTTATCATATTTAGCTCTGAAATTAGGTTTAAATATCTTAATAGGAATCCCTAGACCCTTTATAAAAAATTTGTATAAAAATGTGAGTATTTGAACAAGTTACGTTTATAGCATTAGTGTCATTTTTGACTCAAATTTATTTCCTTTAGAATAATTATTCATTTTTACATCCTATTATCTAAAATTAAAAAAAAAACATTTATAATTTTAGTAGATTTTTTAAAATAACAAAGTAATTATGATATCAATTTAGATGAAGAAAATCATCTACTTACTATTATTACAAAAAGTTACATATGTAAAAGTAAACGTGTCCAGACAATCAACGACTCCTTTACTTATGTTATAATTCATTATCATAAGAAGTTTTTATCACTTCTTGATAGGAAAGTAGAAAAATTATGGTAAAGGCTCAGCAAAAAATTATATTATTTTGTTTCTTTAAGCAATAGGAAACAAGTGTTACATCTTCTGAAAATGTTAAATTCGATGAAAAATGACTCCTATATTTAAAATCTAGCAACTAAGAGGGAACCTCAGATTTTTTCTTTTTTAAAATACCCACTATTTTTAACTTTTTCTTCAATATTTCTTGTCCTAGGTCATAAGTAGAAAAAACAGAACCAGATTTTTGTCAATTGCAATCTAAACTCCATGGTAAACATTGTTCCATCCATTAAACCCAAATATCCCACAAATTGACCTTTTTTTCTATTCTTTAATAACAAAATTCTTCAGAATTTTTAAAAAATATTCCGACCTGTCTTCACATTTCAAAGAGACATTTGGTAGACTCATTGAATAAAGTTAATGGTTTCATCATTTATATTTATTTTAGTACAAAAATATTTTGGTTACAAATTACCCTAAGACCAAGAGTTGTATAAATTTCTCAGTAATAGTTTTTAATTAAAAGTCAAATATTTTATAATCTTAAATCAAAATAGTTAAGACATAAAATAAATTCAAAAGTTATGGATACAATTCAATTACTTACTAAGGAAACGTAACTGTTCAAAATTAAAAATGGGTCTTTTGGGACCTTAACATCAAATGAAGAATCGATAAATATAGAATTGCCGTAATCAGAATCTAAATGACAGCAAGGTAAATAAAACATAGTAGGTATATAAATTTAATTAAAACCATTTAGATAAATTTATCTAAGACTAAAACTGTTCCAACACAGGGGTATCATCATCTGAACTGGATGAAAGTTCATTTTTTTTTTTAAATGAATTCATCATTATTGATGTCGTAGTCCCAATCATTGCTAGATTCAATAATTAAAAATTATTCAACTTGTTCTAAATATATAAAAGGGTTGATTACTCTTGTAAACATCTTTAATGATCTAAAGTAAACACCAGAATACAACACAATGAGGTCTCAACAGACGACAGTCTAGAAACATTTTAAACTACGAAACAACACATGTTATGTATGAAATACATGAGTATTGAAGTGTTAAATACTTTTTAAGGAGATGAATCAAATTTACTTCTCGGTTTTTCTAGTGTTATCTACCAAATTAAGATATTTTC
Organism: Lepeophtheirus nordmannii; assembly: GCA_963680855.1. Classification (NCBI taxonomy): domain Eukaryota; kingdom Metazoa; phylum Arthropoda; class Copepoda; order Siphonostomatoida; family Caligidae; genus Lepeophtheirus; species Lepeophtheirus nordmannii. The sequence goes on along the minus strand of OY804522.1, from coordinate 23,388,380 downwards.
ACTGATTTCACATTTTAATAATAAAACAGATTTAGTTGGGAGTATAGAGTTGATTTATTAATTAGGAAATATATTATGGACTTCCAAAAAACAAATAATAAGGAAACTTGATGAAATGGCTTTAATATGAATGAAAAATACTACTAACCATGTGAATTGAATACAATTTGATGTAAAAGAAAAAAAGTGGTATCAGATTAATTAGAAGGACTAAAAATCCCAACAAAATGGTAAGACTTTTACAATTAAATTTGTTCCGGATCGGCTATAGATCTGAAAAGAAGAAGAGAAAAGTATTTGATCATTACATAAGTAATGGCTTATTTATTGACTGCACTAAATGCAAATGAGAATGAATAATGATCAATTTACATAATTTTAAAACATATTGTTAGGGTTAGAAATAAAATAATTAGTGATAGATTTTGGTTGAAGTACATTTACTTGTCGGTCCCATTGTGACCCACAAATTCACGGTAAATATTCACTATTTTCCTTAATTTTAAAGAAATAAAGGTTGCTATTCTTCTAAAATGACCGACTTACACAATGACGATGCCATGATGATTAAAAAGCTCTATATTTAGGTTAAATTATGAATAAATCATGTCTACATCATACCCACATAAATAACTTATTTAATCTCATTATCATAAAATACAATTTTTTAAACATTGCAGAATGGAAATAAATGAATGGTTGAAATCAAGAACAACATTGATCTCTAAAAAAATAGAAATCAAATATGAGGTGTTTACTTTTCATTTGGAGTATCCTCGTTATAAAATGAACCAATAATGAGCACCAAATCATTTTTTAATTTTGTAAAGAAAAGCTAAGGATTTGACCTTTCAGAACGATAAATATAAATGACAACTCATAAATAAATGCCAAGTAATGAAATGAAAATAAAAATTGTGTACTTTCCAACTAAATATAAAATATAAAGTGTGACCTATGTACTTTTCAAGTTCGAATGATATCGTCACGTGAAAACATTCAATTAGTAGCGAATCTAAATAAATAAAGTGTGGACAGGAATATTTGAACAAGATTGTTTACAATATTTTTTATCTTATGCTAAGTGCTAAAAATTAGAGCATCATTATTGGTAACATAAATTTAGTATCCTCATTAACATGCACCTACAGACGTGTGTACTCCTCCTAAGCTATTGATTCAATTTTATAAAGAAATAAGACAGTAACCAAAAGAAATAAAATGATGTCCAAACGAAATAGAAAAAGAGGTAATGACTTACAAAATGATGAAATATATCCCAATTGGCGAAAACCCACTAGTATGGTGAAAGGATAATTTTGATATATTTCCAATACTTCATGATATCTCGCAACTAAAGGTCTATTGATATCAAGCGAATGTTTTTTATTCGACAGTTGGTCTTGTTTATTACTGGAAAATGTTGACAAGCTCATGTTTTTGCAAAAAAAAAATTATAAATTCCATATACTGTCTGTAATTTCATATTAATTCTTGTTTTTAGAGAAGTTAATTACATTTAGGAATAATTTATTTATACAGAAAATAAATTATTAAAGAATAAAATATCCAAATAGCTCGAAAAACTACATTAATCCTATTAAAAAACATTTTACCATTATACCATACTGAGCCGAGTTCCTACCAAACCGTGGGTTGAACGTACCGTTCCAGCCATAATAGGCATATATAAGAAGCTATAACTAGCTCATGCAGTGTTATGCTTTCCAACTTCTTAGACTCTAGCCTTTGTAAAGAAAAGATTATATTTAATTACATCAATGGTAAATATAAGCTTGCAATGAGAGTATGAACGTTGGTTCATTTTCTCAAATTTTAGAAAATTGAATGTTGAATGATCAGCTCGTATCAGAAACAAACTGAAAGATTTTCCTACCCACTATAGACTAAAATAGTTAAAATGACTAATATTTGTTTTTAGTCATTTCATTTACCACATTTTGGTATAAAACAAAAAAAAAGAAGAAAAAAAAGCTAACAATCTCATTTCAGACAGAAAGTGAATTTTTTCAAACTTACTCTGGGCCCAAAATATGGGACTTGTGTAACTCTACTTGAAAAATTAATTCAATTGTTAAGATAAGACTTTGCAAGATATAGTAATATTGAATTGATGCATGCATATTAAGTTACTCATATTTGCTTAAACATTCTGTACCTCCAATATACATACCTAGAAACAGAGGTTTAGAGGAAACATCGAATTCAGTATATCTTTTGGTTGGAATTTTTATATTAATGCTCTTGTATTATCCTTGTTTCCATGATAATAAAAGTGATATCACAAAATATGTACAATGTAGTAAATCAACAAATATACTATTTGATTCACCATTTTTTCATTTTTTTTAAAACTTCATACGTACAACTGATTTCATATTCCATTCTCTACATAAAATTTATACAATGTAACATGGTCTATTTTAAACAGTTAAATTTTTCTTACAGTATTGTTACTTTTAGACATTTAAGACTCCATGTGAAATTTAAAAATCACAATTTTGAGTTTTGAGTGAATTAACACTGTTGAACTCAACAATCGTTTCCTATAGCTATTTAGCTGTATGAACAGTTTTTCCTGATATCAGAGTGGATTAATCAATATACGTAGAGTATAAAAGCGTTTATGGTCTTCGTAGGCTTCTTGTTTATCGGTTATCCTAAAATATTTTCTGTTATCTTTGCACCCATTAAACTTAATGCCCATTTTTTTCTATATATTTTTGGAGTAATTGTTATACTTCACAATCAATAAAAATTAAAATCCTAATATTATATCCAAGGAAATTACCCCGAAATAATTCATACAATTTTTTTCTTCATAAATTAGTAAAAACCTAATATATTAAGAATAACTAATAAGTACTTATATTTATATATATATATATATATATATGTTTATTGTTTAAATATACTTTTAAACGGTACATTAACCTTATTAGCAAGTCTAAATAGTCATACTACACATCATCAATTACATTAATGTCTTTTTTGTAAATGTGGAACTCACAAAATATACTCATTCTCTTTTTCGAGTCTTGGTTTTTCGTTTTCAATTTGTTTTATACTGGTTTCTTTCTTTTTTTACTTTTTAGTAACCTTAGATACCTGTTTATTGTGCTCAAAAATTTTTCTTTTTATTTCTATTTCCATGTATTTTAGATAAACACATTTTGAAAAATTGGTCTATATTGAACAAAAATTCACCAAATTAAATTCTTTTTGAAGGGTGTTACAGTTTGCAAAGAAACATCAACGGTTTTGGACTTAACTTACTGGAATTTACTCTTTAATTATTTATTAATAGAATAAAATTATTAATTTAATGAAGATCACAGATACAAAATTTGTACATATATTTTATATTTTATCAGTAAAAAATACTCGTAATCTAAAAAGATAAAATAAAAAAAATCATTTAATTAGATAAATTTGACACATTTTTTTATTTTTTTTGTAGTTTGTTATATTATTTATTAAGGTGTATGAGGAACTTCCTTAAAAAAAATGTTCCAGATAATATAAAAAGAATATTCGTAATGTTTTAAAATAATAAATATTATTATTCTAATTGATCTTTATTTTTATACTTAAATTGTCAAAAAGAAACATGACATTCTAATCAATTATTTATTTTCATGAATCCAGTCAATGAAGATGGAAACCTTAGCATAAACACCTGGAAACCAGGGTTTAGCGCATCCAATACCCCATGAAACAATTCCAACTTGAGTATTACCTTGAACAAGAGGACCGCCAGAGTCTCCTTGACAAGAATCCTTGCCTTTACCTGCTGCACAAATCATGGATTCATCTAAACGTCCAAGGTAGCTAAGTGCACAACCTAGATATTGATGATGAGATTCAAGTTTTCTGAATTAAAAAGATTGTAGCACTTACGCCAATGGTTCACCATCTTGACTGTAACAGTTCTGAGTACAGGAGAGACAGGGCCTCCAGCTCTAAGGGTTCCCCATCCCGATACGACAACTTCTCCAGTTGGAATAAAATCCTTTTCGGGAAGAGTAACTGGCTTGACTTTACTAAAATGTATTAAAAATTATGTATGTAGATCCAACTGAACTCCTTATATAACTCACTCATTGAGCTCAAAGGCATCCTTAACTTCCAACAGACAAATGTCGTTATTAATACCTTTAGTAGCAAAGTCTTCATGAATCGTAATTTTTACGAGTTCACGAGTTTGTTCGGATCCATCTGGTGAACTAAGGTCATGTGCCCCCACAACAACTTGAACATCCTCCACTGGGAAGCCCCTACAGCAGTGAGCTGCTGTAATGACAGTGGTCTGTTGAATAGATTATGAATGCAGATAACATATGAAATAAAAAATATATTTTACCTCATCCAGGATAGATCCTCCACAAAAAGGGAATCCATTCTTCTTTTGGAAAGAAACTTGAAATGGAATGGAGTGGGGCTCGGCTTCAGTACCGCCAACAATCTTTGATTCCCCCAAGTATCTCAACCCTTGGATGCGACGATATTCTGAAGAAAAATCCTTTGCATTTGAGCAAAGCGCCAAAGCCAAAAGAAGAAAAATGTTTCTTAGCATTTTGTTTGTCCTGTTTAGGCGAAAAGGCAAACACAGTTTCATAGAATTTTCAAGCAAATTTGTCTTTTTATAATCAGAATCTTATCGATAACTTTATTATCTTAAAAATCGATTATATGAAAGATAAGGAATTAAATAATCATTTTAATTAAGCATAAAACATGTTATTAAAGGCCCAGATGAAAAACTCATGTTGACCAAGTGATATTTCATGGTCAAAATAATTTAAACATGCAATGAGGGTAGGTATTTTATAGATGCCTACATCAAAAAGTAATTCATTTTATAGGGCTTTCCCAACACTAACATTCCTTTATTTCATTGATGAAGATTTAATATATTTATATTTATTACTACTTTATAGACCGAATATGTTCTTAGATAAAAAGATGGTCGTTCCTAAAGCATATTTTTATCCTATCACATGTAATCTCCAATATTTACAAAAAATGAATATTCAGAGAGTGAATCCATCAGGAACGTCTTTTCCTACATAGTATAAGTCTCATATTATCAAAATATGTTAATCAAATTCAAACTTTAATAAACATAGTTTATCCTTGATAAATCAAATTAACTCATCATAAATTACTACCTCAGGTCTGAGGCATCAAATAAAAGCATTGAATCTTTCTTTTTTTTTAAATCTTTATATAAATTTTTATTATGATCAATTCTAGATAATAATGTAGATTTATAAAGTAATATCCTGCCCTTGACTTTATCAAAAAATTAACTCATTTAATAAAAAATAGGTACATTGAAATTAGAGCTATAAAAAAGTATGAAAAATTAACAAATAATTAAATAAATATAACTAAATATATGTCATATGTAGGTAGATTAAAAAAATACTTAAGGGAGCGAGAAACTTTGTTGAGCTTATCTTAATGATTGCTGCAATTTAAAAAAAATAATAATAATATATAACCCAATGTATATTTTAAAATATATTCCTCTTATTCTTTAAGGGTTGCCATATAGAAGACCTTAAAGAAAAAAGAATCAAATATCTTGAGTACTGATAAAGTACTTTGTCAATTTGTCTATTTTAATTATTCTAAGCACTTAATGGTAATATACATCAAAGCCCATTTTTTTTTCAATTCCAGTGTTTCAGAGTAGAAACAAATAAATGTTTTGAAGTAAAAGGTGGTGTCATAATTTTAAAGAGTTTTCTTTAAAAAAATTTAAAATACAATATTTCATCTAGAAATCCACGGAGTATATTATTCATTGTTATAGGAGTTATGACCTTTGATTGGAATTGTTCATACGACAATTCTAGTAGAATATGTTAACATTTATGTACTTTTTTTGGATGCAGTAAAGAAAGCCGTCGATGATGTATATATTGCATTTGATATTTTTGTTGATCCACTGAATATCAATGAACTGACAGACAAATATTCTAGTAATAACTACAATGAAATTACTTCAATTAACTTGTCCAGAAGAAACTATCATCTTACACAAATCATCTTCTTAGATAGAAATATCGGTAGTCAAAAGGATAGCAAAAGTATTTTTTCATCTGATCGTATGATTGATAATGATAGCGTTAAGACCAATAAAGGCAAAAAGTCGAGTAAGCCAATGGAAATCACGACATTTCTATTTCAACCTTGAACCTTATCAGATTAATTATTACCTCATGAATATGTTCTTCTGCTATTTGATGATTATTTAACTATAGAATGAAACAATTTACAAACCAATGCGTTGAAACAGATTTGATTCTGCACTTCAGAGTTTGTATTTCTATGACAATCCAGAGTTACAAGCTAATTATAGTGAAACTCGACCATTAAATCCTCAATTGCAAAAAAAAGAAGAAGTTTATAGCACAATTTATTTGATTCCAGAACATTTCTCACGAAAAGCACGATTACAAACAATCAATTTTTGTAAACCTATAACATTCGTCTATAAATGCTCAATTGATGAATATTTGCAAGTATTTATTTCATAACAAGGAAAACATAAAATGTAAACAAGAATCCGGAAAATTTACATCAACCCTTATTTATCTATTTATCTTATATAATAAATTTTCGCCTTCTCTTATTTGTTGTGCTTGTTTGTTAATTTCATTACAATTACTTGCATAAATAAATAAAAATAAAAGAATTACAATTGTCTGGGCACCATTTGTTTCAAACCATCAAGAAAGCTTTGCACTCTAATCGAATAAAATGTAATTAAAAAGCATACAAAAGGATTTAGGTCTATTTCTTATACAAATGTTGCAAGTGAGGATATTATCGTGACGAAATATAACGATAATTCCATTATGACTGTTGCTTCAACTACATTGAATCGAGAAAAATTAGGAACTGTAAAGGTTTGGTGCTGAGTAAACAAAACAATAATATATCGATATTAAGGGAGCTGTTAATCTTATGAATCAAAACGTTAACAGATATGTACATAGTAGGGATAAAAGAAAAAAAAATGATAAAGCTTTTTTACATGGAATGTCGATGTTAGTGATGAGAACAATGACATTACTTCAATTTCTCAACAAATTTAAGCAAATTGATGACAATTTGGTACTTAAATACCATGTGGTATTTAAAAATCTACTGTACATATCCAAAAAATAGTATAAGAAAACCTTCAAACAATGGAGTAACATATGATGGATATGATATCACTTTGTAGAAAAAACTAAAAGAGACAAAAGAAAAAAATGCCAAAATTCAAATTGCATGTCAATCCATTATAAAAAATGATATGTGTTTCTCTGCATTTCTTGCATTGCAAGTGCCTATAAAATTATGATGATTATTGCCAGAAATTAACATTTATCGTCAGTATTTAAAATTACATATGTATGTATTAGAGTTAATGAGTATGAAAAGTATACCTTATTATTTATTAATGGTAATTATATACATTAAAGCACTTAATTATTTAAATTTATGTTACTTTTATATTCCTAGGAAGGATTACATATCCAATGAATTCGTAAATCGTTAGATATATAAATATATATATATATATATATATATATATTGATAAGAAATTCCCCTGATATTTTGTTATAATTATTATTATTTATTGTTTATAGCTTCCATCATCAATTGGTATTCTTTGGTAGAGTAAACACAATTTGTAGGCACTATTCATACAATAAGAGTGGAGGATATGCTAAAAATATATTTTCGATAAATAATGAAAAAAAGTGATTAATGAAGAAGAGCAACATGGAAATGTATTGATAAAATGCATAGATTAGGTTACATACCACAAAACACAAAAAAGAAGGAGACCTCTTCATAACATTCATCTTCTTTAATTTATTGAATGAAAAGAAAGCCAACTGCAGGTCTGGCGCCAGCATACTATTTTGTACCAAATTCGTCTACAAATAAGTATTCAAATTTTGTATCTGTGATCTTCATTAAATTAATAGTTTGATTCCATTATTACATCAAAAAAGAGTAAATTCCAGTAAATTAATTCCAAAACCCACGATGTTTCTTTTCAAACTGTAATTATTTTTTTATTGAATATATTTTTTTTATATTTTCTGTGATCTCTTGCTGATCTTCAATAATCCAATTCAATTTATATTCAAGTTGTTGACATAGAAAGTACACCGATACGCTCTTTCTAAATGTACATATATATTTGATAGCTATGAGGTTAGAATAAGCGAGTTCAGGGAAAAACCTGACTTATCTTTACTTTGCAAATTACATAAAAAAGTATCTTGTAATCATAAATGAAATGAATTGAAATGATACCTTGGAATACAAACATATCAAAAGAGGTCATTGCTATCTCATTGACAAATTCCAGGCTTATAAAAAATGAATTTTGTACCCTTTAATAGTATCATTAACATAGGATCTGCAATTTGAATGTACATAGTCTTCGGCACTATTGCATGTAGTGTATTTATGGTAAATATATAACTAGAGCTGATGTGATCCATCTATACCCAGGAAAATGTTGACAGATAAGCTAGCCATTAGCCATTTCTTCATTTGATAGAATAAAAATAAGGAGAAATATGCAGTTGACAAAAAAATTGCATAGGAATAGTAGTTGTTGTTGTTGTTTTGAAGAGCCTATTGTGAAGATAGGCCCAAAATTTTTGAGTAGTTATTCGCTGAAATCATTCTTTATAACTGATGGATAATGATTTACTGCATGCTAGGTATATCTACTATAGCAATGTTTAGCAACAAATATTTGGAGCTCAACAGATCAATTGATCGACAGGAATATGAAAATAAAGAAACTTGATAGAAAAGTGCAATATATTCATTAAAATAGATAACTAGATCTTGATAGTAAGGAAGATAAAAATATATTAAAGAAATTGTACAGTAACTTACATACTAGTGGATGACATTATTAAATTGTAATTAGGTATATTTAAGGATGTTTGGTGAGTGTTTGGAGTGGTAAAGCACACAAAACCTTTCCTGATATTGACAAATTAATAACTATATTTAGTTCATCATAAAACCAGTACATATAAGTTGAGGTCAATTTTTTTATTATTTTTTGCAACACATATTTTGTAAATCACATAGAAATTATGATTATAAAAAATCAATTTGCCATTACTTTTGCACAAAAATATCTTTGACGCCATTATAAAATTTATCAATATCATTACTGAGTTCAATTAATCTCTTATTTTCAATTAATATCGTTGCATGTGAGAAACAACGTTCCTTGCATAAACAATTACATGTAAACTTTTCAAATATTTTTATGCTCAAGGATATTTTTTTCTTCCACAAATGCTGTCGTGTTTGGAAATGGTAGAAGCAAATTTTTGTCTCTGATACAATTTTGATTAAATGTTTTAATTAAAAGGTTGAAGAGTTCACGTGGTGAGAAACATGTTGTTCTCACAGCTTCAGAGCTAAAAAAGCCAGTTAAATCAGAATTTAGTTTGACTAAATCAAAAAACTTAACATATTTCTCAAGTTATTTCCATTTAACTTGTTAGTAGTTGCAAATATCTGCCCCAAATTAGAGCAGGCAACCGGGCTAAATAATGATGGATCCTCAAAATGATTTGAGTCATAAGATTTTTTATCATTGATCCAAAGAAAAGGTGTTATAAACACTCTATTATTGACACCTCATTTGGATGCAAATCATTGTTCTGAAAGGTTAATTTATGTGTATAAAAATGAATGAACATGACTTCAAGTATAAATTCCTTGATTTTCGAATACAATCCTTTAAGTTAAGATGACATCACATGTCGGAGCTACCACTTTTTCAAAATTTCCATATGTTATGAAATATTCAAAACATACCAAAAAATAGCAGAGGCTTTTCACCATCAAAACTTAAACCACCTTCTCTCACATAAAAAGTTGTTTTACCAAAAGTAATATATCTTAAAATGCTAGAAAACTGTGTTTTATTGGTAATATCAGTGGTTTCGTTGACTTCTACGGGAACAAGTACATGAGTACAATAATATAATTACTTCATTGATTGATTCAATTAGATCATTCTATATTCTCTTAGATACGCCTGAAAATACAGAAAAATGTCTTGCTCGCTTTTCATTTTACTCTTGTAAAACATATGTAATAGTTTTTATTTATTTCATTACCACGAAACACCAATTCTTGTTTGCTTAAATATTAGGTTACACAGATAAGATCTTTAAGATTCTCTTTATTTCCTTTAACCTTTTCATTATGAAGGCTAATACTGTACTTCCTTATTCTTTCTTTTTTTATTGTAAGGGATATAAATTATGATTTATACTGTGAGTAAAAAGACACAATTTTGTTTTATTTCATTTCTTGTTTATCTTTTAATTAGAAAGTGTTTTATAACATAAATAAATATTATTCGAAAAATAATATTTATGAATCGAAATTAAATTGAATCAACGAATAATTAAAAAAAATACTTCTTCACTTGACGATAAAATAGCAGGATTGGGCACGTTCTCACTATATTGTGTAAGATACTAAGACAATGATAAAGTTATTCATATTTTGCAAGGAGATAATTATAGAACAAATGAATAAAAAATGATATTCAATATCTCACATACATCATATGTACATATATGAGCAACATCATCATATAAGAGGTCTGATAGAAAAGATAATCTTATTTTTAATTTTCATAAAAAAAATTTGTGTATTCATCAATATCTATTTTTTTCCCTTAAAAGTAACAACGTTTTTCTTCCATGGATTCATTTAGTTTTGGGAACAGAAAAAGTCACAGGAGACCAAAAATGTTGGCTAAGGTATGAACACAATTTTGTGTTTGAGCAAATACTCAGGAATCAGCAAGGAAGTGTGTGTAAGTGTCTTATCAGAATGCAAAATCCATGTCTTGTTTTTCCAGAATTTTCGATTTTTTCGTATTGATTCAAACAAACGGTGCATAATTTTATTTTATATTAATCATTGACTATACAGCTTACTCATAAGAACTCTTTAGGCATCACACCACTATAATCAAAGAAAACTTTCAGCAAAACTTTTACATTCGACTGAATTTGATGTTTTTTCTCTGTCTTGGCCCCCCTTTCCTATATAATTGGGATAATTGGGCTTTGGTTTCAACGTTTTCATCGGTTGTTGACTTGTTAGGGTGACCAGAGCCTTCTTTGAAACGTTTTAAAAATTATTTTCTACTCATAATTGACTCACCAAATGTCACAGTGAAAATTTTGAATGCCTTGGGACACTTTATTGCATTTTTTTACGCAAAATGTATTACAGATCCTTTCATCCACTTTTTCCAATAGTAGAGCAGATTAAAATACGTCCAACATTTTTATCTGTCAAAGACAAACTAACAGTGCGAAATAACTGATTTTATGAACAAATATTTTGAACATGTGTGTCGATATAAAAAATATGAAGTACTAATGAAAATGGAGTTCGAATTTAGAAAAATGTAGTTTTTTTTTGTCAAACGACGTACTTGTTCCTAGATCAAATTTATGCAAAATGAAAATATCAAAGATCATGTTAGTATTGAATGATACATTTTCTTGAAGTGCACACATTTGAACTATGAATTAAGTAATGCAATCATTCAATATCTAATTGTGAATTATCTTGCACAATTATTATTTTTATAGGTATAATTAAAAATTTCTGTTTCAAGTATTTTTGCTAAATACGATAATTTGATAACAAGGAAAATAATTTCACGAATTGAAAAAATTAGATAATAATTTTTTTTTGATGGCCTCAATCAAATTCTATTGATATTTCATTATCAGTTTATATAAATTATAGTTAATTAAAGTAAATATCTTGAAATCAATCATTCGTTATTGAATTAAATTCATTTACGATATGAAGGTGATCACCATTAAAAGAATATATACTGATTTTATCGAGTATATTTGCAAAAAAAAATTTTTTTTACAATAATTAGTGAATCTCCTATCACTTATATAACCTTCAGAAGTAAAAAAAAAACTTATTAAAAGGTGGAATCAAATATCTCAATAATGCAAATAAATTGGAATCCGAAGTCATTGGGTTTGAGTTTTAAAAGTCCAAGTCAAGTTCAAGTCCTAATTTAATTCCTTTATTAGTGAACTGGATTTTTATGGAACTTTATAGAAATTTTATTGAACTGCTTGTAATTCTAATGTAATTACATTTGATTGCCAGCAATCTTTAGTAGGTTCCTATAAGGTAGAATCGAAATGAAGACAATTCTTTTTATGAAGTGTCGTTGACTTTCTTATAAATTATTTTATATATTTTAAATTTTTTTATTGAGATTTTATGAACATAATTTATTTTGTTCCCTTTCAAATAATTCTTTTTTTTTTTTTTTGCTTTTATTACTACTTCTCAAATTATTTTTCTTTCATTTTTAAATATGCCTTTTTTCTTTGATATAATAAATGCTGTTATTCTATGCATTATACGCAATTTCATCAAAAGTGATGAACACATATTTGGTACTCAAAATTCTTTTAAAATAATGAATATTTCATTAAAAAATTAATTAAAAATATAAACATAAATATAACAAAATATTTTTTATTGAGATCATTGTTGTTTTAATTTTAAAAAAAAGTTCTCAGAACTCATGAGCACAGCCCATATTTATTTGATACCCATGAAATATTATCTTTCAAAACCAATAGATAGATGCCACATTCATCAAGGTGTTTACTCACTCTTACATGAGAGGATTTTCAGATATCAAAGGAAATAATACTTAAGTTGATTGTACTATTTTGGGAAAAAGAACAAATCTGTTTGCAGTGTACGAGCCAAACACTGATTAAAATTATTATTAGAAAATGCTTATTTTTACAAATTGCAAAATAAGTTCAAAGCAACTTCACGTAGGGAGCTACGCTATTATACAAAATCGACACACAAAAAAAAACTTGAGGGAAATTCATCCAATGAATTTAAAAATAAAAATTAAACATTTACATAGTTACAGACTCTATGACAAAAAAAATGAATTAATATTTGAACAAAATCAAAACCAACAGGTAGAAAAAAAATATCAATGAAATCAAGTCTGCGTTATTGTCAAAGGATCTCAGTTATTTGTTTAAGTTTATTTGTCTGCAGAGTATCAAAGAAATTGCGTAACCTTTGTCATTAAGGATATCTTAATTATATATACAGTAACATTTATTTTAAGGTAACCTACTTTGATTTAGTTGTTTCTAAAATTTGCATTTCAAGAAAAGAGATAAGTATGTTTTTGTTTTCTTCTAAGGTATAGTTCAAATATTACTCCACAAAAATTTAATATACATGATAAAAGATGTATTTTATTACTGCTTTTTAACTAATAAATAAAATTAAATAAGAATGAACAATATTTATATCCATTTTATTTTAAATTGCATTAAACTATGTATATATATATATATATATATATATATATATATATATTATTAATATTTTTTGGCAAAAAATAATTCAATATTTTTCTTCATTTTAAAAAGAAAGAATGTTTTATCCCGTTGTTTATGCACACAAAATGACAAATTTCTATAGTCATATGAAAATGCATTTCATGTAATGAGTAAAGTTGGAATTTGATGACTTTAAATACGATCAGCCAACACATTTTATTTCTTTTCAGTTACTACATATTTAATATTTACTCTCATTTGCCAACATCAACATCTTTCTCAGATAGAACAACATTAGGATCGATAGGGAAAATAAATACCCAACTGTGATGATGTAGATTTTTAAATTCCAAATCGTATAGTAGATACATAGATCATGATTTAGAATTAACTTTCCCGACATGAAGCAGACTTTTAAAATATAAACATGAATTGCATACATAATTTAGTAAAAGTTGTAAGATGTCTATTAAGCATTTTTCATTTATTTTTATTTCATATATCCATTTATATTAGTCACGAAGTATATAATTCCTTGTTTATTTGAATTATATCAGTTCCATTTGTACTTGTGGTATGGGCATATTGCCATGCTTTTAATGCATTTATTGTTTCTTTATATAGATATATATGTACATATATAAAAACATTAATTATATATGTGCACTCAAAAAGATGAGAATGTACATAAATTTACTTTGACAATAATAAAAGAGGTACACTTATTGGATTTACACGCAATCATACACGCGTGTTTTTTTATTCTAAGATAAATTTTTTATAGACTATGTTTATTCAATAGTGAAATTAAAAAAAGAAAACCTTTAAGATACCAACAAAATTTAATCTATCAATATTGAAATTCACGTTTTATTTATGTATAGCTTACGGGGGTATTCCTAACAAATTGATTTGCTTTTGGACACGCTGGGTTATTATATTTAGAGTTGTATACCTTTGGTATTTACCTGAGCGTGAAATTTCTTAGCATTTGTCAACTTGAACAACATTTTTTTATTTTTCCAAATTGGATATCATTATTCCTAAATTCTTGAGCTAGAACATATATGTATCTAAAATCTGCAAAAATAATAACTCCAAGGAGTTCTCTACCCATCCATAATATTTATAATATTATTTCTAGGTTTGAGATTTTTGAAATATTTCCCTGGATTCCTTCACTTATGGGTCATTTCACTATGGTCATTGTTCATCTCCAAATTTGATGAATTTTGAGTTCCATCTGATGATCATTCAAGTCTTTTATGTGACCCTCCGTCAGACCTGATCTATTCAGAACATATGTCTCAAATTGAAGACGTTCATTATGTCTCAGTTTACCTTAGGAGTCTTTTTGTATATAAAAAACTCACCATCGTGGTTGTTGTATCCCTTCTTCTTCTCCGTCATATTCAGACATTTACTTTTGAACAGTTGAAGTTTTATATCATGCAATTGATTTTCTATGATTGTTCCACTTGGGAGTAGTGGCATTACCCCCTTTGAACAGTTTTATAGTTTCATAGGTTTGATTCAAACTCTGTTGAATCAACTGAATGATACTCTTTCTTTCAAAACATTTTTGGCTTTCATAACATTAACAAACTCTTTTACTGAATTGAAGTGCTTGCTGTTGTAATCAAATGCTCTTAGACAAGCTCCCTAAGGATTTCACCAATTCTTAGGGAGGTGAATTGGACTTGAAACTGTTAATCTCTGTGTTTTATCACATTTGATTTAGCATTTTATTGTATGAAGTTATTATATCGTATATTTATTATATTTCTTACTAAGTCCTTTAAGTATATATACATTAGTTTGTTCTTTCATTCTTATAAATTGAAGTGATTAATGATGAAATAATTAACATCACATACATGATGTAACCTCCTTCACAACATTTACATATATAAGGCTTAATATTTTTTTTGAGTTGAAAGTAGTCCTTGCTAAGTTTAATTTCTATACATATATGCTTTATATACAATTGATACATATAATTACTTTCGAACACATTAAAAGTCTTAAAGGGAAGATAAGTTTCTCAGTCATATTCTATATTATTTTTTCAATGGAGTATTTAAAAAAAATCATTAATTTAATGCACTCATTCACAGTAGGGTTATACTTACTTGAAGCTAATATAAATAACTTCATTACAGCTAAAACTCTCCTCCCAAACGTTCATCGAATTGTTAGTTTTCTTTTTCTTTCGTTTTTTACATAGTGACAAGGCATATTTTTTACATCCCTGTTAATATTATTTACAGGGATGACCCTTTTTTTTAAGTGAAAAAGCATACTCACAATTATTATCTGGTGCCTCTACATTTTACCTGCTGATTATTATTTTACTATATTAAATAATTCATACAAAAAAATCATAAATCTGTATGAGAGAAAAAACGATGAGATTTTTCCAAAAAATTGATAGTTATCTCTTCACAAATTTTATATCATTAGTGAACTAATCCCTTATTCATTTTTAAGAATCATAAAAATATTTATAAGATTTAATGAAGGATCTAATATAAAATAATAGATACATCCAAAGATACCTAGTGGAAATATTCATATGATGATATATCAAAAGAAATGTAAATCAGGTTCTTGTTTTTTTCAGGAGGAAAAAATCTACGTAGAAAACATACAAAAATTCAACTCTTATACCTAAAAAAAAACCCTCATTTTTGAAGTTTCAGTCTTAACATTTCATTTGAAATTTGTATGCCTGTAAACCATTACAAAATTCAGAGATACACAACTCTATCGTTTGAAATCTGTAAGTACTTTTTGTATTTTGTACCAAATAATAAAGTCTGTACTTTTATGGAATCAATCCTTTTTCTAAAAATATCTGCAATCAATTCATAAATATCCATCAATATTCAAGAGTAAAATGCAATAACAGACAAATCATAACCGTGTTTCTCAGACATTATTTTCGTCCCAGGATTCATCAATGAGATAAACTAATTGTTAGTATTTTTTTCTAACTAAATAACTGGAGCAAAGATTTTTCAGCATACCTGATCACTCTCTAGGACACAATATTATGTCTTAGTGCAATATTTGAGACGCACTTAAGCAAATTAGGAAAGTTAACTATGTAGCTCTTAATATATAGTTATAGATATTATATTCATTTATATTTGTGCTTTCCATCGATAAGTATGTATGAAAACTGTTTTCGTCTTTCGCTGAATATAAAAATATTTTTTCTTTCTTGTAAACAGAAAACCATAGATCAATGTCACGTGTTGTTTTGGCTTATAAATGAATAAATTAAATGAATAGACAAAGCCTTTATAATTTATGATTATGTATCCATTATATAAGCTTTCATGCAGAATACTCTATGTATGTATGAATAAGTAGATAAATGTTCAGTAGGGTTTTTTATACAAATTCATTCTATGAGATTTTGCATTTATTTTTAATTTTTATATTGAATCTGTGACACTCTTTTTCATGTTAATTTAAAGATCAAACTCAATGATTGTCAACTTTGTAAGGTACATACAAGGTACATATTAATGCATTTTCAAATTTTTAATATATGGGTAAAACCAGGAGGTGATAAAAACCAAAAAAATAAGATATATTTTAGTATGTTGACTTTTTATTTGAATAGATTAAATCATCATTGAGCGTTTATTTGATTTGATTTTAATTTGGTTACGACAAAAATTACTTAAAGATGAATGTTATCATTATAAGACGTTGTTGGGAAACTAAGACAATTCATTGAAAAATAATTGTTGATAATATTAAAGCAACTATGTATTGCATATTATTTCATTACTTTCAAGTAGTTTATGATTGAGCACTTTAAGTTGTAAAATCGACGTTTTGATTGAAGTGGAAAAATAGAAAAAAAATGTTGCTTTTTTGGTATTCTCAAAGTAATTAGACAAATTAAATTTTGACTTGTAAGTTGCTCTTTAGTAGTAAGTTATAAATATTTATTTAATATTAGCAGAGATTCCCGAACTTATTCTTACTTTTTAATTGTAATAAAAACAGATTATTAATTCATATTATATGTTTAATAGTAATTTGTCATTAGTAGTTTACAAAAAAAACCACGAAAAAAACTATGTTTTAAAATTATTATGAATACATAAATGAGAGATGAGTAATAATGATTAGAAAAAGAGTAGGACGTCTTTTTTTGCCAAAAATGCCAATTTTTAACTACAAAAAATGCCAGATGTAGTATCACGTAGTCAGATATACATTTGCCAAATTTCAAGTTGATCTATATCAATCTATCTATATTATTATAGTCTATATAAATGTGTTAATTATCTAACTTAAATAATTCTACTAAAGAAGAGATTCATCGACCCTATATATGCATAAATTTAGAAGAAATGAGAGAGGACAAATTACAGGTAGAAAACAAAAAAGAAACCTTCAAATTAAAAATTTGTGACATATAAAATGCCTTAAATTAAATATAAAAAAACCAGTTTTTTTTATCTGAGATATTTTAACCTCTTTTAGGCTATTCGGATCATCAATTGGTACTTTGTAAATTTATAATTACATATCCTTTTATTCTTGATTTCATACAAATTTTGGTTCATTTGTAAACAAAATACAATTTGTTTAAAATACGAAAAATAAAAGAGCAGTTTGAACATTTGACAAAAAACAATTAGAAATATAGAGTGGAATAAAATCTCCCCGTGATAAAACTACACGATGACGCAAAAAACAACAACCAAGGACATAGAATAGAAAAGCTAGAAGGAATTAATTACATATATATATTCTAGTTTTTATGTCTGAATTCTTTAACCAAAGGTCCCTAATAGGGTCAACATTTACATGTTTATTTTGTGTTCAAAACTATTTTTAGTTGTTAAGTGTGAGTATTCTATAAGTCAGTTTTATATTTCTAATTTATAAAATACATGCATTAAGAAATAAATAGTTTTTAGTAATAAAAATTTCAGAAAAATTATAATTAAATGATAAGTTTCTTAAAATATAAGTCTGAACATATTTAAAATACAATGTTATAAGTCCTATTTTCAATATGAAATCTACAAATACAAAAAAATGGAAGCAAGAAAGTCATATGTAAGACTGATATGTATTAATAAAATGTTATTTATTGTATGTGTTAGAGTACTAATATGTTACGGAGTGGAGATGGGAAGCAAGATGTTATGCAAATGGTTTTTGAATGGTTTTTTTTTTTCAATTTATATATATTTTTTTAATACAAAATATAAGAAAAATGTTGACATATTTCAATGGTACGTTCCATGGATTTCATTTTGTCATTAAAGTGTTCTTTGATAAAAAAAGTTTGCGAAGTATTGCCTTAAAGTATAAATTACTGGGATTTTGTTTCTTTCAAGTCCTCTCTCTGTAATCGGTTAAAAATGAACAAAAACGAACATCAAGAAGTTGGTACATAAATTACCCCTTAAAAAAACTTATGTAATACTACCCAATTATATCTTTCATGAAAGCACCATTTTACCTTTTCAATATTACACCTCATCACATCTTCCAAGGAGAATATACTGAAAACTTTCTGTGTATGACCATTTTAAGTACCTTGCAAAGTTTAATGTCCATTTAATGTTAGGCAGGAAGAACCAGAAAAACTCAAAATGTGGTTAACTTTAGAAACATTTATAGGTATGAAGCAATCTACTAATTGAGTATCAGGTCTTTTTGAATAATTAATGAGAAATTGTAATTTTGAGTACGTTTTTTAAATTAAGTCAAGGTAAAAGTGAGTATCTGGTGTCAACTATTTTGTTTCGAATATAGAAGTACTCAATGCTTAGAATAAAATAAGTACATTTCTTATATAATTTGATGGCTTTAAAATGTAAAAAATAAGAAAAAATAATTCAGCCTGTAGTGAACTAATACACTCTTAATAGGCGGCTTTAATCCCATGCAACACTGAACGTTTTGGCGTCCATAGGTGAAGATGGCATTTGTTATTTGATGAAACCCTTCTTTTTGTAACTTCTACTTATATTGCTAGGTTTCATACTTCAAGACTCGAGTGTAATGTCTGTTTTGACCTCTTTATGGCCTCAAAATTATTTTCTGTCCGCCATTTTTACCGAATCTAATAATAACAACACCAAAACTAAACTACATGATCATATAAATGGAGCAAGAAGTATGACCACCTTTGTTTCTGTAATAATATATATGCTATTCGGCATTTAATAGATGATGAAAAAAATTAATTTTTTATCTGGTCTCCCAGTTACGACTCAGAACTGCCTTATATGAGTCTTTCCTATCACTACTAAGACATTTGAATATGAAAACTTGTTTCTGTATTTATTTATGAATGTACGTAGTTACAACTTCTTTATTATTATTATTTAAAATAAGTTTTTGTATATAGTATATGAATACTTTTTGTTGAATAAAGCTTACCTTTAGGTTTATCTCCTTCTTTATTTCCCCTCTCTGCCATATAAATATACCTATATATACAAATACTTAGGGATGTGAAAAGAGAGTCAATTCTAAAAAAAAAACACGCCGAAGATAATTCCATAAAGAATATTGTACACTTTAATAATGGCAGAATTTCAGACTATTACATTTGAAAGGTTGAAGTAGCCATTATTATTTTGCTGTTTTAAGAACATTTTATTATAATAATTTAGTGGTTATAAAAATTTGGTAAGAATAAAACCATAAATCATGTGCTATTAATGCCAGATTTATTTTTGCATGGACTCGGATTTGACTCAAAAAAAGTTGAATTTGAATACCTTTTGTCTATTGGTGAACAAAATGACTCAATAACTAATCAATACAAATCTAGTATAAGCCTTTATATGCCTTTTTTAGCATTGTACCTTAAATTTATAATGTATACTTTTGATAATTTCCAATCTAAAGGACTTTTGTAGCTTCAAATGTTGCAAAACACAGTTCTAGATATTAATTCCTTTGAAATTTTCAACATCTGAGTAATTAAATTGATATTTTTATTTTTATGTGAGATCTATTATTCAAATTGCACATTAAAGAAACACATAATTATATGAAACAGTTTTGTTTAATCATTATCTATATAGTCTCTATTATTTTTATTATTTAATTGCTTTAGAAAACAAAAAGTACTGTTCGAAGAGCCAACTCCACAAAATCGTGCACGTGGCATTTTGCATATTATTTATATTCCTATGTATGACAAGGAAGAAAAAGAAGGAGGGAAAAGGGCTTGAAAAGAAAAAAATTTTCATATTGCCAACAGTCGTCCTTTGCAGGTACACAGAACTGATTCTTTATTTCCCTTGAAATACAGTACGAAATCATTCTCTCGTGTATAAGTGAACAACAAGTAATATTTTTCTGATCTGATGACAACTTAATATTTAAGCTGATTGGTTATCTCTTTGAATGTTTGATTGATGAAGAATTTTCAGTCAATATCAATTGATGTATTTCGTTTAGTGTCAAGATTCTAAATATAATTCAAAAATATAATAACCGTTATAATATTTTACAAAGTTATATGTAATAACTATTAAGAAGTTATGATACATAAATGGGAAAATATTTGATCTAATGATCCCAACATTGCGTTTATGCAACATCCCAAATTTATTGACTGTAAAAATATAAGTTTTTGTTATATATTTATTTTAATTATTATTAAAGAATACAGCATTTTCAATAACAAAATATGTATATCGCATCAGGAAAATCAAAAGATAAGTGTATATTTACTTTGGTTTCTTAGAAAGTTCTTACTTCAGTTACTATTGAGGAAGAAAGAATTACCCAAAATGATGCCAACGGGAATAAATTCGTAGAACAAAGGATAATATTGTTTAAATAATAAAATATTGGACAAATTATAGCAAAAATATACTCGTAAATATAGGATTTAAAAAAAATTACTTTTATGTTCTAAGAAATGCAGACAAAGGTACAAAATATATGTACTGCAAAAAACTTAACGATGAGCATAAAGGGGTTAATCCTATTATAATGCTTTAAATGAGTCAGAAACAAGAAGATCGGATCACTGATGGGAGCAAAAAGCTTTTATTTGCTCCTTTTTTTTTGTTAATAACATCTCATACAAAAAAACAAGAACATAAAAAGAGCAGAAAAGAGCAATGGGTTGAAATCAAATAATTTCTTGTGAAGCTTTGAGCAATTCTCCACTATTGAATGAAAAATAAAAATTTCACAGTTTGGAACAACTTTCAACTGATTTTATGTCTTTTTTTCATAGTTTTATTCAAGGAAAGGTTGTAAGAGACAATAAAGATATTGGCTTGGAAGAACAGCAGAGGTTTTTATAAAGGAAAAATCCCAGTATGTATACAATTTTTTTTTAAATTATCCTTTTTTGTAGACATTTTAATATTATTTCAGTACCGAGCAAGAAGCAAGTTTTAATTTCTTTTCATAAAAATGATGCAAATCAAATGGTCCCTTTAAAATATCAACCTGAAATGACAAATTCAAATAGAATAAACAATGTTTGATGATTATTATATATTCTATTTGGACAAGTCACATTCATTATTATTGTGTACAGGAATGTTACCTAGGATTCATTATATGTGTAAATTACTATATTTAAGGTTTGTGGTCAAATAATTATCTGTTTAGAAATTTTGTATCATGTTTTCAGATCGTTGGGAAAGTGGATTGAAGAAGAATAATGACATAAAATATTAATGTGACAGTCATTGAGAGAAGGAATAAGCTCTAAGGAAGGTGACAAATATTGCTACTCTGAGGTGATTTGAGTAATTACTCCATCTTTAATATACATAAACTCTCCCTCTTAATAAAAGACAACGTTGATATGAATATTGATGTAGAGTTTTAATTTTTATCAGCCATAGAAATTTCTTCAAATTATAAACATATTCTAATACCTGGATTCCCTAGCGCAGTGGAAGAAAATATTAATATTTGAACTATTTGTTGTATACTTACATTCAAGGATTTGATTTTTCCCCATGAAATTTTTTTATCTGTAACTAAGATTCCCATGATTACGAGAACGAAACGTAATGGTTCCGAGGAAAACCTCGAAACAAAAGAAGTACATCCATTAATGACCATGCTGAAGAGTTTTATCAGAAAATATGCACTTGTTCAAGCTGAGCATGAATCAAGGATATCCGTATATTGTTCAAATCAAAGAATTAGGAACAATCTTTCTATATATAATTTTTGAAAAAAAAAGACGCTACCACAAGTCAATTTGAAATCAAATTTTTTACTCGAGAGAAATGTATCACAAATATAAAATATCATTTGAGGGTTTCTTGAGAGGTGGTTGATCTCTGAGTGAAGAGTGTAACAAAAAACAGACCGTTCATAATGTTTTCAGGGACTGTAAGATATAATATAATATATAGAAAGAGACCGAAAAAAGAACTAAATAGAATATTGGGTGGAAATTCCGTATGAACTCCTATATGGTATTGAGGGATTTAGGGAAAACCTACGAGTGTCCTCTAAGTTTATTCTTAAACTCAAAACAAGCCACAGGTAAGATTTTTGTTCCACGACCAGTTAATATATGTATCTGTGAATGTATAACATGAAATCCAAATCAATGAACAATGGAATAAATTTACAAATGTTTACACACAAAACTTAAAAGCAATAAAGCAATGTGTCTTTGACATTTTCTTTTAGTTCGAGAAAAACATCTTAAAATAAAATAATGAATTCTAAATAAAATAATAATAAAAAAAAATCTATTCATGGTATTAAATTCAACTATCTACAAAATAAAAACTGTCAATAAGTGACATATAACAAATTACAAATACTACATTAAGAGGTAAGACATAATAAAATATATCAAAGAAACTATATGTACACAATTCCAGTGTTTACATTAAAGTATATATATAAATGACTAGGTAACTAAAAATTGCATACATTTAACGGTACTTTTTGAGTTATATTTTATCAGAATACATCATAACTTGGTCAACCCGTAAAAAAAGTTTTACTTTCCTAAACTTTTTTTAAGCAAATTTATCAATAATATAATCACATGACAACTGGTTTGAGGTCATGTTAGGGTATATTTCTCTAAACTTATTTATCATATGTATGAATGTCATTAATTATTTATTTGTTATATTCTTTATGATATTTCTAGATAGTTAGTTCTATATCATCAATGTCTGAGTCAATGCAAAACTAAGGGATAACAATACTACTTTAGTTCTATTTTTTGGATATTGGAAAAATATAAATCCTAATGTTCTAGGTTCTGAAAACTTTCATAAAGTGAAAATATGGCTATGTTTACTATCACAATCCCAAATGTGGTTTCATTAATATTTTTAAGTTCATCTTCTCTGGGCTCATCTGGAGACTCATAGTCAAAATATTTTTGTTTGGTTCTCAACCGATTTTGTTTAAAT
The DNA here is from genome assembly GCA_963680855.1 of Lepeophtheirus nordmannii. NCBI lineage: Eukaryota > Metazoa > Arthropoda > Copepoda > Siphonostomatoida > Caligidae > Lepeophtheirus > Lepeophtheirus nordmannii. Next base: position 23,364,505 of record OY804522.1, on the reverse strand, counting down.
TCCATCTCTCCATTCATTGCTTTATACATTGACAGTGCATCACAAAAACTATAAGTTCTGTAGATCATGAGGAAATTTTTAGCATTAGCTCAAGAGCCATATCTAGCTGAAGGGAAAGTGGTTGCATCTATTTGCTTAGATGCTGTACCTTGGTGAGAATGTCATATCATATTGCCTTTAATATTAGAATACTTGAGAGGCCTGAAATCTTGGCAATCTTTTATTCTTATACTTTTCTTCGAAAAATGTACGTTTGCAGTAAAGAAAGGACACTCTAATTTATATTTTCTTAAAGTGTGGCCTTTTAGTGCAAACATTTTTTCTTTTGAATGATAAAGTACTTAATTGTGCGGACTTTAAGAAAAAATATTTTTTTTTTTTGGGAACCTATACTTAAATATATTAAAATAATATTCAGTGGTGTAGCCAGCTTATATGACCAATATGTACAATTTAAAAAAAAAATCATATGAATTTTGACACAATTTTTTAAACGTACTAGTACTTTAAAAATTTATTTATTTATTTATTTCGCCGATTTTCCGTCTTCCCATCGTGGAGTATCGTTCCCAAGGATAGCAGCTCTTAACAAAATTGGATTTATACAAATAAAATATCAATAATATGTGAAGAAAGGCTGGATTTATTTTTTTCAAGCTCTTTTGAGTTTTTATATACAATTTTCTAGTATTTACACATAGTGTTTTATTTCATACTGCTCTAGTTTTAATTATTATTTATTTTGACTATTTGGAACACCTTAATTTGTTGTATCGACAAAGAAGAGAGAAAGAAAAAAACTTTTATTCTTCATAAATAAATTTGCAAAACAAACAAATCATGATAAAAAATATATATTATATTTTTCCATTGTTAGGATAACACATGTTGAATCTCAATTTTATTCTTGTACAAAAAATTGACTCAAAGTTATAAAAAGTGTGAAAATACTCTAGAATTAAAGTTAAAAATTCTTGGATAAACTTATTTGATATGAAAAAACTAATTTCAGACTTGTGATTAATTAGTAAAATTTACAAGTATTAGATATTGGAGGAAAAAGATTATTTTCCTTGTTGACTTGTAGAATGGATAAACTTCTTTTTATAAACTAATTTTGCTAACACTCGGCAAATATGAAGGTGAGTTCGAGTATTTATCTTATGTAAGACATACAGACATGTTTGAGAAGTAGATAATTTATTTTTAAGAACGTTGTATGTCAAACAATCTCAATAGACTGTTCTATTCATAATGAAGAGGTTCTATGAGTATAAAAAATGTTTGTTTAAGAAGAATCCCAGTATAGATTTTCAGTTATAAATATATTACAGTACTGTTGCGTTGTTGTAAAACATGTAGCAACTATAGACCATGAACAGTGCATACTGATATTTTTTATCTACCTAGGAACATATGTACATTGCAAAGTTTTAATGTAATAACATTACTGTCAAATGTTATGAGGTTTAGAGATAAAACCTTGTCTATCTTGATCGGTGCATCTTCAAACATTTTGACTTTTGTCTCCCTTCTTAAACAGTATACATTGGAGTATACTGTACCCTCTCTTCATACTAACAATAGGAATGATTATTTTTTAAAAAGTTGTTATTACAAATCCATAGTGGCTGGAGTAAAACTTGGGCCAACGAACAAATTTTTGTTGCAGTGAATATTAGAACATCATATTCAAAAAAAAATGCTGAACAGCTACATTTGCATACATTAAGATTTGTAAACCAGGATAGGAGATGAAGAAGAGGGAGGTAATATGTCCTTCAAGTGAGGAAATGGAGTTTGTAATATATGAAAAATACTGCAGAGTCTATTTGAGAAGTGTCACTCTAATAAAACTCAGTTTAACGACCAAATAATGTCACATTTTTGTAAAAAGAAACAAGTGTCCTTAAAAAAGTTTCCAGTACGCCAAAGGAAAAACATTCCTAAAAGCGCAAATTATGTTTTACAAATCAGTACATAGTAAAAAGTGCTTTTATTAATGTCTATTGATATATAATTAATTGATATTTTTCTTCAAAATTAATTTAGAAAAAAGTAAATCGTATATATAAAATACTACAACATTAGGACATCTATATTCAAATTTTGAAATTGAAACGGATTAACCAATAGAAATAATTCATTATCAAAATACTTGGAGGAGCCTCAAAATGGCCCCAGCTAAAACAAAAAGCTATTGTGCGTTTTTCAAATAGAATGTAGAATGTACTATGGAGTTGAAAACGAATTAATGGATTTTGATGAAGCATGGGACTGGGGGATGCAAGTTTAAATATCAATCAGCATTCTCTGCATGTCGGTTGCTTCTGATCCATAAAATGTGACTCCTGAAGATTTCGTTTACTCCAAATCATGTTCCAATAAAAGTGCTGAGGACCCCTTTAGCATTATATGTTCTGACATTAGGATTTATATCCTAAGAAAATCCTACTGTTGACTCAACCATCAACTACGTGCATCGAATAAATATAACTCTTGACGTGAAGATTTTCTCTAAAATATGAAAAATATACATCTCACTTTATCCGAAAAGTGACTTAAATATATAATTTTAGCAGGAAATCTTTAGGTGAGTGACAACTTTTTCAAGGATGGGAAAGCAACGTGTTTGTATAGAAAAAATGGAAAAAACTCACATCTCAATTATGTATATATCTCCATATAAAAAAAATTGAACGTCAATGTTTTACAAACCAATTGCATCTGGGCTTGAATCTGATGAAGTCAATGCAGTTATTACAAAAGATCATAATATAAATTATACAGAACAATTTTCTCTAACCTTTGACACTTAATCAATTTTATCACTTACATATCAATTTTATATCAATGTGTAAATTTGTTTCTAGTAATTTGAATTTATCAATTGATTTGGAACCTATTGTTTAATTTTGTTTTGTTTCTTTATATTTTTTTATTTCATTTTAACTTCTATGCATGTTAGTTTCTAATTATTGCAAACCTGTTTCATGACTAGTTATATACGTATACATAGAAATGTACTTGTCAGAGTGCATGTTAAGAATAAAAGCAAAAAAAAGAACCTACATATGAACAAGTTATAAATAATTTGATGCAGATAAGCAACGCTGTCCACACATGGCTAACCTCACAAGAATAAAATATTTTTTTTAATAAAACAATATTTTTATGCATATATATTTGTGTAAAGTTACATAATACTAAAGTATGTATAAGTTAATTTCAACGTAGGGAAACTCGGTGTTATAAAAATTTGACTCAAATATAGTGTAATATAAACACTTATTTTATAAGCCTTATTTGTAAACATTTCTAGATAACATTACTGTTCTTTGATTTAAATAACTTAATATGCTAATATTTTGGATCTATATGAATTATTTCTTTTTCAGATAACAGTAGTAATCCAATTTTTGAAGTAGTACAAAGATGAATATTATTTTGACACTTATTTTATTGACCAGGAGTTTGAATCCTGCAGCCTATTGGAACTTTTATTTGCTGAAAAGTAAATTTTCCCAAATGTATAACCTAACACTCAGACCTCTCAGTAAAAACCGTTAGTAAAATAACTCTCTGGCAGTGAAGTCTTAATAATTTTCACTTTGTATTATTTTTTCATCAGTATGGATCTTAAACAACAATTTTTGCAGACATATCTTACGTCATACGCCTATCAGATACGCAGTAGGCCACTATTTATCAAGTGGGATGTGTACTATCATTAGTTAGAAGGAAGAAAATCTTCTTTATTGCGGAGATAGGAAATTTGAGGGCAAATAAACTCAACGTCTTCTGGATTTATAGTAGGAGAAAAAAACTATTTTTGGGCGTCCAATATTTTAATTTATTCCACAAAGCAACTAGTATGTACCTCAATAGTTCTTTAAATAGTATATAAGTTTGTAAAAAGTACAGAAGCATAAGGGGTATTCTATGTGTACTCTTATACACTGGTAAAAAAAATTAATAGTGATATCTTTGTATTAAAAAAAAAACATGATTATGATCTGGGAATGCTTAAAAAAAAGTTTTTAAAATTTATACTAGTACAGGTACCCGAACTTTTGTAAGTTCAATAAATTTAAATTATCAGTTAACATTATGTTTTTATTAGTGATTTTTCAATAGGGGCTTAGTTGACATTAAAAAAACCTGCGTTATTTAAAAATATAATGAATAAATTAATGAATAATAATAAGAACGGGTCGACGTCTTTTTTATATTAATGATGTTTTTAAGCCTTCATTGTGGAAAATTACCAAACTTTAACATTAAATAAGCCAAATGTAGAAACACTCAAATTTTAGGGTGATCAATATTTTCGTTTGCCTATTTACCCCATATAACGAAATGATGATAATTTTCTAATTGTCAATGGTCAATCTTAAAGTAAACTGTAATTTACCCATATATATATGTTAGCGCCATCTAACACAAATAATTTAATTAAAGAAGACTTCCCTTCATATGTACAAATTGCAAAAGTATAGAATACAAAGAATAAAAATAAATAAACTCTTCAATTTTTAAACTTTGTGGTTCATTTTGATGACATCAAAGGTCTCAAGTCAAATATTTGCAGAAAATAAAGTTGCTTCAAATCTTCTCAGATTTTTTTCTTTGTAAAAAAAAGACAATGGATGATTTATTTCTTATAAGATATTTTTGGCCTCTAAAGCTATTTGGATATATATATATATATAAAGGAAATTTCATTAACTTTATAAGTACACACTCTTTCATTCTTAATTTCATAGAAATTTTGTGTTCATACGAAAAAAAAGAATTTCATTGCTTTATTACGAAAAAAATGTACATTTTATTTGAATTGTTACCTAGCACGCAGTCACTTGCAAATTTCAAACTGATCAGCTCGCCTATTTCTCCGTTTACCATAGGAAACAAAATGATGGTACTTCCATGTATGGTTTTTATTAATAAATATAATCGATTATGAATACATTTTAATCATAATTCTTTTAACGAATTTTCCTTAAACAATTAAAATAGCACCTTTGCAGTTTAATACTAATACAATTTAAAAAAAAAAGAAAGTTAATTATGGAAAATAGGTTATTTATAAATGCAAACAAACATTTATGAACAAAGAACTAAATAAGACCAATATGTCTGTAAAATAATCTTGGATGACAATCTACGTATAATTAATGAAGAAATGTGAAGAGTTATTCTTATTTTTAGCTGATGCTATTGTTTACATATATGCATGTAATATCAATAGTAATATAAAAATTTTAAATAAATTGTCAATAAGTTCCAAACTTTTTAATTAATTCTGACGTTAGCATGTCGTATGCATTTGAAATAAACATCTCGATAGTAATTGTATATACGTAAAAATATATACATACATATAATTTCATTGTTTGGGCAGTCAGATAATGCAAATGAGTAAAATTATACAAATTATTTTATAAAGGAGAATAAAAATACCACATTTAAAAATATTTAAAATTCATCAAATTATTTAATCCATGTTATTAGATAACATTGGTGATATTTGAAGCAGAAAAATAAATTTGCCATTTTTTTAACGAAAATTGAGCTAACAAAAAGATCTTTTTATAATAGGATTCAAATTAAGCTGGAAATTTAGGTTTCATGTTACTTGTCCTTGATTTCAATATATATTTATATCTTGTATAAAGACAACCAGAGGACAGGGTGTTTAATATATTAACCAATCGCCTCTAATGGGTTAATAAGCTGAAATGTCACATGGAAATTGCTTATTGTAATGCAATTCAAGTTGTTTAAAGGACATTTTCACCAGACACTGTGACCGGAGGGATTACAAAATACTAGAGATCAGCACGTTTTACTGGCCAATGTCCGGTAAATTTCGGCTAACAGAAACACTGTTCGAACTATTAAGTTTAAAAATAAATGCCTGTACAAAGTCAAAATATATTACTACTGTTATTTTTATAGTAAATACTTCCTTATATCCCAAATATTAACATATCAATAAAACATAAAATCAAGAAACTGTGATATGATCCACGAATACTCAATGACTCTTAAAATACTTGTATTTTTTTTAAATCGTTGTAAATTTTTCTGACAAGATATTTTGACATACCTCTTTTTCTATGTAGGTTGAGTCATGCCATGACTGATAAAAAATTGATTTCCTTTTAATAAAAGTACTGGCATGAACTTGCAACTACTTCCATTTCTGCTTACACCTGAAAATCCAAACTTATTTTTATAAACTTTTACTGCAGAAGCATTAGAATGATTCAATCTAAGATACCTATGAAATCCAAGGAAAGCCATTTTTCAATTACAATGACTGTATCATTGTTATCTCATTAAGAGCAGTGTATTATCTATATTCAATAGTGTATCTGCTCTTCAATAGAAGAATAAAGAAAAGAAAACATTTTAAAAAAAGAATTGCAGCATAATTATCTTTTAGAAAAGTCTTTTTTAAGTAAATTAAAAAAAATTAACATAAAACACATAATGAGTCTTTTATTTTTTTAACAAATTAATTTCCTTACTCTACAAAAGATGATTCAAATCAAAAAACATGATAAAGACATTACAACAAGTATTTTATAACTTTTAAACATGAGGTTTTGAACAATATTTCCAATTTTTAACTTTATTTACAACACTAAGCGACCAAAAAGCCACAAATTTTAAGTATAATTAGAATTATAGGATCAAATACAACTAAGTTGAGTCTATTTTGATGTCAAGGTATAAAAAAGCCTGATTTCGGGTATGATGGCATCCATTAATGTTCCTAATCCAAAAAGTGTCGAAGAAGACTTTTTCTTCTTCATAAATTTAAAATTCGGAGTAAAAATAAGGAAAAAGTGCAATTTTTTTAAAGTTTATTTTTATCAATAAGAGTTATATGGTTCATAAAAAGATGATTTAACATGTTCTAAACAAATATAATAACATTAGAATTAACAATTAAAATAGGTTTATTTTGGCATAGGTTTCTTGTAACATATAAATAAGTCTCTTAATAACTAAATATTTTTTAATAAAGTAAATTAATTATTAGTCTTGTATCAAGAATTTTATTGGATTAGCAATAGATATCTATTACTATCGGGAGCTTTAATTATTATCATATAGATAAATAGACACAAACGTATATATATACATATATATGTACGTATATAAGTTACACAAACTTACTTTTTACATAACTATTATTAACATTACAACCTAATGTATTTATTAGAGAGTTTTTTTACACTTATGTTTGCATTTTCATTCAATTCCTTGGATTGAATCTGACATCTTTTATTCAAAAAACATGATTAAATAACTTGTTAGAATATATTTAGATACATAAAATTATCCATTTGAAAAAAAGCAATATGTTACTTGTATAGATAAAAACATACGATAAATGTACAAATTTCAATATAAATTGTAAAATTATTAAGTGATTAGCCTATCATTCTCATAGGAGAATTTGGATCAGGAGCAAATATAAAATATAGCAATACCAAAACGAGGGTTAACATTTTGTAATTTAAATTGATTACTCGTAATAATGTATTGATGTTCTCTATAACTTTCATCAAGTTTCTTATGATATTTGTATCAAGTTTTTCTTTACACAAGACACATATGGCTTATAACAAATTGATATCATTATATGTAAGTATAGAGAAAATGTTTGTTTTTTTCGGAAAAAGAAAGAAAATTTATGTTTTATTAATAGATTTTTTTAGAGGATATAATTTTTTTATTAATAATAACTATTACTTTTCTTCCTTCCTGTAATTGATGATTAATATATATGAATCTAAACATAAACGTCTATTTCCTTCATTAATCATCCTAAAAAAGACATTATCTCGAGAATATAACAAAATGCTGAAGCAGCAAATCATGTTTGAAATTTTTGAATACTTTTACTTAAGTTTTATAACTGTTTTTTTTTTTTTTTCATATTTTCTTGCAGATGACAAATGGCACAACTAGTCTCGATTTCCTATAAAATAAGATTACTCAAAAATAGATCACAAAAAGAACAACAGCCGAGATCTTTATTGGTACTAAAATTCAGTGGTAAAAAATTTCAACCTGTTTGAGAGGTCTGAATTTTTTTTTGTTTTTGTTCCTTTGATACAATCTAGCAGGCACTAATTAACTTTATAACTCTTAAAGACAAAAGTATTTATACTACTTGAACTGTCTAAATTGAAGTGTGCTCATATTTCATATATTTGTTGACATATTTTTTGAAGTTTAATATTGAAAAAAAAATTAGTTCAAAATGGATAACTGTTATTTCATTAAAAAAAATTAATAATAATCAGGCAAACTATTATACAATTAAAATGCTCATAAAATTCAGTTGTAAGTATACCCACTACGTTATTACTAGTATAACGAAAGCACACAATTGTGTTCTCACTCAAGTTTGGGGTGGAACGTCCCAGTAGGATTTAACATTTGATACAACTTTTAATAGATACCCTGAATGGATCTATCAAGCCAGTAAAAAAATTTCCTCACATCTCACTCTTTCATTCTTATAAATCCTGGTAAACGTAAAGTTCATCTTGGATATTCCTTTGGCAAACCTAAAACATCTCTGAAGATCTGATTACCTATTCATATGGATAGTCATAGAACAAAACATATAACTCCACATGATGAGAAGTTAGAAACTATTTTGCATACTATAAGATACAAAATCTTGATTTTGTGTCACTTTTAAAATTAATATAGGAGGTACAGTGACAACTGATTTGTAGCTATCTCACCAAATAAATAGTTAATGTGAAATTTCAACAATAGTCAAAAGCATGAGGGTCAAAAAATTGTTTTCTAGATATTTTATTTTTCTTTATTAGATTTTTCTTATTGATTAAATATTAAGTTTAAAAGATATGTCTATGATGATTTGCTTTGTACATTATTTTGACCAATTCACCAAAAAAAAGGCATCATATTGTAATGATACAAAGTGTGCAATCTCAAAATTGAGTCCACTTAGGTACATAGATTTGAATTTTACCTACAACACATGCAAATATGACACGCAGTACATGCAAGACTGTTGTTACTAAGTAGATTTGATTTAAAGTCAACTGTATTTAGCATTGATTCAATCTTAAATGATCAATATTATTGATCCACAGTTGTTGTTTTTTCCTTATACATGTATTGTACGTAAACATTAATCAACTTTATGAGTTTTTGTTAGCACATTTTTAGCACAAGTCGACACAATCCCATATATATGAGTTTGTCAGATTATGTAGATTATAACGCAAACAAATCTATTTACGACCCAAGGAAATATTTTATTAGTGCTTATCAAATTAACTACCAATGTACTTTTTATCTTGTTTTATCAATTTGAGCAACTAACCAACACCAATTTTTAAAAAACCTTCACGATCATGGTTTGGCAGCAAACGTTGATTAGGTTTGAATTTGTTTTATTAATTTAAAAAAAAAATTCTTATTAAATGTTGCTGTATCGGAGTATAAAAAATGAAAATGGACTATGTTTTTTTGTTTCATCACTAAAATGGTGGAATTAATAATACGACACACCCTTAATTTGATCATCATTCCCTTTAAACAGCAAATATTTATATAGAAATTTACCAATTCTGTTATTTCTATACTCAAACACATATTTTGTAAAAAAATGTTCAATGATCTAAATTATTAAAAAAAAAAAATAAGCATTATATGTAGCATAATTTATGTATCACATATAAATTTTAGATGAATCGGTAAAGTTTAAAGGGAACTATGATCAAATTGTGGGGTTATCAAAAGAATATTTTCATTACTTTATGATGAATGTTATGAAACATTATTGCATCAAAGTGTTCATATGGTTATTTCATTTTTGTACCAGAGATGACTTATTTTTACAAACAAAATATATCGCTGTCAGAAATTATTGTCAAAAAGATTAAACTTTTCGACTAAGATGTTAAAAAGTGCTATATATTATATATCAACCCTTGTATGTTACAGACTGAAATAAACAAAATGTAATTTCTTTATTTATTGTCGTATCCATTGCCAACGAATTGTAGTTAAACAAACAAAACATAAGATTTTGCAACATTGTAGCCATCTATTTATTTATCATTATTATTTGTTTTCTTAAGTTTTTTGTAGTAATTAAACAAGTATTAATCTTGTTTAGCAATACAATATTAAGGTCATTTAATGATTATTCCAATGTTCACATTCAAAAAATTTAACTAGATATAAGTATAAATCGACTGTAATCAATTCAAATTCAGAATATTGTAATAACTACCTTCTAATTATATCATTGATTTGATGAATATTTAATTGCTAAGGAGATTAACTAAATATTTAAAAATAAATAAATGATGCCTACAAATGCTTTTCTATCCACATCATATAAATGAATTTTCGTTTGATGATTTTTCTGAATATGATGTTTTAAAAGATTGTGTATTTTTCATTTATTCGTTTGATAAATGAATTATGATTACCTTAAAAAGTATTTTATGAGTTGTTTATTTTTAAAATGAATAGTTCCATGAATAAGGAATTTACTGTTTACGAAAAATGATGGAAATAGCTTCAAGGAAGTTACTCATAAAAAAGTTCGAAGGAAAATCCATTATATTATATCTAATTTCACATAAGAAATGAGATATTACTCCATTTTATTCTAGTAAAGTCGGTTCAGCTTTATAATGAGCAATATCAAAAGCTCTGTGTGTTGTTTTTTATTTTTCTATTTAAATTTATATAGTTTGCTTGCAGCAAGAGAGCTGAAAAACAAGGCAAGTAAAATGCTTGGCTCCACAATATGTTTTTTACACTTTAAACAAGATTTTCTATGAGAAGAAAGAGAGGAAAGGAAATAATAATTTTGGTTTAAATAAGAACCAATCAATCTACTCTAGATATTTTTCATCTCATTTTCATTCAACAAGTATATATATATATATATTAAAGGACCTTTTAAAGTCAACAATTTGTTACCAAAATAATAATGTTGGCTTTCACGAGATACAAATGGATCCCCAAACTGTAAAAATAGGCTTAGAAAACATTTATTTAAATATCAAGAAATTTCACAATTTATTCTATAAATTATCAAAATTAATTTTATTTTATTTATGAATAACAGTATTATAACTCTTGTTATTTAATCTAATACTTGTGATCCGATTTTGAACTTAAAAGACCATCTAGGCAATTTTTTTATGAAACATAAACTTTTTCTATTATTTAATAAATTTTATTAATTTCACGGGTAATGATCTTCAGCTTTTTGTCCTCAATTGACCAGCAAATCAATAATAACATTTTAACTTATAGTCAATCTTAATCCAAAATACTGTTTCGGAGTTAAATAAAGGATATACATACATTCATTGATTTTTAAATTATATATTATACAGATGACGATATATGATAAAAATCATTTAAATGTTGGTTTTTTTTAAAAGATTTTTCAAAAAAATACTTATTTTCAATAAATTGTAATTTAATGTAGATTTATTTATATACATAAATAACTTTATTTATGGATCTCGACAATTTTCAAATCAATAAGTAAGTAGGGAGTGAGTACTAAGGAAGAGTCTCATACTCACGAGTTAAATATTATTTTGTGTATTGTTCTCATTCATAGGTTACAATTTTCATGAATGTGAAAAGAGTATAAATAGGCGTATAAATAATGTACTAAAAGATCTTGGCTTTGTCAAACCGTTGTGTTTGGGGTTCACACCTTGATACGTTCCCCTTTTTATTCCAAAAACTATTATTTTGCGTGTTGTTCTAATTCAAAAGGCTAAAACTCTCATGAATATGATTCGGCTCAAGAAGTCAACTCTATCTTTCTTTTTTGTATTAAATGATATTATTAAAAAAGGAGTAAATCTTTATCGTTACATATTTTTAATCATAACAGCAAATTTTTAAATGAGCCAATTTAAATTCCAGAATACTCATACTCAAATTATATTCTACAGTTTAAAAATTCAAATTATAATCGAGTGTTGGATCATATATGTACTATATATGTTTTTATTACTTTAATTATCCATTTCCATGGGTGTAAATATAAATCTTCAATTCAGATTTCAGCAAATTGTATTTTATTCAATTGGCATTGAAAGGACTGTGGTAAGTTATTTAGCGATACACTTCAAGCCTTTGTAGATTGTCCGAATGTTTCAATTCTGAAAAAATTGGTCTTTCTGAACATTAGGAGAATGAATAAAAGTACAGAAAATATAGTCGAGACCTCCATGTTGTTTGGAACTCCTAAGAGGAATAAAATTCAATCAGATATTTCTTGGGCACTTGAATTTGCTATTCTAAATACAAAGGCTAGAATAACGAGTAGGCTTTCCACGAAAGATTTCTCATGAGTGGAGGACCTTCGAGCAATTATGCTTGCTGCAGCTGATAGATTTAGAGCTTTATCTCTCAAAATTCTAGCTCTGAATAATAATTCTTGGACTCTAGTTGCGAACGAGATCAAATATTTTTCTTCAAGGGCCAAAAGTCATTATGGAATTATTAAAAAAATTATTAAGATTTTTTTTAATTGTGTTTTGTTATAGTTTTTTTCCACCTCTTTTAATTTTGTAAGTTTAGTGTTACATTGTGAATTTACTTTTAATGTTAGAGATTGTGTGTTTTTATGTATTTTGAGTTATTTTTCTCTTTTGATTTTTTTGCATTCTATGATTTTTTATTATGTGTATTTCCTATCTGTGTCATAATTAGTCGTCATAAAACGATGTAATTCTTTCTTTGAAGTAGTAATTTTAGACTATAAGGTCTATTTGTGTATTTTTACCTAACTACTTCGAAATAATATGTTTGTGTCAGAACTGAATAAAGGAAAGAAAAAATATTCTTAATTAAATTTAAAAACTGAAATGCATCATATAAGAACAAAATATATATATAACATATATTTATATTTCTTTTCTTTCATGTTTTGATAAAAAAGCTCACACATTCACTGGTAAATATAAATTAACAAAATAATTTAGATACACATTCATATTTATTAAAAAAGGTTAATTAATTAACTTATTACATGAAAAACAGTTTAGTCTATTCCAGTTTTATATTATTTTGTGTAATTTTCAAGTGATAAAATATGCAAACTTTTCTATTAAGAATATTGTACCTGAAATTCTAGAATAGATGTTGTTGTTTTTTTTTTAAGTTTTTTTTTGTGAAACGTATTCTTCAAACTTTGTGTCAATCTAAAGTGTAAGTTGTACAAGTCAAATAATGAAAAATTGAAAAAAAAACATATCTTTAGTTTGCTTAGGAACATAAATGAACTCAAGTTTATAACAGTTTCAAGCAGTTTTTGAACGAAAATAAATCTTACAGTTTGTAGGATCAAAAAATGTTAAGCTTTTTGTCTGTCAAAAATAACTAAACATTTTTCTTCATGCAAAATGTCGACACCATTACTCAAGATAAAAGCTTCAAATGTATTTTTGTATTTATCATTCATTATTTTCTCTATTCTTGTTTTTAGGCTCAATTATTTGCTGAAATAAAAAAAATCTTCAAATCTTAATATAGTAATTCACCTTTTATAAGTAAAGAATCTCTGGGAATGTAATTTATTTCCATTAATAGGAGGAAAAATGCTATGAAAAAGAATATTTATTTTGTAATATTTGTATTATTTTTTGGGAAGAGCACGTCAGTAGCATTTACTCAACAGGTTTAAAAACCATTATTATTATTATCTTGAGCACAGGGTTAAATATACAAATGTACCTTAACAGTTATAGAAACTGATGTCATTGACTAAATATTGAAGTGGTGCCTTTTTTCTTTTCCTTTTGAAGGAAAGAACATACAATAACTATCTTTTATTGTCCTACATATCGCTCATAACCTAAATCTTTAAACATGTAAGGGAATCTCCAGAGTATCATCAAAGTTTATGATGTCATAAAAAAAAGTGAACTAATTAATTTAAATGATAAAATAAATTCTTGTCATCAATCGTATGTAAAATGAATCGTGAATTAAAATTAGAAAAATTGATTTATTTTGATCAATTATAATTAAAGAATAATATTTTTTAATCTATAAATTATGTTATTTATAAACATAAATAAATATACATTAAATTACAATTTATTTAAAAATAAGTATTTTTTGAAAAATCTTTGATGACATCGTTATATCGACAATTTTATGGATGCTTACAAAAACATATATATTTTCTTATATCTAAACTACAGTTGATACTAGAAATAGGTTAATATATTAATTAGCTAGTCTTTTTAAGACATTTTTTATGACCTCTATAGATAAATTATGCATTTGAATTGTTTTTAATTTTCCTAAATATTCTAAAAAATAACATAACTTCAACCAACGATGTCTATTAAAAACTCATTAATCAATACAAATTGGTAGAGGAATCAATTCTACTTTCAACCACCATATACATATGTAAGGTAAATTAATTGTTATTTTTCTTATGTGACATTTTACATTACAAACTATTCTTATATTTATATCTACGAAATATATTTTCATAACTTAATTATATTATTATTATTGAAAAGTAATGATGTGAAATCATACAATCCTCTCAAAATAAACAAGCATTATACATACATAGAATATAAAATACTTAAGAAAATAATATGCAAATATATTATTATTACTATTCAAGCGCTCTAGGATATTTTTTAAGAGATAGATGGTTTCCAAACATACTATCTTGGTTCTACGAAAAGTAACTATGTCTTCTTTGATAGATATGATTTATTGCAAAATCAATCATCTCAGTTAAATGAATACTGATATAAAATATATATAACCTGAAATTGAAGGAGTTTCAAATACGGAGTCGCTACTTATGTTAGAACATTCATTTATAAGCTTATGAAAAAAAATATTATTATCAAAGTACCATTGGTCTATGGTTTCCATTTAACAAAATTTTAAATTCAGGCAAAGATTTTAGGGATTAGTTGAATCAGAGAAAAAGACTTTAGCAGCAATTTGAGAGATTTTCCATTCTTCAAAAGCGTAAATTTTTCTACAATAATACTTTATAAAGCCTCAACAATACCCTGGTCTACTCTGGATGTGGTTGAGGATGACCAAAAGTGCCTCATATCCAAGGAATCAATTTCGATACTTCGGGCTCAGACCCAGAAGATAATTTTAAGAGTGACTCCTACATTTGATAATTCCTCAACAATCGACTTCATTCGTCAGATTGCTTCAATCTGATCCGGTGAGCCTTGAAAAGGGGCCCTAAATAGAAAGATCTTTTCTCATAGTAATATTAGAGATAGCTCTACATTAAATAATGGAAAGTTTGGCTTCCCACTTTAATACAGTAAAACTTGAACTTAATCCCTGGTATCGAAAGATGACGTATGAACATACCTCAAGCTTAATTTACAACTCACTTCAAGATTTCAATTGGAGAGTTGGTGTTCCTTGAATGAATGTTTAGCTATAGGCAAACATCTGGTGAAAAAGTATGGGCTTAAAACTTACGCAAGATATTATGCATTGTTCTTGGAAATTCTGAAGGAGAGTTATTCATGGGTAAATGCTTCTAAAGTTCTAAAATTTCTGCCTGGGAATTGTCGAAAGACATTTCCAAATGATATAAAAGCATGTCAGACAAGTAAAAAAAAATTTGTGTTTCTTTACTTTTTTTTTCTTTCTTATTTATCATGATTATTTTTTATTCATGTTTTATTGAATGAGTTTCTAAACTTGAGTATAGCTTTGAGGTCTTTTTGGGAGAAATAACTACAAACTAGAATTTTTGTATACTGTGTAAAGAATACAATTCTTACTGTACACAATATTTACTTCTAATTGTAGGTACATGATTTTTTTTAAATATAGAATTAAAATAAAGACCTTGGGGAAATAAATGATCCAGATGTTTACTGTATTTTTTTTAGGAATATAAAAGTACATATAATAGGCTTACATAAAATATACATTCATATACATATATATAATCATGTGAACAAATATCATAAAAATGTCCAACTTTTCATCCAGAAAATTTTATTTATTTTTTAAAAGTCATTTTTATAAAACGACTAGTTAAACTGGTACATAAATTTGTTCGGAGGCTATAAAAAGTTGAAATATAACAATAAAGTAAACTTTTATTTTCAACAAATTTGGTGCCCACTGTGGCCCATAATTCAATTTATATAATGTTTTAATAATATTTGTATTTTTTTTTTGCAAGATAGAAATTATATATATATATAAGCCACATAACAAGCCACATAGAATCTCTCCACCTTTTTTTCAAAAAGGCCCGAAATGAGTTATTGGTTGTTAGACAATTATTCAGTTAATGATTGGTTGAAATTTTTCATAACATAACAATAACTAATTTGTATGCAACCAAGCAACACTTAAAATGTTCATCAAGAGAATCTCTGATGTAAAAAATCGACAACTGATCAGAAAATAGATGAAAAAATTTGTTGATGCTTTCATATGACCATTGTATATTAAGATTAGATTGAATTTCAAATTCAACTTGTATTTATTACGAATTTTTTTGTTATATACTTAAACAGCAGAAATTTACAAATGGTTACAAAAGTATTATACAATATTTATTGTTAAAACTAGAATACTACATTCATTATATAGATAACATCTTGAACAAAACTCAGAAACCAAAGTATAGTTATTTAATTATGTTGGTAGCTTACAAATGTAGGTGTTTTTGTAGAGT
The DNA here is from genome assembly GCA_963680855.1 of Lepeophtheirus nordmannii. Classification (NCBI taxonomy): domain Eukaryota; kingdom Metazoa; phylum Arthropoda; class Copepoda; order Siphonostomatoida; family Caligidae; genus Lepeophtheirus; species Lepeophtheirus nordmannii. Next base: position 23,347,746 of record OY804522.1, on the reverse strand, counting down.
ATGATTGATTTACACGTATGTTGTATCTCAAATCCTATTTATAGGTGTGTAGATATAATACAAGATCAAATTAATTGATGAATATTTTATAAAAATAGTTCTACAATATAATGTTAAATGTTACAAGAGTTCAAAATGGATATTTTAAGAGGTTACAAGAAATTCAACTAGAGAATTAAAATAGATTAAATGTATAAATAACATCGTAACCTCATGTTTCATAAAATAGATTTGAAAAATTCGAATAGGAAAATATAAATAAATTATTCTAAGTTTTTTTGAATAAAAAATATCGTAGAGAAATGAACTTTAAACTAAGTTAAGTTATCTTATTTGAAGTTCATATACAAAAGATTTATTGAGTTTTAAAAAATAAACAAAACTTATATTATCTTTTTTATTAACCTAACTTTAATGGCATTTCATTCTAATCTTATTTAGCGTTTTTAAGTGACGTCATTATTGTGTTGCTTGGATATTATATTTTTTCAGTGAATTGATATCTTTTTCTGATTATTCTACTTCTCTGGTTCCTAATCTATCCAGAAAAAAATTTAATATTTTAAAATCTAACCATTCTAAAGGGAGCGTTACTGCCTCTTAATTTGATTTTACTCAAAGAACGCTCATTGATATCAAGTTTACTGATGAGAACAAAAAGTGGCTTGGTACTCCTTTTAGTAAACCGACCTTCATGTTTGATTTGACTAAACTTAGACAGAAGATTATATTGTATTATATATTATTCATCAAGTTCTTAACGTTGCAAAAATCTTTGGCCCCTTTAACATTTAGAAGTAAATAATTTGCGATTTCGATGTTGTTACGTTAAATTTCTAATTAATTATTTAAAATTTGATTTCTATAGTATTATTAATGTATTTTTTTAAACTATATTTGGATTTTATTATATACATAGTTAGAACTTATTTATTAATTGATGTATATGCATTTATTTTCTTTGCTCCCGTTTTTTATTTTTCTTAAATATATTTTTCAAATAAAAACAACATTTGGATTTTATAATAAGCTTTTTATTAATCAATTAATATTTACTTGATTTGAATTCTACTGAGATTATTTATTTTGTTCTATAGAAATCACTATAATTATATTCATACATATTAGACCCACCCTTATTTTTGATAAAATTGTTATGTCTTTATGTGTCAAAAAATCTTGGTAAATATCAGAACAAAGATGGTTGAAATAATTTTTGTTTCCAAATATCTGTCAAAAAACTCTTAAATATTAATTTCAAATTTGTATGATTGTGCTGTTATATCATAGTTTCATACTTCTAGAAAAAAAAGCTCTTTTGAAGCTTGTGAAGTAAAAACATCACAAACTATCCTAGTTAAAATAGTTTATACGGTTAATTTCTTAATGCTAACGAATCAAACATAACTTCTTGTCATTGATTATAAACTAAACAATCCAATTTTTTAGAAATTTTCATAAGCCATCATCCATAAGTAGAATTGACAATCAAAATCTACCAAATTATCTTGACATAGCTGGTTGTTAGTCTAAAAGTGATTGTCTCATTCAAACATAGCTTCAAGCATAATTAGACGTACTGAAATATCAGTATTACTTGATTCAGTTCTAGTTGTACGAAAATACTTTAGGTAATTACTCCATGGTAAGAAAAACAAAGTTTTAGATAAATTGACTAAAGATGCTTTGGATTTGTGGAAGAGATCGTGTGAAAATTTGGAATATACATAGATTTGTTAAAGTTAGCATTAAAATACTTGTTATGAAAGTAGCTTATAATGTAACAAATAATTAGTTATTCAATTATACTCTTTGCATTTAAGTTTTAACTAATACCTTCAATCTTTTAATAAATTTAACAAATTTCTTTATTACAAAAATATGTAGAAAATAAAATCAAAAGTAACAAAATTCCCTTATCAATATTTAAGCATTATAATTTTACATATTGTGTAATTGATCAGAAAACAGAAAGAAAGGTCGTCATTTGTAAGTCAAAAGACACTAATGATTTAATTGAAATAACAAAAATAAAAAATAAACGAATCAATTAAAAAAATTACTAATCAAAGAACCCCTTAAGTTTGATAAATAGCGACATGCTGAAAATAATAATTAGACTTTTGTCATTCCAACTCTAGTGGACTAGGGTAATTGTGAGCTAAACTTAAAAGTTGTATCAAAATCAACAGAAGTATACTTGATAACTTCGATACAGCGATACAATTAGCTTTGATGAATTTGAAACGTCATTTTGAGACACTTAATTCTGTAGAAAGTTTCAAAAAAGTGATCAAAAATAATGTATACTTTTGTCATTTAGAGTCAATTCACTTGAGTGAAATGTATGATGAAATATTGAAAATTACACGAAAAGCCTTGACTTTCATTATGGCTTCAAGAAAGAGATATAAAAAAGTCCAACTAACATTTGAGAAAATTCAAGGCTCCAAAAAGGAATATAAACTGAAAATCATATAAGTATTTTGAACTGTTACGATGTCATAAATTGAAACCTAGGGAAATATGTAACTTTTGACTCTTTGTTATTCGCTTGGGATACAACCATATCCCCAAACTCGTAAAAGTTAAATTACTCCAACGTATTTCAACTAAATTTGCTTATATTTCATGTAATACAAGTTGGATAAATGTACTACAAATTTATCAAGATAAATATTCTAAGTGATGGTCGTTGTTATAAATGATGACTGAAAATGTACTTAAATTATTTGTTTAAATTATGTAAAAAATTGAATCTGAAGAAAATTAATGTTACATTTGTATTTGTAGTGAATAGTATTATAGAAATTGTTATATTTAATTCATTGTTCTTTAGAAATATTTGTGGGAAAATATGTATCTCACACGATATGAATGTTATTGAATATATTTTTGTAAATCGTGGTAAAAACTATTAGTCTAAAGAAAATTTATGTTATAGGTTTGTCTTTTATATATCTTTATAAGAAAAAGTGCACCCATCTATAGTACTCTTCGGAACTTCTGATCTTTGGGCCAATATGGCTAACTGTGTGACCCTGAATGTTTCTCCTGGCCTGAGTACTCATGAGATATCATTCAGCGAGCATAGCTATATGAATGCACATGGGTTTAAGAATATGAGAGTTACTCAGATGTCCTAGTCGAGAGTTAATGTAATGTAGTTTTTTTCATCTATGTCTTTTCCTCTTTGGAATAAATCCCGGGCGCCCCTGCTAGTTCTTAATGAATAAGAATATATAAATAAAGTGGTATTTTTCTCATTCTTATTGAACGTTTGTGTGGGATACAAATGTATCCCATACGAGTATTGAAGTTATGTTTTTAAACACGACCAACGAAGGGTTAAAAAAGTTATCTGGGGAAAAAACTTTTACTTTTCTCTAGTATATTTATCTTTGATCTAAGTCTTTTTTCAGCGTTAAGTATTGAAGCATCCATTTCAATTCTTTTGAATGTTTGTTAGATAGCTTTAATAAATGAAAAATTCTGCATTCAACGATAAAATTTATCTTTTCCTCTGTTGACATTGAAGTTGTGGTGTATATAACCATTATTCTTGAGTAAATTTGTAACTCTAACTACCAATTGCTATACAGATCAGTTTTTGATGTATATCGAGTAAATTCAGCGAAGCTGTTATAAAACATTAACATGACCCTTAAGATCTTTGAGAGAAGGGTGGGCAACTCAGATTTTACCTTAAAATAAGAATATTTAAATTTATATGCAAGGTTTTTGTAGTATATGATTCAGTTTTAGTATATTCATAATATTATATAATAAAAGTAAAGGGTAAATAATCCCATTTCTTTAATATTCTATTAACTCATTGCAAAATCAAAATTCACTTTGGTTGGGATGGCTTTATATATATATATATATATATCGAATAAACCTTGATATCTTATATCATACCGTTTATAGAATTGCTTAATGAGATCAAGTGATGTCATTGAGGTATCTAAAGCTTACACAAAAGGCCCTCCTGTCTGTTATTATATCAGTTGCCTTGTCTCAGAATATTAAAAAATTTCTAAATTTATTGAAATTAATCGAAAGTTTACCGTGATTCTACATAAATAGATACTCATTGATTAGATAAGCCCCTTTGATTCTACAGCGCTACAATTTTTCCAATGGTTATTCCATATAAAGTTTGCATCCAAGAGGCTTAAAAAAATATTTTGGTGGGCTAGCTATCAATGATACAACATGAACATCAGCTTTAATTGTAAAAGCCAATATGGAATTTTCAATAGTTGAATTATTACAAATTCAATTGTTCTCTCACTCTCTCTCTACTTCTCTTGGATTCTTAAGGTGCTTTTATGGTTTTAAATACCTGAAGAGTTCATTCATTTCAACTTTTAGAGACTTTCTACAACCAAAAAAAAAACATATTAGTTGAAATATCTGTAGCAAAAGTAATCCAATCTTTAGTTCTATTTCCTTTCTCCCAATCTTTATGGTACTTTTGCTCTCAAACGTTTGGAATGGTTGAACAAGTAACCTTTAACATTAATCGTTATTAATATACTAAGTAATGATATTTACAACTTGTGTCTCAAAACAAATGCATTTGAATCCATTTTCTCCTAAATATTAAAATTCTATAATCTTTTACTATTTAAAAAAAAAAATAGACATACATATATACCTCAAATGTTAGAAAAACTTTTAAAAAACTTTTTTTTAACTCTTTCGCTGCTGAAAATCTGTCATTTGAGGGTTTAACTAATCCAAGAATAAAAGTTTTATAAATCCCCTAAAAAATGTGAATTTTGTAAATTTCATATTCATATTACTTGTTCTCTTTATTAAATCTTTGCTTACAGAATATAAATATATTTATGAAATTATAATTATACTTTGATCAAAATAATTATGATTTAAAATAAAAAATGTTCTTGTATTTTTTTAGCTTCCCTTATTTAAACAAATATATTAAAAGTGTAAAAGTATTCAAAAAATTATAATTGAAAACCAGATTTGACGCGAAAAAAAAAAAATTATAAATTCGTAAACTGAACAATACTACAATTAGGTTTGGAACCAAGCAAGTTTTTTTTTAAAAATAAGATATTGTTGACTTGTATAAATAATATCTAAGTAATTACTAAAATCATCAAGAGTTATTAATTTACAGTTTTCAAATTAGTATCTTAACAACAATTAATGATAGTGTTCTGTACATTTTAATCTATTTATTCAATAAAATAACATACTACTATGTGCAAAAAATATCGGGAATTAAAAAATAATTATTTAATCATCAAAATTCTTTGCACACTATAAAATACAAAATTTGCATTATTTTACTCCCTGATATCTCTTGACCCTGAAAAACAGAGCTACATTTTACACAGTCCACATTATACATAGCCGATTGTCCATTTTCTACTTTTCTTGCCCCTTCAAAGTATTTTGAACGTTTATGGACTTGACTCAAGTTCACAATTTTTAAGTTGTGAAAAATTCCCTCATATCAAATGAAAAGTTGTCCATAATTGGAAAGAAGAGAAAGAGAGTATTTTCTAGTATTACGACATGAATCATAAATAGGAATGTAAATAATATGCAAAATGCCGAGTGCAAGACTTTGTGGAGTTGGCTCTTCAAACAGGTCTTTTTGTTTTCCAAAGCTGTTATCATTTTTCCTTTATTACTGAGGGGAGAACATCTACCTGATAGTAAAGATCTTGCATGAAGGAATACATGCATTAAGGTTAATAAAGCAAATAAAATGTAAACAAAAAGGGCTCAAGTCCTCGTATAATTATTATTAGTTAAAAATATATAATTTCCTGACATTAATTTCAGTTAATTTTCTGCCTCTCATCTATGTTATTATTTATTGTTGTATATCTAATGAAAAATAGCAGCGTGTAGCTTAGTAAAACGTTATGACAGCTCAAGCTGCTTCCCTCTCAACATTCATCAAATTGTCAGAGTTACCAGGTTGATTTTCTATTTCTTTTTTATTACAAGCCCGATTTGCATATTATTTACATTCCTAATCATAAACACATTTATTTATTATCTGGTGGAAAAATGTACATTTAGTAAAATGCCCAAGCACCGTGAAAATTTTTGTTACCGTCGTTAAATTTGTTTAAAAACTATTGGATTTACAGTGTCGATGAGTCGATAACTTTTGCCAAATAATTTGAATGAAAAACAGTTTGAGGAGTAAAAATATTATATTCAAGCCTTACTCAGTAACTATGTTCAATTTTGAGATGAAATTGAATTAGAAAAAAAACAGCAAATTGAATCATAATTTTTAAGAGGTTTTTTTGAAAATTCTTAAAAAGGAATACATTGGTTATTAAAATAAATCAAATTTTACACTCAAAAAATAATAGAGCTATATTTATTCCATTTTTTAGGGATTACGTCGTGACAAAAAAAAAAAAGATTAAATCATCAAACACAACTCAATATTACTTTATCCTAATTTATCGATTAATCAATAATTAATCTTATTTTAACATTAAGTATGAATTGATTAGTGGAGGGTCAAATATCCAATTAATGAAATGTTAACGTAATTGACAATTGAAATATAAGATATAGACTCTTTAATGATGATAATACCATTTGATCTTTAATCATCATACAGGGGTTCAAATGTATTTAGCTGAATATAAATATGATTACAAAAAAGTAGAAAGTTTTTAATTATTCTGTAATAAAAAGTGTTCATTTGATCATACAAGGCATTATAGCTTTGAAAAAATGTATACATAATTTTCTTTCCTTGAAAGCCTCCATACTTTGTATAGTAAGTTTTAGAAAGCACGGCGATATTTGTAGTATGAAAAAATAGCAATTTAAAAAAAATATGTTGGTAATTTTTCAGAGTAAATAATAAAGAAAGGTGAAAAATACATTATACAGAAATATGAATTATTATCTAGATGAAAAAAGGATATTGTAAAAAAAGTCACATCTGACACTATGTCTAATAAAAAATATGTTAACATAGAGAGATAGTAAATATGTCAGCTGATGATGTTTGAGCCTTAATAAGAGAGGATATGCAAAAAAAAACTGTCCTTATTTGCTGCTTTAAAGCAGTTTTTCTTTAACTAATTGAAGCCCATCTTTGCAACAACAAAAATGTACTGCCCCACAAAATTTGTACCCTGTGACAGTTTTTATTGGTAAAAGATATATTTTTGGCTTTTCAACTCATCTATTATTCAATAAATAGAGAATTAAAAAAAAGAGGGAACCCGAAATTAATAAAAATCATATAAAAAGTGGTATGTTGATAAAGATTTAACTATCAAATAAGATGGAATTATTAAATAAAATACATATATTAACTTACATCTCATTAATGTAATTAACACTCGCTTGAAGACTCAACAAACATATTTTTTTATTGAAACATCCTCTAGCAAAATTAAAATAAGCTGTGAAGGAATCAAATATAATAAATATTAAGCTACTTTTCCATTAACATGGTTTTGAAGAGATCAACATTATTAGTAGATTATAAGTAAATACATTCCTTTTGAAAGAAATTTTATAACTTTACCAGGCAAGCTGTAGGATTTATTATACTGGACAAACTTTTATGGTTGCAACTTTAGTAAGGTAAAGTTGGAAGCAGTACAAATATAAAATACTCATTGTAGTAAATATTATTGCTCAATGCAAAAATAATAATAATTGTTTAATGCCAAAAAGATAAACACTATTTTTCTCCCTCAATAAATCCAGAAGATATTGATTTGATCTATAGGTAGAGTCTTCTAATTGCCTACTCATGTCAAAAACAGTATAATATATATAAGGTTTTTTCGTCTGTATTATTTGTGCTTGACAGTAGTATCAATCTTACTATAAATGTAATAGTCTATTTTGTGTCTGGGAGGAAGTATCAAGCCTAGTTCAACTTTCATTCGGAGGAGGGAGAAGATTGAAACATGCTTTACGATAAAGAAATAATCTTTTTAGCACTTTTATTATTCATCACTGAAAAAACTCATATAAAAAATAATTTTTTGAATTTGATATAACTTTTTTTCTTTCAATATATTAGAATATATTATACGAAATATAAACTGGAATTGGTATATATTGTATACATTAAATTTCCGGGTATCGAATTGTTTTTTTGGGGATTTTTTTCGCATAACTGAGTAGAATGTCAATATTTGTTTATTCAAATTTCATCTTACTTTATTATATCATTACAACATTTTTCACACCAAACTACCTATAAACACTGACCAATACGATATATATGTACTCAATATATGTCTAGTTTGTAATATCCCAGATCAAATTAGTTTTATGTACATTCGTGCTCATTCATATACAGCTCATGTAAGAAAGCTAAATATTAACTTATATACTTCTACCATTGTGTATAATTCTAAAACATAAGCTAAAGGGTCCATACATAGAATGTTTGTTGACAACATAAGAAAAATAGTTTTTTCATTATAAAACAATTCATTGTATATTTTTATAGAGTAGATTATTTTTAGTTGGTATTTGGAAAAAAAGGCTGTAATATCAAATCAGTAAATATAATTTAATCAGCCTTCAACTAGAAGTAGATATAGGGGAAATAAAAAGTCTGTAAAAGAAGATACTTATCTAAAAAAATATTGTAATTTTTAAACTAAAAAGAGGTTTCCTTTTAGTCGTGAATTATACCTAATATAGAGATGTTTCGATTTTTTTATCTTACAACATTTCATATTAACTAAAATTTGACAACAATCATCATTGAGGTGTGTATGATGCAAAATAAAAATAAATCCTCTCATACTAAGAAAAATATAAAATTTTTCAATCTTTTATATAGTGTACAGGTTATCATTTATTCAAGTTGATTCTTCAAGTTGAATTTAAGAAATGAGATGGAATATCTTAATTGAGGAACTTAAGGTTCTCAAAGAGATGTTCAATCAAATATAAAATATTTTCACTTGAAAATAAGTAATAATAAATGAGTGAGTTGTATGGATTAAAATGAAAAGATAGCATTAACATTAACATAGCTTGTAATTAAAATGGCTCGTCTTATAATTATAACATGATAGGAGATCTACAAATTGCTAATTGTGTAATGTACTTATATTTACAAGTTATAACTTGTACACAATTTAGTATATAATATAAATATGACGCATATATAAAGATTTTTAGTTTGGTCTTTATTTTTCATATCATTTGTGTGACAGCCCAACTTTGGTCTGCACAAGCTCAAAAAATATAGTCGTTCCGAGAGAATTGAACCATTTAAAATGGTACTACATTGATATTAGAACCGTTCTTGCAGTGTAATTACGTGCTCAAAATATTTGCCTACCACTGATTTAATAAAAAAACAAGGATTGTCTTTCTTAGAAAGTAATCTACTACAGGGATACTTTACATTGAGTAATATGGTATAAAAAACTTGTATAAAATACTCATCATTCATAATTGCTAATCAATAATAAAGGAAACTGATTAATTATACCCATCCATGTGTAGAAACCAACATAAAAACAATAAACAAACAAGTATTTACCCCAGTGTCATTATAATTTTCATACATCATTTGTGATAGATTCTTTACGATAAACACTTGAAAAGTTAATAGCACCACTCAGCAAAAAAATATATAAAATCGATTCTATACTCTTTAATCAGACTATAATTTCTGAGTATTTACAATATTTTAATTAAGGTTCGACTGATATGGATTTTTTGGGGCATATACCAATTACTTAGAAGTTTAAAAGGGATAGAAGATGAATCAGCCAAACTTTTTTTTACTCTTCAAATTAACCTCACAGCAAAATAATAATGTATTAGACCAAAACATGGACACTTTGGCCACAACATAATTTTTCTCATCACCATAGCAAAACAGACTAATCATCATCAAAGTGTTTGAGAAATTATATAGTATAATTATATTAATGGCCAATATGGCCTAAAAGAGGATTTTATGCTATTTTTAGTTTTTAAAAAAATGATACTTAGTAATAAGTAATGTCACAAATTTTAAATCGTATTGATTACCAGAGTTAAAACTATCAAATGAGAGTTAAATAACTTTTAGAAATGAACACACTGGCAATGTATTGGATCTTCAATTGTTAAGTAATTAAAACACTTTTAATCTCTTTTTTTTTTAAAGAAAAATAATTTTGATTTCGTATATATTTTAAATAATGGGATCTTGTTTTTTTTTTTTTTTTGAGAAACACAATTTGTGTAATAATCGACAATTTTGATCCATTATCGATTAATTTCCAACTTCTTGGAATTGGCTGATTCAATTGGCTCACCGATCTGTTTCTCAAGTCATTTTTTATAAAGCATATCAATAATTAACATCATAAATATGTAAAAAAGTTGTATTGAATCAAATTAGGCCAAATACTTAGACGGTGTATAGGAAAATAATAAAAATAGTTGCCTTTGAAGGGGTCGATTTTAATATTTACCTAATATGAATTTCTTTTAAATTAGAATCTCTATTTTTTACCTTTATATGCATTTTAACAAAAGAATAAATGAATTTTAAAAGAATGAGAACCTTGTTTAATTTGTAATTTGTTAACTGATAATTGTATTTCTTCTCTATCTTACGACTATAACCTTCTTGTGAGTTTCCTGCCTCTTTTCTTCATTATTGAACTTTATCACCTGAGTACAATAATAAATATAAGTCTCAATATATTATTACCTGATGGAATGAATATTATAGTGTTTTCATAATGTGTATTTATGTATGTATATGGTTCAATATAGATATTTATTTTTGGCACCATATCATTTTAAATAAATTTTTTATACATTTTTAAATTTATACTTATAATAAAAAGAAGTTAAACAACAAATCATACAAATTCAATTTTTAAAATGGTTGCAATTGAAAAGGAGTGCAAATTCTAGAAAAGTCATATTTAATCGATTATTTTTGATGAGATTAAAATGAGGTTAACATGCATAAAGACAAATAATGCGCTTTTTGGTATATTTAAACTTCAGTTGCGGTATAGGAACCACAAGGGTCCACACCCCTCATATCAAAAGTGTTAGGGCCCAAATATTTTCGACCAACCATTCTTCTCTAAAAATAAATAAATAATACTAGTACATACATTTAAACATTATAAAGGTAAATACTGATGATCATTCATTTTGAGGTAAAGTGTTTAAAGTTAAAATCTGTTTGGGAAATTCAGGTATCTACTCTAATTTTAAATGGTTTTAATGAGTAGTTTTTTTTATTTATTTCATTATTAAAGTAAATTAGGGCTTTTATTTTATAATCAATAAATCTAAAATTTTAGCAAAGTTATCTTACTCACAAATCATCTTACTGCAATTTCTACAAGTAGCACAGATGAGAAATCAAAAATGAATTTATCATTAATGATTGTGACAAACATAAAAAAAGTACATCTAACATTTACGAATGACACTTGGAGGAGGTAAAAATCCTTTGGAAGGTGACAAAATTATTAATGTTTTATCAGATTTTATTCTAAATTGTCATTTACCTTGGATCTCTAATTTTTAATTCTTCAAATAATTATTATCACACGATTTGAAGGCTAATGAGTTGTTCTGGACAGTTAAAGGGAGAAAAAATTAGATTTGCCCCCATCCCTTCCCCTCCAATATGAAACTGCTTTCTATGCACCAGAATTTGTTGTCCTATAAATATTTAATTAAAAAAATCAATCATCTTTTTATAATCCCTATATGGATGTACATCTAAATTGCTCAATTTCAGAATGGGATTATCTCACAAACTGAATATATAATCCCATATTTTGAATTAACATTAAATTTTGCAATATTTTAAATTAATCGAAAAAACAATTCAAAAAACAACAACAACATAATCATACATTCTGAAGAGCCTAATCCAACCGGTTAACTAATCTTCTTCTTTCTTTTTTCCCTCTCTGATTAATTTAAAATTAGTTATCAAATATTATGAGCAACTAAAATTCAAATGTTTGTTCTAACATTTACAGGATTTTAGTATCTAATAATAACTAATTAATTCAGAATTGTATTCAATTTTCTCGGATTTTACAAAATCAAAGCTGCAAAATAAAAATATAAATAATAGACCTACAAAGATATGGTGGCTATATATAACGTTGTTACCAATATAGAATCTTAACTCAAATCACTGAATCATGTCACTTTATGTCTTTGTCATTTACTAACAAGTAATGTTATTAAATTTATTATATTTTTTAAAATCATTTTTATGTTCCAAAAATGACTTTAAGTTAGAAATAGCAACGATTTCTTCGGTGCTTAACAACTGACTCTGAACAATGTTCGTTACTTAATATGAACATCCACATATATGTAATTTTTTCAACTATATTTTGAAATCTTTTCACAGTTCAACAAAGATTTTGGTACTTTCTCAGTTTCCTCGTTTCTATTATATGTAAGTACTGCTGTGTTAAGGCCACCTTCGTATCAAGATATCATTATACGTAGGTAACAGTCATACTCTATTACTATTATACTCTACTAAACCCATGAGCATATAATCCTTCACAAACTTCTTGCAAGATTAGTTCTAGCAGTCATGTATTTTTTCCAGAAAGCCACTCTTAGGGCTGAAATTCTGGGGCAAAAGGTTAAGAATTTCTTATTTTCAATAGTACTCTTGATCAATTTTCTCAATCTTATTTAATCATTTAAAAAATTTATTTTAACTTGCCCTTAGCCCATTTGAATGGAGTTGATATGCTGGCGTGTATAACTGTTGATAATTTTTGTCTAAATTATCCGAGTTTTCCATAGAAAATGTCTTCCTCTGTCTGAGTGTATATGCAGAGATGGAAAGGCATTATTGTTTGTCTCATTTCTGCAACAGATCACATTGTCCTGCTTAATGGGAAACTTAATTTTGGTATTAAATTCTTTTTTAAAGCCTATTGTACTAGGCTGTTCTTGTTTCATTGTCTCCCCATGCTTTGTTGTTATGGTGAAAGTATGTAATAACGCTGTGTATCATATTTTTAAATACCATTATAAAAATCTCATTTGGCTAAATAATTAATGTTTATTTTAATGCTTTTCTCACATAGTTTAAGATAATAATATTATTAATGCAAATAACTTTGGGGAAATTAAGCTTCCCAAAGTCTCATCATAGTGGTCCCAATGGAAAGGTATTAACAAAAACATACGAAATATCTCTCATAATATTGTGTACGAATCTTTGAAAGCATTTTTTATTCCAAAAGAAATAATTGTGTACTCACAAGTTTCTCTCCGAGATATTACTGTCGTCTTTTCCCAATTAATATTAGAAAATGTATCAGAGTTGATAAATATACTATGTAGACACATTGTGAATATGTGGCGACCGATATGAATCAACTATAGTTGCTTCATTTAATAATCTATAATCTCCACAAATTCCAAGCTTTTCGATTGGTTTTTTTTACCAAATGTATGCGAAAATTCACTCGACGATAATCTGAATCAATTCTTACTTGCAAAAGTTTTTCAAACTTACATTTTAAAGCTTATAATGTTTCTTTAAGTCTTCTGCGTTTTGCTAGACTGATGTAAAAGATGGACTAGCAAACTTGGAGAAAGCTAATCTAATTGGTGTGTAATCTACACACTGGTGAACTGCCCCTATATCATTTTTTCTCCTTAATGCCCCTACTATGTCAAACAATAAAATTATCTGGGGCAAAAGTGAAACTCCTTGATTCTCTTAAAGAATTTGATGTCAATCTAATCATCCCATGGATCTCTGTTGGCCAACCACAAATCAAGCTATCTGACTATTGGTATTTAAGAACAAAAGGAGAAGATTGTGATAGGTAGATAACTCTGGCGATTAGGGGAGTAGGTACCCCTGCCACTCAAGGGCTCATCTGTTCGGACCAGAAGGACACTGGACATAAACTATGAGTATTTCATTATTAATAACTTAATCAGCTAGTCATAGGGAGTATCAAAACTATCTTTTCACACTCCTCAATCACTTCAGGGGCGAATAAATTGATCAAAATCCTCCCTGAAGATGCCCAACCTGTATTGTCAAACACAAAGATTAAAAGGGTATGATGACAGATGGTTCTGCCAAATATTTCTCACAATGTGTATTAGACAAATTAATATATTGGCATTCATGAAAGTATAATTTCTGTCATATTCATCATAGGATTGACCAGAACACATAAGATACTTGCAAAATATTTTACATCATGACTATGTGTTGTGCATTTTCGTTTAAAAATCGAGGAACTTCAGATAAGAAGTCTCAAGGCTCATCATGAAAAGGATTAGAAACAGGGTATAAAATAGTTTATTAGGTTTTTAGTCATTGAAAGTTTGTTTTAATAAATTTTAAAACAGCTTCAGTTAATTCTCTTCACTTTCTTGAGTTACATTATATAAAAGAGTTGAAATGGACTTTTTGATAGTAAATTAGAGGAACGGTGTAATTTATTATATAGATGGCTAAATAGAATGAACATTACTTTAAAAAGTATCTAATTATTTATGATAAGGACATTTCTATTTATGGAAGACAAATAAAAAGGATTTAATAGATTTTAATGAACATAAATGAACTTTTGTTAATTTTTATAGTAAAAGCGTTTGTATTTTCCTTCCAATTTAGCTTAGATAGCTGACAAACTATAAAGTTATACATATGTACATTGAATTATTCAATGATGAATTTATTTCATCCTTATTTCTTTCGTTTAATAATTATATGAAACCTTTTGCACAAGCTTTTATACCGTGAACCACAGAATTGTTATTGCAGAAAATAGTGACAACTGTTTTTAACAATATTATGAAGAACTTTACTTCTAGACAAAAGGATAAAACTGGATCTGAACTTAAAAGACTAACAAACAGCACCTCAAAAAATATAATATGTATGTTGAATTTACAATAAAAGTAATTTTAAACCCATTTATTAAAAATAGCATATATAGATAATATAGTAAATTGTTATAACAGCTGAAGCTGCTCTTCTCCTAAAAATACATTAAATTGTCAGTTTCACCATATAATTCACTCCTCTAACTATAACTACTGTTATTGAAAGAAAAATTCCACGCTTACAAGGAGAGCTCAGCTCTCTCTCTCTTTTTCTCCAACAACAAAAATGAGTATTAACTAGAGATGTGAAAAAAAGCCAACCCAGTGTTGTATTGTTATTCATACCCATAAAGTCTTCAACAGTAACTACAAAATCCCATCCTGGATTTGAAATCAGCATGACAAGAAACATCAGTGCATATTCATCACTGCTGAAGAATTTTTGGAACCTACAATGTTGCAATGTGAACTAGGTCTCTCAAATCAATTAGCACATTTCGTTCCAAACTTAACTAAAATTGCAGAACTACTTCGTCAATTATAAAAAAGAAAAATTAGTATAACTGGCTTGACGAGCATCAAGACATTTCTTACTTCTTCAGACGGCCCATTTTTATCTCATTTCGATTGTTTTTTCATAATCACTCTCCTTAGTGATGCATCAAGACTTAGTTTTGCCCTGATCCAGACAATCGAAAAAGAAAAAAAAACTGAGCTATACCAATTTCTGAGTAGAGCTGAACCAAGGTTAGCTGTAAGCGAACTGGAAACACTTGCATTAGAATGAGCTGTCAACAACATCGACTTGAAAAAACTTTCTCAAATTCATCCAGTCAAAATATTTTTCAATGTTTAGACCATTATATCCCTTGATAATTCATTCTGCCTTCTCCTACTTTATAACCACAAGATGGTTATTCCCATATCCTTTCTTCAAAAATTCCATTCTTCTCATCAATGCATTCAATGTTCTAAAAAACACGAAAGAAATATTTATTATTATTCAGGAATGGGAAATGATATCAAGAATATGGTCAATTCATGTTCGACCTGTGTAGAATATTAACCTTTACTACCTTAAAAACCATTGAAATCTACCTTAGCAGCACACACTTTGTCTTCAATCTTATTGGATCTATTCAAATGCTTTGAAAAGGATTACAGAAGGAAAATTGAGAACGATCACCCGAGTGACTTCATTTCAATACAATATGTATAATTAGTGATGAAATATATAAGAAGTCGATTAATAGAAGAAACGAAGCACATGAGAGAGATGAACAACACTTTAACGTTCACTCCAAAGAATTACCTCTACTTAATATCGGGAACAAAGTATTGCATTAAGACCCTAAATTGAAATTATGGAACGGTGGGGGGAGGGGGGGGGGGATGAGTATTCGATATGAGAGGATAAACGGTCATACCTGCTGACGTCAAATGGGAAGGAATTAATTAAAAACAGAAAAAATCTTTTAAGAACGTTCCAATTCCTTCACGTAAATTAAATACTTCCCCATGAGTAATCAGATTATTGTTATATTAATTTAATTTAATAATTATATATTGTTAAATCCTATTTGGATTGATTTTATAGCCGGGAGATTTTCCATAATACTCTGAACAAGAAATATTTGCATATTTGTTAGATACAAAGTTTTTCTCATCTGTAAGATTGTGTTTCTTCACAAACTTCCAATTGGTAGCATGAGGCATAACATATTAACAAAGAAGAATCCAATTTCAGTTCAATCTTATGCACAAAGCCAGAACCATTATTTTATTAAAAAAGGCAGATATTTTGATTTGGAAGAGCATGCTAACTATTTCTTGGTAACTACAAGCAACTCCTGTTATCATAAAGCATAGAACTCCTTTGGAAGTTTATCCTTGATCTTCCTTGTTGTAACACTTTCAATTGGAGTATACACAATAGCTGGAACTGTATACTTCATCAGACGATCTTTTTATTCATTTTCTTAAATAGTTTTTGTGTGGACACAGGAAAAGCAATGCAGATTATACTATCATTGCATGTATGCTCGAATTTTAAACACTTATAAAGATTATCTGGGATTTCTATGTAATAGTCTAAAATTTGATTGAAAAGAACAATGGCTCTCATAAATTTTAAGTGTCTTTAATTGGGAATCTGTGAAGGCTCACATGAGAGTCCTTTAATGTGCTGGCATAAGTCCTACTTTCATCTAGAAAAAGAAAACTTGTATGCCGTGATGAATTATACAACTTTTAATAAAAATTGAATATCCAACCACACTTTCTTGATCCATGTTTTGTTGTTAATGATAAGTAACAAATTAAAGAATACAGGACTCTATTTATGGAAATAAGTTCACTCGATTTTAACTTCCAGGTATATTTGGTATTCCATGGTCTAAATCAGAGTGCTTCATAAGTCAAAGCTTTGTTTGGGATCTTGCTGAGATACAAAAAAAGTCCTTGTCTAAGATTGTAAAGTATTTTTATCTTTTATTTATGTATTGTTGTTGATTTTCTCAGTGTCCTACTTAAGTCCTTTGGGTGTGATTAGTATAATTATTTTTCTTTGTACTGTTATCAAATGAAAGATATTTATTGATAAGGTCTATTATTAAAATATACGAGCATTTTAGTATTAGCAAACGTGAGGCATGTTCATAAATATAATAAAGCAATTATTAATGTAACATGTTCCTCATGTATTGAATAAAAAGATGAAGAAATAAAATGAGTTGGCATACCTACATATAAAATTAAATGTTTGTCCCACTTTTTTACGATAATGGTAAATATTTTTTTACAATTTTTGCAAAGTAGGAACCACCACTCATTTAATAATATAATAAAAGTAATTTTGACCATTTGTGTACGGTTCATACACATATTATTCGTCTTATCTGTTCAATGACCCCATTTTAAAATAAATTGAAGAAATGTACATTTAAGAAAAAAATCTAAGATGTTGAGTGGAGCTCAACCATACCTTGATTATCTGAGCCTCTATCTCTCCTACCCCCTTTAAAATCCCTTTAATAAATGAAATAACTCTTAATTATAATATCAATCACAGTTTATCAAAATAAAATTCAAGTTTAGCAAATCAACGATCAAACTCGGGACCTCTTGCTCGAGTTTAATGAAGTTGGGAGTAAACATAGAAAAAGATATATCCAGAAATGTTTTATTTATAAACTTAAATAAGGTAAATCGGAGATGTAATGATACAGTGCTACATTGAGTCATCCCAAATTCAGTTTTTCTTTACTATGTATCATCAATTTTATTTTCATTTTCATCGTTCAATTAATTCAACTAATGCTTTTTACACCAAATTTTTGCATAATTTTAATAAAAAAACTTATTTTTATCAACAGTACATATACCATTATTGGAGAAAATAAACCATTATCATAAATTTATTTATAAAGAATAAGAGTATTTATAGGAACTAAAAACTCGATAGTGTTTCTCTTTAATAAAAAATATGATATCATAAAATTATTTGTACAAGAAAAAAAAGAAAAAAATGCGGTCTTTGAAAGTCCTAAAGTACTGCCACTAGATTCTACACTTAAGTTAAAAATAGCAAACCTAATTAAAAACAACACAAATAAAACGAAAAATAGTTAAAATAAATAATGAGATTGTTAGGCGAGTTTATCAAATAGTGCTTAAAAAAAGAGACTCCTGGTCAAGAAGTAATTTATGCCCTAAATCCTAAAGAGCAAAAAAGAAAAAAACCTTAAGCCTAGATTCTCATTTCTGATTCACCCTAGGAATAATAACCACCTTTATAGATCTGTGGAATCTCTTTAAGACTCCATTACAGTCAGGAGTATGATATGCCGTAGTTAATTGACTATTTCATCCAAGTAACTGTAATAATTGCTTCAACAGCACTCCTGTAAATAGGGTTCCTCTGTCAGAGTGAATAAAAATCGGAACTCTGAATCTTGAAACCTAACATCAAATAAAGCCTCGACGAAAGTCTTCATTTTAAAATCATGTATAGGAAGAACTTTCTTTCATCTTGAGACTAAAATGTAATTTAGATAAATTAGTTAAAATAACAGGCATTAAGCATATAGAAAAAGGGGATCCTCCTTTCTCAAAGCATAACTGAAGTGAAGCTGCCATTCCAACCAACAATGCATCAGCAGGAAGAGGTGGAAGTCAAAAATTTATAATATTTTTCTTATAAAGTGCTTTTATATATTTTTTTACAAGCATTCAGTTGGCCTCCATCCAATTTAAATTTGAAATATTTACTTAAGAGGTGATGCAAGATTCATGCATACCAAGAGAGATTAGACACGAACTTAGTATAATATTGTAGCATTCCTCAAAATTGTTTGTTCTTCTCTTCGTTTCTTTTGTGGGGCTAGATTGAAAAAAAAAATGCTGTAAAAAAATCAACTTTACTCGAATTAAGGAAACACCCTCTTCAAATATTCGATGGCTTAAAAAGTTCAACAAAACTGTCACCTACTTCAGAAAGGTACAATTTGAAAAAGCTTTAGAATAAGGTGACTCGATGTTCCTTTGTTCACTTGAAGACGATCAATATGCCGTATATAGAGTCCATATCTTCATATTTAAAGCGTGTGAAAGTTTTCATAAATGAGATTGTTTAAGAATATATTACTAAATTTAATGCGTTTTGTGCACATTGTACTATTCTTTCTCCCTCTTCTTAAAAACAAAAATAGATTTGGTAACCTCTCCTTGGGCGTAGAACAACTAGAGAGTAGGTCTATCAGATCCTTTTGTAGATCTGAGGCTCACCAATGTGTTAGACTAGCACGCAGATTCCTTCAAAACTTCATATATGTAATTATGCAAATCCTTCCTTATTGAAGGTGGTATGAGAACGAGTCATTAGGTGTAGTAAACAGATTATTTCTTAAAAAATGTATTCTTTAAATTAGATACGGATCAAAGAACTTATTAATCTCAACAAGAATATTATTTGCAGAGAGGAATGTTAGAATATTCAGGGCTTTTCGAACTATATCTTGGGGGTAAGGAACCATTAAGTTTTAAAATTCGTGTTTTGTTAGGCATTTGAAAGACACTAATAGCTCATCGAATGTTTTTGAAGTCTAGCTCGACATTGAATATCTTTAAAATGGATTCCATGCGAACAAACCATGTCTTTACATCCTCTTCATCAAATTTTGGGAGGTGTACATACATCTCAAATCACAAGCCGAATTCAAATATGAAGCTCTGAAATGAAAATGGTCGGGGAATAAATGGCTTCTGACCCTTCGGTAGAAGGAAGTATCTGTCAATATTCCTTTAGTACGAGTGTTTAGTATGGGTTGTTGTTGTTGTTGTTTTACGGTTGGGGGGGGGGGGTAAAAAATAAGATGAGCTAGTGCGACTTAAATAATAAATTATATTTGCATATAAAAAAAGACCAGCTATTTTTCAACTTGAAAAATGAAGGAAATAATGCATTTTTTGAAATGTGCATTATATAAGGTGAATTATTATTTATTTATACTTATTTATATACCTACCTATGTACTAGTGTTGGTCAGAATACCATTACTAAAATAGTACCAGAGTACTGACGCATTTCAAAACAAGACTGTACCAATTTACCGGTACTTGCGCTGTCAATACTCAATAAAGCCCTCGATTATGAAAACAAGAACACAAATTTGCATCCTAAATTTTTTTAACATGGAAATGCTTGTGAATTGCCCTCAACGTTTTATACTTTTTATAGAAAAAATATTAAAATAACCAACCAATGTTGCTACCGGAATTAGTGCAAAATTTTTCTTATCTTGACAAACTACTATTTACTAGGGTTCCTTTCCTGTTTTCTCGGAGTTTCTCAAGGTTTACACCCACAAAAAATTCCTGGAAAACCTTGCATTTGATTATATATTTCATAATGTTAAATTCCTTTATGTAATTCGTTGTATAAAAAATTGAATACATTTTAATGATTCATTTATGAAAAAGTTTTTAAGGATTTAGCTATGCAAATGAAGTGTAACATGCTTTGACAGAAAATGATGCTCAAAAAAACACCAACATTTTTTAATTTTTGGTTACTTTTTTTATGAGAGACAATTTTAATTCTTGTATTTCAAACTTGATTTATGCTTATGGAGCTGTATCGGAAGTCTTGTAAATTCCTATGATGGGTTTGCAATTCCTAAATGGGCCTTACATATTACTTAGGTGCTTAACGAGAAAACATCTTTATTGAACGAGTATTGACTGTTGTAATCAACAATAGGGTTGCATACATATAAGTGATTCTTAGTTTAAATATCTTTCTAACGAAGTACTATTTTTTTCATCTCTCACGAAATCATGGTTAAGAATTATTTCGTCTTTACTGAATTGGATATTATTTACTATCTCATTTTAGAATTTCCTGGATCTTGAAATTTAGAAATACATTTTCTGGGTTCTACTGGAAGGATAATTTCCTAGAAAATTAGAAACCTTTTTTCTTGTTTATTTAGCTGTTTTAGCTTTTAAGTAATGTACATACATACTTTTAAATCACAAAATTTTCTGCTTTTATAATAAGGATTGAATTGTTTTGTAAAAAAAAATGTGCATAAAAGTCTTAAATTTATTTATACATATATAAAACTAATTACAAAACGTTGATGACCATCTGTAATTAATTTTAAATTAAAGCTGTTTTACATGTTGTACATAAAAACTGAATATTTTATGTATGATTCCTCTTCCATATATATATATATATATATATATATTACCTTATGCAGAATATCTTACTAAATAGTAAATAAGTCACTAGTACTTATGTATAGGAGCATTAAAAATTGCAATTAGTATTCCTGCTTACTAAGCTTATCATGAGAAAACTGTACTTTGAAAAAAACTTCTATGAGCTCAAATACTTTATATAGGCTTAAGGAAAACTAACAAATTGAAAATTGCAAAAATGGAAAATTACATAAGAGAAAATTTGCCTATTTTTAAAAACCTTTTTGTGAGGAGTGCTTGATTTTAAAATAATAAGATAATGTTTCGAAATAAACAGATTTCTTAGTTAGTTACATGCTATCATTAGAAATCATAAAAATTATGGAATCAATAAGTACATTTAGGAATTCAAAATTATGTTTTAGTGAAATAATATAATGGGTAATATTGCTAATAACAATATTCCGCATTACATTTTTCATAAAAATTATTGCAAAGAATATGATTGGCTATAGTTTTTTTTTTTCTTTTTTAAAAAATAAGCCTTCGTCATATACAATAGTGTCACAACAAAATGTATATTTTTCAGCAAATTGAAAAAATGTAATGTGTAATATTGTTAGTAACAATATTATGTGTTACATTCATTTTTTCAATAAAACATATTTTTGAGTACTTAAATGTACTTATTCATTCAATAATTTTCATGAATATATATATAATAAGAGTCAATTTACTCCTTTTTATTTTCTTATGTAATCGAATCAAGATTGACAAATACTATAAGGAACAAAAAATAAGGAATCATCTTGATTATATGTATCATAAATCGTGAAAACATTGAAAAAGGTATCATACATTTGGGAATGTTTCTTTTATAAGAAGTCCAAATTATCTAATGCGTAAATAAATGAATCAACATAGGTTGAAGAAGATTTCAACATATTCAAAAGGGAACTGAAATAAAAATCTTTTAAAAACCCAGACCAACCAACACACGCAATGATTTCGATCGTAATTTCGAAATCTAACAAAGCAGCTACAATAGCAAAATTACTATCTCTTTCTAATGTTAGAAAAAGTCCAATGATAACTTCCCAACATCCCTGCAATCTTGAATAGGATTTTCCGATTCAGCTGGTTAGACTTCAGTAGAATATTTTCTTCAATATGACTTTCTCGTATGTTGAAGACAGAATTTTTAACTTTGGGACTGTGTTTGATGTTGAAAGTCTTTCAAATAATGATAAATGGGCGAATCGAACGTTAAAAGTTGTAGCAGATTTTCTTTATCATGTTTCAACACTGGACATTTATGTGCAAAATATCACCGATTATTTATCCTCCTGCCAAATATGGCAGAAATTATTTACAGAAGATTTTTCGTAAGAATGTTGGAAATAGTATAAAAATATGTAAGTTCAATTTGTATGTATTTTAAAATTTGATTCTCCAAGACTAAATTATCTGCTTTATCTCTAGGAATCCATATAATAAAACGTAGAAAATACTTCCTCAAATTTCAAATGACAAAAATATCGTAAATTTAGCTTATATCAATTACTCCCTAGGATAATCATTTGCTGTGTATAAGATAGTATTAGATCCCACTGGAATACTAATAAAAACATAGGTATATGTAAAGTATATCTTATCTTTTATACTTGAGTATCTAATAATCTCATAAAGTGCGCATTCATGAAAAGTATTACTTTGTATTTTTCCTTGCTTTTGTTTCCCGGCTTAGAACTATACTGAGTATATTCTTCTTTCTTAAAGAATTTGTTGTTTAAATTTGCTTTGTAATCATTACTTTGTTCTTATGATAATGTATTGTTTGTAGAAAAAAAAAAGAAGAATTAAGCGTTTGAGATAAAACAAGATAAAATCAATTTTTACATAAAATATTATTACTCGAAAAAGACGTCTTAAAGCCAAACGTAACGCTTTAACTTATCCTAGTACTGCATAATTATAATGTAGAACCTAAAATATCATAGCCAGGACCAACTTTTTGTTCAGCTTTGTTTCGAGTGAACAAAAAAAAGTGTTGTGGTGTGTAATTATACTATAGAGAAAAAAATTGAATTTACATATATAGTGTTGACACGCAATGTAGCTTATCATTACTATTTATTTATTTTCCTATATATGCTAAATTATATACAAAATTGGGTTGAATGGATTATATACATATACATAATATAGAATTGCTCATTTGAAGGGCTTTTTATTTAAAAAGGAAAATGAAAATTGACTAGAAAACTTGTTATTTGATAGAATACATATATACATATACAAAAAAAAAATTTATGGCAGTATAATAAAATTTAGAAGTTCCACAATTGAGTTGAATTTGTTAAAGTTTTATTTTGTGGTACATCTTAATAATGTTCAGTAGATGCAAAACATATTTGCTAGATACATTTAAAAAAAATATTAATCAATATGCGTTTCAAATGCATACAAACGATATTTAAAAGTTGACTATATTTCATATAGCTTGACTCTTACAACCATACAAGTCTTTTTTGAGAAATTGTTGATGGTATTTTTTGAATTTTTACTCTAAAAAGTCATATTATTTGATAAATCATGAAAGCTCAGTATTTGAACTCCTTATATGGAAGATCTAAATATGTTTTTTACTACTGCTGAAGCTTTCCAAAATATGTTTTTATGTATACCTACGAACTTTTTTTTTCATAAGAAAGTAATCACAAAATTAAATATATAAACAAAGAACGAGCCACAAAACTTCTTTGAATTTTTTGTTGAATTGATTATTATCCTCTACCAAGATATTTTTTATTTCTCATTTTGTCTATCAGTTTACGTATATAATGTTTTACTCAAACAAGCATTTTTCAAGGAGTTGTTTCTCAAAAAAAAAAAAAAAAATACTCGAAAGTGTTCATGTATAATTTAGTACAAATATTTTATTAATCAAATTTAGATATTAGATCTTTAATAATAAAACATATTTTATTATATTTATTATTTATCCTATATATCATGTTCTTGTAGATATTACTTTTTTGTTAATTGTATGCCTATTACTGACATGACATAATATGAGTAAAATAGTACTGACATGACTGGAAATGGTAGCATAATGGATATTTTCTTGATTTTTTTTTCATGCAATGCTAAATTTGATCGAATTATTTCTGTAGTGTAAACAAAAAATACTGAAATCTGAAAAGATACATACAAGAAATGCATCACGAAAAAGAAACAAGGAAATAATTATTTCAATATTACTAAGAGCTTTCTAATACTTTTATATTAACATGGTGGAGCTTTAAAGTTGATTAAATTCAAATTTTTGCTTTTCATTTCAATAAATTTATTTTAAAATGTTCATTTGTTTAGGGTAGAGCTTTAAACTATTTTATATCCTTAATTGTATATATATATATATATATATATATATAATGAAAAAGGTTTTAAAGTAAAGTTATGTGATTGGTGAGAAAATTGTGTTTAAAATAATTCAAAATACCTAAATGTAGATAGATCATTAAGCACACAAAATGTTGAATATGATTAACATAACTTAACTGTTATATCTACGCGCGATTATTAATACAATATCTTTTCACAGCTGAATAAAGTTGGTTTCACAACCTTCAAATTGATTTACAATGAAAAGTTATTTCATCACCTTATCTAGTAATTAATTTTTCCTCATATGTTAATAATCTTAAAGTCATACACAAATAAGGACAAATATAAAATAAAAGGTATGTACACTAAAGACGAGCGATTTGACAAACAAAAACATAAATTGGGTTCTACACATTCAAATTTAAACATAAATTTAAATGCAAGGACAAATGTTAAATAAGAAGAAAAGAGACAAATGCATATATTAAATAAATAATAATAAAAGAAGATGCTATTATATTATTAAATTTCACGTTTATGATAAGATACTAAGAGTCAGGGTAAACGTGAATAATATATTCTATATCCTTACACATGGTGAAAATATTTTGAAGTTAAGGGACGAAAGGGAAATAGAATGGAAGAAGTTTTTATTCACCAACGCTCCACGGGGAAAGCGATATCCATCGATTTAGCCCAACTTGTCTGACCTATAAACTGTATAAATCTACGATTTCACAAATTTCAATACTCACTTATTTATTTCATTTCTCTTCGAAAAAAAAACTGAGTCTACAAAAATTGCTCCTCTTAATTCTTCTTAATTAAATCGTTTGATGTAAGAGTTAATATAATTGGTATAATTTTCAATAGTAAACAGTCCAACTTTGGGAGCTCCCTCTGATCGTTATAGTATTTATTTTTACGTTTTAAGGCTGCAGGAGTTTGGTAATTATAGTAAATAGTGACATCATACTCAATCCAAAAAAATAAAATATAAATATTTTTATTAAATTGTTTTTCAACGTGAAGAAATAGTTTATTTTTTTACTTAACTTTTAGGTTTATCATCCATTAAAAAGGTTGGATACAAATTTTCAAGAGTCTACATCTTATATTATAGCGGAAATGATAACAACTATCAATTGGAGTGATTTACAACGTTAAGAAGTTTGGGCCGGAGAAGGACTATAATTCTGTGTCTATATCTCCTGATTGGTTGATATTTACTAGCTAAAATTTAGCACACGTTGTTGTCTTCATATTGTACGGCTACATATTGAATTAATCAATGTATTGATGGACGAATGATATTTCTTACCCGTAGGTAAATCTGTTGTATTAATAACCCATAAGTATTAAATATTAAATTTTAAATTCTTTGAAGGTCTTAGCCCCCCCTCCCCATCATAACTTTGTTCCTTTTGTCGTGTAGATTAAGGTATCATTTTTATATAATAAGTTAAAATTACTGGGTAATTTTTTATTATAAATTAACAAAACAAATCTTAAATGAATAATCAAAACCGTTGATAGGACATTGTATAACGTTTTGTCATAATTTATGCAAACGAATTAAAAAGGTCAAAAAAATGCGTGTAATACATGGTACGTCTATTTTTCTTCTTTATTTATCCTTATTTTATATCGTTAAAAATAAATTTTAAAGATTGCTTATTCAACTAAAAGTTAGTTATAGAATAATAAACATTATATCTCAAAGTATTTGGGTGATAATGAAATAAAAAGATAAAATTTTCAAGTTTAAAAGCTTACATTGGAAGGATTCTCTACAAAAAGTGAGATTTCTATACAAATACTTGGTCAAAAAATGAATGTTAACTTTTTTAAGCTTTTTATATGTATTTTTTAGACTCCATGTTCTTAAGTGTGATAAGCAATCAATCTTATGGCTGTAATTTTTATATTTTTGGAGTATGAAAAATTTCCCTTCCCAAATACATATTAGATCCTTTTTACTTGGGATAACATTAAAAAATACTAGAGGCTCTGAACAATAGCAACTATATCAGTTCTATGTGAATTTGTCAAAAAGTACAATTTTTATCATAATATAATTTATTATTTAAAATACAAGAATATAAGACATATATATAGTTATGCCGCAAAGGCTTACAAAAATAATACCCTGAAAAGGCTGAAAAATATTTGTTTAGTGTATTTTTTCCACAGAATTTCAATGATTACTTTCTTATCCTAAAAAAGAACCATGTTCTCTAATTTTTCCGAAAAAATTATGTGATCACCTTATTTGAACTTTCTACTGCAAAAGATAAACTATTCTAGGGGGTGTTTACATCATTTCAACTTTACTTTCATATTTTTTTTTCATTTTTGCTATGGAATCCAAGCTAATTAGTACTTTTGGAGAACACTCATAAAAATTAAATGAAATGAATAAATGTTAAGAAAAGCTGCTATTCAATTGAAAATAATGATCCCGATCTGGTATGGACATGGTACAAGGGTAATCAAAAATCAAAGTTTTCCGAATTAAATCTTTAAAAATAATAGTCTACTGAAGAAAAAACATGTATTGTTGTAAAATCTATAGCTCTTTTCTTCAAAACTAAAGAGTAAAAAACACCAACCCACAAGGCGATTTAACATTAGAACTACCAAACATTATTTTTTGTAAAGATCATTTTTCACACTTTTTGTACATATTTCTTAAAAACTTTGTTGCTATATGTTCTGCAAGTTTGTTGTTTGTATATGTAACATATGTCCGCATTTTTTTTTTTAAACGAGCATCTTGATTAGAATGAAAAAAATTGTTCATCTAACATACAGTAATATGTGGACCAGGTTTGTAACAAGAAAAACAATTTTTAAGAAATATTTTCCAAATTTTATTTACAATATTACATATTTGTTCGTCTTAATTCGATGAGACCTTATTGATCAAATATTCAAATTCCGATATTTCATTATTTCTGTTAAATGATTATGTGGAATTGTATAACGAAAAAATAAAGGCCCCCACGTTTTTTGATCAATGTTGAGTTACCGAATAACCCTATGCAAGATGTCCTCTAGCATACAAAAAAGTAACAAGGATATTTATATTTTATAAAATTAAATTGATCAAGAGTTGATGTTTGACTTCATCCGTGCTTCAGCTTCGATAGACTTTTGAATGTGTTTTATAGTAAAATCATCTCTGAGCAATTACAATGCTCTCAATACATTACCCTTTTCTATTTCACATTTGGGAAGAGATGTTGTTTTTTGTTTTACCTACAATATATTTTGAGCTCCTTATCTTTTCACGGGTATTCGATCTTTGATATAGTAGGTCTAGTAAAAAAAAAAATATGTTATCGAATTTTCGAAAATGATGATAAAACAATGGAAATAGTTGAGTCCAACCGTCTTATGTATAAGCAATATTTTGATTACCCAGATGCTAAAGATTGCACAAAAAAACGCTTGTAACCACTTGGAAAAGACTGGATACAATAAGCCCTTCAATTTCATGCAAAAATAATAAATTTCTTTTTAATACATCAATTTTTTACCGTCTGTACCCATCATACATGTCCCCACTTCTCCCAAATCATATGTACATTGCATAAGCTCTTTGTATGTACGTCGTTTATCTGAAAAAATAAATGAGCTTGCTAATGAAATATAAATCAAGGAAATAAATTATAATAAAGAAATGCAATTCAATACATGGGTGTAGAAACTGGGGGGGGGGGGAATGTTATGATAAATAACTCTGCCCAAAGAGATATTTATTTAATGTTTCTGGCAAATGCTTTGTGTCACAAACATACTTAAAGTTATGACATATATTTACAACAACTTGACTATAATTAATCATACTATTGTCATTGATTTGTAAAGATATTGTTAATTTATACCTTGGTAAATAATAGGTTCATGAGAGACAGACTGGATAATGTAGGAGTTTGTTAATGTATATACATACTTCTGATAGCTAAGTACTCAACCAATCAAAATTTCAGAAGAGACTATGTTTCATACATACTCTTCCTCATTAAATTATACGAGTTGATCATATTCTATGGTAGACAAGTTGGATTCGCTCATAAGTAGTATCATTCAATGGATTTATGATTCACTTGCTATTGCATCGTAATCATTTGGTTCTTCTACATATTTTTGAAATTGAAGCTCAAGGCTCATCAAATGATCAGTAATGCCATATTTAATATATGTCCCACGAGAATATTCATCTATCAATTCAAACATTCCCAGATTGTCCTCCATTACTTGTTCAATCTATCATTGCACTTTCTAATGAACACCTCCATCTTTACATACATCTGTAAGAAATGGAAGATATCTGCCTTGAATCAAGCTAATCACTTTTTTAGCTCTGCAAAAATGTTTGCAATCTTGTCAACTCATTATATACATGCTCTCTTAAAAAGTCATGAATTTCATTAGGTAATAAGAATATTATTTAAAGTACAGAACCACGGGAGAAACAGCAAATCTCCGAAAGATAAATAAAATTGTTGTGTTTTTTCTTTGAATATAGAGCATTTCGATGTTTCGGATGGACAATGGACTTAAAAACGAGTACTCCAAAGTGAGGCATAAAGCTGATTAGCCTATATCTTTAGTAAAGCTGTAGTAAACAATAAATATAATAATGATATATGTACATAAACTCAATTTCATCTTTCTAGACATATACATATGTACTATATGAAAGATGTTATGTAAAAAAATTATTTTTTATCAACAAAGATAGATTTCATGTGTATTCATGTTATAATATGTTGTGTGGGTGAATCATTGTGGTCTTGAGCTCACCACCACAAAGAAGTTTAGAGTAGATATTTATATTGGCAGGGTGGTTGTCAACTGAAACGGCTACAACAATGAACCCAATTTGATATGGAGTTTTCCTGATTGAAGTGTATTGAGTATACATAGATAAATTGTGCATTTATTTTGCATACTCTTAAACTCTTTGTCATTGTCTATAAGGTCTCTGTTTTTTTTCTCTCAACTTTTGTTATTGGAAGGGGCAGCTCCCATTTTGATTGAAGCTCTTGATTGGGGAGGGGGGAGGTGCACATTGAAGCCTGGTAATATGTAAAAGCTTATTGCTGGGTTCTTGGGGGTATCATGATACCTTGTCCATCACATCCTATTCAAATTCACGACAATCACATACCACGAGTCAAGACTTATTGTTGTTTTACACAATTAAAACGTTAACAAAATGTTGGCCTCAGTTTGGAACAGTCTAGAGCGAAGCATAGATATGTCCATGTCTGAACCTTCACAATGGGATGCAAATAAGCGTGTGTTCAAATAATAACTTTAAATTATATCTATAGTTTGTACAACAGAATCACAGACACTGTTGACCTCAACACTCAACACTTAAGAGTCTAGCAATTCGCAATATAATAAAATAATCATAGGTAATTTTCCTTACAAGAACTATTAATCTGGTTTTACGTAATCTCATTGCTTGAGTTCCATCCCAGCCTCATACAAAAAGTTGAACTTTCTTATTTTTCAGCACTTTAAATGTAAAATGTCCAAACCTTGATCATTAAAATCCTTTTCTTTTTTATGGCACAGCTCACACCTTATGAAAAATTTGGTATTGCTCTCATCCTGTTTGAGAGACTCCTTCTGGGGAACAATATCATTATTACTCTGTGTTTTTTGTTGGTCTGCTCTTTTTTTGCAGGGTTGCAGCACTGTTCCAGTGAAGAATGAGATTGAATCTAGGCTTATTATATTGTGTTTCTCACATTGGAAGAGACTTTACTTCTGAGCTTGAAGGAACTGAACTATTGGCTTAAGTCTCAAACATAAATCCTAAAGTACTTGGATTAACTTCCATTGTGGCCCATTGATTAAGAACGTCGATAATAAAAATAATGAACACCACGAAGCACTTGTGATTTCTTCCTTCAAGAAGTCAAAACAGGGTTTGCTCTCACTTGAAGTGATGTATGAGCTTTTAATTCCACTAAAACTAAAACAATTATCGAGTTGCACACTTCTTCATATTCTTTAAGTTTTCAGATCTCCTAAAATTAAAGCTTCAATAATTACAGCAATATGATTTCAATTAGTTTTTTTTTAAATGTATTCTAGAATGATTACTTACGAAATCATTAAATGAAATTAATCAACTTTTTTTAAGATATTATGATTTAAAGAGTAGAGAGTAATCTATCATTTTAGAATAAACTTGATGCATTTTTTTTGAAAAAGGATTACTGCCTAATTTTATGTCGATTTGTCATATATTGAGTACAAATAAATTCTAAGTCTTTACAGAAATCATAGAAAAGTGAACGAAGAAACTGAATGCCATTATAAAATATGCATATACTAATGATAAATTGATAATCATTATTCAGTTAGCAATATATATTTTTTAATAATATATAACTATTAGGTAATGTCATTAATGTAATTATGGAACCAATGGTAGATTCTTAATATTTTCTGATTAAAGGAGAGCTATGTCAAGGTCCCTTTGTGACAGAAAAAATGATCATTTAAATATTTTTGTATGATTAATCCAAATAAAAACATCACTTAATACCAGGAGTATTTGTCAAATTCGAGATGAAAATCTAATAATCCGAATGGTTAGTAAAGTTGAGCATAGGAATATTGTACACAGGGACTTTGAAGATTTATTTATATATAAAAAAAACAACCTTTAAGGACTCTTATAAGTAATAGTATCAATATTTAATATTTAATAGTGTAAACAAGTGATCAACTTATACGGATGTTTTAGGACCGATTAATTTAATTGGGGATTAAAAATCAGAAAACCGATCTATTGACCAGTTGTTGTTGTTGTTGTTGTTTTAAATGAAGATTCTACTAAAAAATAATGACACAAAACCCAAATCCACTTTCCATAATTTTTCTCATCTCCATTTTGAAAAATAATATCCCAACATTTTTCTTATGATGATTTAAAACTTGCGGATTTAGTTTCATTTTATTGACGGCCTGTGTGGCCACACATACAATTTTATGCTTATTTTTAAATTTTATATAAGGAAAGACGAAGATCCTAAGCATCATAAAAAAAAATCTCATCCGACCTAAAAATAGAATTATACAGGTAATAAAAATTCTTTGAATAAAGATTTCCATAACAAATGATACCATATCAGACAACTTCATAGGAATTGAAGAAATAATTAGGAAAATTGTGCTAGATACATTTATCTTATTGGCAGAAATTTACCTTGGAAAATTTATATTTGGAATTCCCTGATCCTTCCCAAAGTAATTCGTATCCTGAAATTGATCCCCTACAGTGAGAAATGTACAAATAAAATAGAAGAACTGTGCACAACCTTCCTAAAATGGTCAGACCAAAAAACAATTACCTGGAAGGTAATAAACTGCCCAAAAGAACATGTCAAATTGTAGGTATCATATTTGTATTGTTCTAAATATTATATTTGAAATAAAGGAATAAACACAAGTTTATCAACATCTTCTCATCGAAATTTATACAAATAATATGCGCCATCTACAAAAAATACATTTTAATTAAAGCATGTATTTATATCATAATAAATTAATTTAAAGCAAAATACAATAATACTTCAAAATGTTATTTTGGCAATCCAATAATTCATTTATTTTAATTAACAAGAGTAATATTGCTGGTTTTTCTATTTTTAAGTCAAGAATTTTTGGTAATGTACTCAACATTCAATCTATTTTCTATAAAAATGAAAGTAATAGTTTTGACTTTTTATACCAGAGTTTTCTAGTGCAATATACAAAAGTATTTTTATTTTTCTAAATTTTTTAGCCGATTATTAAAATTTAAAATCAAATAAATCTTTAACTCCTATTAGAAGAATGTTTTTTTATAAAAAAAATTTAATCAGACAAGTATTTCTACTACCTAAATACCAATAGCATTCAGTTGTGAGTTATTATTACTATACTATGACAAAAGATCACGATTTTGTTTCCACTTTAGTAGTAGACAGAACATCATTCAAGGAAATAACATTCGTAAGTATATATAGAAGGTATTCGGGATGGTTATCCCAAGTATGTAAAACGATTTTAGCACTCTTTGAGCATCTTTATGAACTTGAGTAAAGAATCTGAGGATCCAAATAACATATCCCTTTGGCAATCTTTGTTCATTTTTCTAGATCTTAGTTACAATCTATTTGGATAGCTCTTCAACCACAAATTTTTTCTGGGTAGTTTTTTGATAGTCAACATGGTCCGGATTGCCTCGATGACTTTGAGGGAATTAAGCCAGGATTTTACAGGATATATGATCTACATAACCTTAATCATGATACAATTCGCTTCGAGGTACTTGTTAATATCCAGTTACAGCACTCATATGCAATCTTATTTGGAGCTACTACCACAAACTTTTGTCAACAATTTAATTAACTATCTTTAATCTTTTGCGATTCTTAAGGAGTTGAAAAACTGATAATGTGAGCTTACATAAAGTATAGATGCACTGATTTGTGCTCATCAAAGAAAAGGATTGACGCTCCAAGTTGGCATCTAAACATTTTTTATTTATTTACACAAATAAATAAATTTACAGTGTATAATTGTTTTTAGCCATAGTCAAAAAGTACATTTCTATTGTCTTTGAGTATCCTTTTACCGATTATCATTCATACAAAACCTTTCAGATCCGACAGGCACTCAAAAATGCAAACAATTATGATATGAGCTATGGTAAAATAAGATATAATTAATAGCTTTTTATAATTATCTTATTGTATTTTGGGGAAAAGTTCATTTATAATATTTTTGTTTGAGCCTTCTTGTACAGATGTGGCCTATGTAGAGATGAGATATGATCTAAAACAAAATTAATGCTTTTTGGAAATTAATTACAAAAGTATATAAATACATAAATATATAAGTAAGTATGTTTAAATTATAAATAATCACTATTTCATACCTGAATATTTATGTATGCTTGGTGTATTATGACATTCTAATATGAAAGTAGGGTGAACCTTTTTTTTCTTTTTTTATGTCCGAATAATTATAAAAACATTTAATTAAACTAAAAGCATTTATGTTTTCATAATTTTTCTTCCCATTAAGTCATCATTTTTTATTTTTCTATTTAATCTTTTAAGTCATTATTGCATCTACTGATGTATCTAAATCTGTTGTCACAACTAAATTATTTGAGTTTTTCATTTACCTTACATTTATGCATGCAAAAAACTATTGTTTAAACCTAACTACATACTTTTTATTTTGCAAACAATTTTTTAATAACAAAAAATAAATAACACACACTGTAATTAACTAAAAAAAAAACTCTTTGTAGTAATACTAAAAGAATCAAATTTTCATATAGGTTTTAAAAAAATCAATGAAATGTAAGTATGCAATAATACTAAAATTAAGTATTTTTCAAATTTAACAATTTATATAGTTTATATTCTGATTCACAGTAAAATGAGTCACATATTAACTTACAATGAGATAGAAAACTTTTGAAAAAATATGGAGAGCTTTAGTTTTGGATCTCTAGGAATTTTTTAAATTTATCTTAATTTATGGCAAAATAAAATTTTGGGATAAATAAATATACAAATACCAAAACAAATATAAGCTCTATATTTTTTATACACAACTATATTAGCATGGGCGCTAGAAAAGAGGGACAAGGGAATATTGCCTCCAACTTTTAAAAAAATCCAATAATAATCAAAAGTTTCAAGGTTACTGTGTCAATAATATGTGACGTTATTTGTATACAACTCCCTACTTATGAATTTATTCCATTGTCCATGGCCATGTATGTTATACGAAGATGTGATAAAAAAAGTGACATTGATTAATGACACAAGAACAAAATAATAATACATTTATGAATACATATCAATCTTGTTGACAGAAATCCATCATAATATGAATAATAACTTTTGTATTACGAATGAATTATTTATTTGTAATGAGTGGAAATTGGAAAAAATCGTTGGGGATTTAAAAAGAAAACGACTTGAAGACTTTTTTAATTCACGTAAGTTTCCAACATTAAAAATTCCTGAAGTTTTATAATACTATTCATATACAAAATAGTATCAGATATATATTGGAACATTTGTAAATATATATATATATATAAATTATCATTTAGATACACATAAATGATATCCAGAATTGACTAAATCAAATAAAGTCAACCATAATATACCATCATTATATTCAATATTTTTATACAATTCTTAAAAATACTTCAGAATAAGATATCTGTTCATTTTACATACGACTTAAGGAAATAGAAAGCTTTTTATTATAAAAAGTCCTGTACCATTAAGATTAAAATCTAAATTCATTCACAATGTTCCTTTTTATTTCTATTTTTTATATAAAATTATATTTTTATGTAATTCATAATAGAATATAGACCTTGTTGATGAGAAAAAAAATCATTAAATACTTTGATTGCAAGAGGTAACACGACGAGCTTTTTGAAATAAACAAAAACACACTGTATTCTCCCTTCAGCTGATATTCATTATTTGACTCTTTTAATTTAAAGTAGCTGACTCTACGTATTATGAACTCGTAAAGGGTATTATTGTTATTTCTGAATTTGATGCATAAAAAATATATCAAATCAAGGATTGTGCGCCCTTTTTTTCGAATTTTGAATATATTACAAGTAGTAACGATTGGTTTGTGATTGGTAGAATTTATAAATATATAGTACATCTAAATTCTGCCAAATATTAACAAGTTGGCAACAAGGAAAATACAGAAGGGTAGTTATCATATGCTTTTCCAAATTTTTCCTTTCCCTTTTGTCAGTCGAGGTTGCGAGTGTACAGAAAAGCTCGACGTGTAAATGGTTCATATCAAATCAAAACTTTGATAATATTGATATTTATTATAATTGTAAAATTTGATAGATATTATATCAAAATAAAAGTTAAGGGTGTTAATGAAACTTCAATTCATATTACATTTTCTTACCTTAAGAAACCATACTTTACCCTCTCCCCATTAAACTTTATATTCCATCTTACTCATTGATTTCCTTTCTAACAAGAGCAGAGGGAATTCATTTCTATCTTGTTACAAATTTATATTGTAAGAAACAACATTCTTATTTTGACAACTAACCAGTCTAAGATTTTGTTTAAATCTGTGATCTTTTTCCCCCTTTTTGTACCTATTAAAGAAATTAGGTCCTTCGCCATAAAAGTTGGAAGGTATTTTTTCTCAAAAGATTCCTCATATATACACTTTGCTCAGTATCAGAGCCAACATGAGTCTAAAGGTTATTTAGAGCTTTAAAGGAAATCTTGATATTCCATGTGACTCATTCTTCTTTTATAATTTTGTAAATATATCAAGATTTCTTTCGTATAAATTTTGATATTTTATTATCTTCATTACTTAAAATTCGATTACTACTCATTATATAAGATACTTTTCAAACAAAGTCTACCATGTTGTATTTGCATTTCAGAGTTATCACAGTCATGGAGGTTTTCGTAAAAATCTTTCAGATTACTATTACATGGTAGAAGTGTTTCCATAATATATACAGATAGTCCAATAGTTGATTTAGTAGATATTCTCTATTGTTTATTTGTTTTTTTCCATAAAATCATTCAACTTTTTCCTTAAATAAATTATCAAATATTTTTTTATCTACATATTGATAAAAATAGAAAAACATATTTATATTTAAAGAAATAGAATATCACAAACTATTGAAGCAAAAAAAAAGTCATCCTTAAGTGAAATTGTAAAATATTTCGGTATTCAAAAATATCTTTTCAAACAAGTTCAATATTTTTAATGTCAGCAAGAGCTCTAAGAAAACTTCATTCATTCATCGTTTCAATTTACAATCTGAAGCTTCAAGATTATTTTTATCGACCTTCACTTCTTCAATACAAAGAAAATGCATAAGATAATTGAATGTATTGATGTAGGTACATAGTTATATTATTTTTCGGGCCATTATAATAAATTCAAGACTGATTCGTCAAATCTGCGATTCAACTTTCACAAATTAGTCATATTCTTAAATGGTTTTGTTATATATTGTATGGTGTGACTCAAATTATACTTAAGCCAAAGGATGAGAAAACTTTTTGATTCTATCCCATAAATATAATTGTCTATTTTTTATACAGGTCTTATATAAGCAGGGAAAAAATTGTATGCGGCATTTTACATACTAATTTTCTAGGTTATATAATTAATAGGGAAAATTCATACCTACGTATGAATACTATAAATGTAAAACCATATTACATTTTTTTATTTACCTTTATTTCTTACTCTAATAAAATTCAAAATTACATTTGTACCTTTTCTAGAAATGAAAAAAAAATACAGGCAATTATTAATACAAACACGTATGTTATAATATCTTTCTTTTCTTCAATATATATATATTGTCAATTTTCACGTCATTTTTATACTATTTAAAAAAAACCAACTCTTTGAATGACCATTAGGCAAGAGTGTATATTTAAGTACAAATATATATATTATATACGTATATAAATGTACTTATTTTTTACATTGACGTAGATTTATAGACAAAATTGTAAACAAAACCATTAAGGGAGATTTATGACTTTAAAAAAACCCAAAAAACAAGTGGCCGTCCTTATGCTAGTGAGTAAACACTAAAAATATCCCGTGATGACGTATTCGACATATTATTGAATGTATATTCAATTAGTACTCCCTGAGCATCATCTTATTCATATTTACGCATCATTTATTACTTTTTCCTTAAATATTTGTGAATAAAATTTGAAATAAGAAAATGATAATTATCACATAAATATTTTGTGATAAAATGTTCGTATTATGCTGAGTTAATTACGTGAGGTGAACAAACATAATAAATCAGATTTTTTCTTAATTTAAAACTTTAAGAATGAATAACGTCATTAATACTTTTTTTGAGAATATCACCATGACTGTGTGTTCCTCCTCAATATGGAAAAACATGTGAAATGAATAATAATTTAAAATATAAAATCTGTAATAAAATAAAGCTATGTTTTTAATCATAGTTATGAATAATTTCTTAGATATCACGGCAGTATCCAATTAACAAAGAACGTACTCTTTATATTTTGTAACCTGTGACTGTTACTCATGCCCCTTTTTTATGTTCTAAAGGTTGATTGGTTGAAATTGTGAACAATTTTCTTATATAACACTAACATGCAACAACTAATGAATGTTCAAACACTAATAAAAGAGGTAGAAAGTCGTTTGTTGATAAGAAAATATATAGGAGTTCCTTATGTTTTAATGATACCATTGTGATGAATATTAATTTAATTTTGCAACTACATTGATATAATAAACTAATAACATTTTAGTTATTGTTGTTTTTAATAACTTATAACCATTAAAATCCCATGTTAAAAAAAAACTTTTCCACTTCATTTTATGATCACTCAATTTCCCTAATTATATTTTCATAAAGACAATAAATAGTTTAATTAATTTAATTTATCTCATAATTTATGTAAGGCACAAAGCAACACAAGTAATGCTAAGTAATTGGAATGCATTTTCATTCCATTAAAGAAAATAGAAAATTTTATATTTTTTTTAAATAGGATTTTTATGTATGGTATAATTTTAGAACATTTATATGATAATGGGTAAAAGACTTATTGCACTATAAATTATTGTGAAAAATGGGGAATTTTTCACTTATAACAATATAAAAAGTTTCATGTCTTCATCACATAGATAATAAAAAATTTAGACTTTACTTATTAAATTTATCTAAAAAGGAGATTTTGCCTTAAAATATTTTGAATGTCTTATCTCAAATGAACAACAATAGAGAGCATTTTCTTAGAAAGTCGTTACATGAAATATATGTTCAAACGAACAAATTTTATTTTTTCTACATTTATTTTCCATGGAGCTATGAGCTTCTGAAGAAAAAATATTTATTTTCGTATGTAAACAAAGATCACTCACATTAAAAACCTAATACATAAAGACATTATCAAAACGGTTTTAGATTCTTTGAATAACTTGCGTTGATTGACTTATTCCTCATATATTGTTATCCACAAATAAAACTCCAAAAATGTAAAAAACTTTATGACCTTTAACCTGAAGAATTTGAGTCGGATTGAAAAAAACTAAGGACATATTTGGAATCAGGAGATCAAAATCCTTTTAAATTCAGCTGATTTTGGTCTCAAGACAGACAAGTTTGATCTTTTTGACCAGTGTAAATAATATTCATTTGTTGATATTGATAAATATTTTATCCTTTGCTGTTTGTAGCCTATGGGACTTTGGAATACATTTAACCTTTACTGTAGAGTTCATATTTATGTACATATATGATAGTTTCTAATATTTTCAATAATTTTCCTCAAATATTTATGTCAAGCATATTAATTGCAACTGTTTGAAATATGTTTTAATGAATTTGCAAAATTACATGAGACGGGTCAGCCTACTAGGACTAATAGTATATGATAAATTAATTAAACAATTGTACATATTTTTGATACACATTAAAAGAATATTCTAAGTAACCATGTTGTACATATATATTTCAATGATACGGAAGGTTTATTCTGTTTATGAGATGGTATATTATTTGTATAACTTTTTACTATCGTAATCAAGTGTAGATACATTTATTTAGATAGTATATTTAGACTAAATGACTTTCAGCAAATTGTTCACATACGTATATGAGTCTTAGTTTGATATAATTAAGTAATTAATTTTTCTTGCTTGGACTAACTTCTAGATAAAGATAATTCAAATCTGCAAGATAATAAGTTTTCATTTTTCTCATGTGATTTATAATAGTTCTTTATCTTCATTTCTCAGAGAGATGAAAGAAATATTTTCACGTTTTACTCATCTAAAGAATTAATAGTACGTATATCTATTGAAGGGTAATGAAAAACGTGTCATAAATGTGATAGGACCAAAAAAAGCTGAAAACAATTACAGCAATCTTAGAATGACAGAAATGATCCATCAAAGTTGCTCAACCTTTTTATCTTATCATTGTTTTAATTTGTTAATTTCCTAAGATTACCTATAATCTACAAAGCTTAATGTTTGCAATTTAAAAAACAACTAACTGTTAATCCTGCTTAAAATTGGTGTGAAATCGAATGTTTATGAGATAATTTGAACAAAAAAAATGATGTTTTTCTTCTTTAATATGCAATGACTGCAAAAGTTAATCGAAATATGCAAAATGCAAATGAAGAAATGCTTCTTTCTGTAAGAACCTCAGAGGCAGATTCGATAAATCTGAATAGAAGAAGTTAAAATATTTTCTGTTCAAATTATATTGTTTTATGCAAAATTATACTATATTTTATGAGCGTTAAGTTAATTTCATGGAAGGAACTGAACTCTCAAGCATGGGGATGGTGAGATTTTAATTCACTGAAAATAATTGATTTATACAAGAAAATTGAAATTAATTAATTAAATAAAATTATTTATCTAGTCATACCTCTTAGTTGATTCAGCCTCAAGAGAAGAAAAAGTGTGATAACCGAAGTGAGATAACTGACTCATCTTTATATATGTAGAGTACTGATGTTTGACCCTAATCTTTTGCTTGGTGTGGTTGTAAGCTTTCAATGATGTGGGCAGCTGCTCAAAGATTTATGTGAAGCATAACACCTATCTTTGATTCAAAGGATATTATTGACATTATATGACAAAATATCATATCAACAAAGAAGCTTTTAATGGCTTGTCATCAAACCATGCAAAATACTGCCCATTTGCTACTTTACATCATTAAAAGACACTTCAAATTATTTTCAAACTCATGATGCTACATTCAGACACAACTCAAGTTTTAAAAATGGTATTTTAAAATATGCAAAAGTTTTATATTCTAGCCTGTCTGAATAATTAGTGATATTTTGTAGCACCATGTTATTTATAACTGTTATTGAGTTTAATATTGATTGTCTTCAAAAAAGGAAATTAATTTTAAAATAAACCATTTATTTATATTTTTTATAAAGAGCAATTTGCTCTTTTTTATTTATTTCATTTTATCACTTGAATGTGTGTGATTGGAATAAATGAAGACCTTTCTGAGAAGAAAAACAACAACAACCATTCAAAACTCAATCAAAAAACTCCTCAAACTGAATTTATATATACACTTTCAAATCAATAGAAATAAAAACTGAAAATATGGATGGAAAAGGATAGTTAACGATCCACAATTTTTCACACTGGAAATTTTCTGTTGCAATTTATACTGTGCAAATAATGCACAATGTGTATCATCAAAAAATGATACCCAATGATGTACCAGTATGCTTTGAATTTTTCAAAAAAAATTATGTAAAAATGACAATTTTCAGTCTGTTATTTGTCACTTAATTTATGTTTCTCTAGCTAAGACAGTAGTAGTTATTACTAAATGGGATTTCCATATTATATAGACTCTTTAAAGGCACATATTTATTTGAAAAAGTATATATTGACTATTTTAATAGAATATGTACATACATAGATATTTGTGAATTTTAGTACAAATATATTTCCAATTAAATACACTTTTTTGTGATATTAAAAAAAACATGTTTCCTTTATTAAAAAAAAATATAATAAATTATTTCAACTCTACGGTAGTTATTATTTCTATTCTCCTCCTTGAATTTTCCACAAACCCAAATTTTAGAAATTGATTTCCCAGGATCTTGTTTAGAAACATTTTTCCAAAACATGAGAAACCCTATTCCAGTTTGCTTAAGTTTGACTGAACATATTTGCTTTTAAATTTTTTTCCTCGCTTGATGCTAAAATTATACTCCATCATGTATTTAATGTTTTTTTAGTAGCATTTTCCTTCCAAAATTTGCTTTCTTTTTTATACATACATGTTGTGCATTGACATGAATGATTTTTTTCAATCAACAAACTCCTTCTACGCTTCATATACATTTGGTTATGCTTTGCTTCTTTTTTTGTTCTTTGATTTTTTTTTTGCAAAAAAAAAATGCCTACACATTGTACTAACATACATATAAAGGAACATAAGTACATACATCGAATAATTAATTACCCTAGTGTAAACATGCTACAGCCTAGAAGCTTCTTCATCAAACATAAATAGTTTTATTATGGAAATTAAAACCTAATGTGCACAATACTATATTTTTGAATCTTCTGTTTGTTTTTGTAATTTATGTACTAATTACACAGCTGCAATTAGTTTTTAATAGTGTTGGGTAGTATTCTATTACTTTAATGTTAGTATTTTATTAATAGAATAATAAGCAAATATAACTATAGGACTTTTACTATATAATAATTTTGTCTACATAGTGTTTCTTCAAATAAAAAACGACATGATTTTTTATGTTAAATTTGTTGTCAAAAAAAAAGAAAGTTTCTTTGAAATTATTAACTATTTCGCTAATTCTATAAAAAACTACAATAAAGTAAGGTCATATTATTATTATTATTACTTTTATTTTTCAATTGAGTAATATTTAATACGTAATCTATTACTAAGAATGGGCACTTTGTTATAACTGTAGCAAGTTTTGTATCGAATTAAAATTGATTATAACCAGCTGATATTTTTCTTCCCTTTCTTAAACTCAACACTATCTCAATATTATGCCAATGTCTACTTATAACTCTATTCAGTAATATTACCCAGCACTGATTTTTATTTATGAGTTTCTTCAAATTTATTCTTTTATGTCCTTACTCTTTTTGTAAGTTTGAAATATTTTTTAATTAAGAAGGAAAACAACTTTAAATACACTAAAACATAAACTTATTACCTGCAAGATTTTATACAAAATCCAAACATGGGCTTATATTTAATCATCTAATCCTAAAAAAAAAACAATAGCAAAAATTCATGTTTTAAGGACTTAATCTTTCATTTTAAAATTTACTCGAATGCAAACAGATTTTTAATATATTGAATATTATTTTTAGTTGCTAATTATAAAATCTATAGAAAATTCTGTAAAAATATAATATATTATCACGCAATCCTTATTCTATTGGAACTAATATGGTACCAACAATGATTTGATTTGATTTTTTTAAGTTTTTTATTTATTTTTTTCATATATGGTAGTTTAACATTACTTTGAATATCAGAGTGAAATTAAGAAAAAGAAAAAATAAATTTATTTATTTATAAATATTTTTAATCCTATAATATATTCAAAATATATTTTTTTACATAAAATATCATAAACAAGGGTCAAAAATTCCATATGTAGACGTAAAACTTTTTTTTATAGCAATTGAATATAACTAAATATATTCACCAAACCTCGTGAAAGAATTCCATATCTTCTGAAAAGACGTTGAATGATAAGACTAAAAAAATGGAATTAAAGGCAGTTTGATAAAATTTGGGACCCAGTAAATCTTAGTTCACCAATGAAGAGCTAAAAAGTCTAATATAATAATTATAATCCTTTATTTTCTGTCAATTAGGTTATAAGTAAGGTTTTGGTTTAATCTTTGATCATTGAGTTTG
Source organism: Lepeophtheirus nordmannii (assembly GCA_963680855.1). Lineage (NCBI taxonomy): Eukaryota > Metazoa > Arthropoda > Copepoda > Siphonostomatoida > Caligidae > Lepeophtheirus > Lepeophtheirus nordmannii. The sequence goes on along the minus strand of OY804522.1, from coordinate 23,304,251 downwards.
TTATTCCGTTGAATCTGAAAATTTGGATTAGAAACTTACTAAGGACAAGTTTGGTTATTTTTGGAACTTTTCTCTTAGGCAAGTCCATTTATTTATTTATTTTATAATTGTACATTCTCTGAAAATTGTCCAATATGATTTTCAATTTGTAATCCACACCTTGAGAAAATAATTTGATTTTCCTCATGAGTTCCCAGATTTCAAACAATAAATTCTTAAGGTGTAATTGTGAAGCTTGTTAATATCTTCCTGAATGATAGTTAATAGACGACATATTTACAAAAACTACCCCAATCATTAGTTTTAATCCCAGTAATTTCTGTTAATATGTTGGACAATTCATATGTTTAACAAACTTCGTATAAAAATCTCTTGGAAGGAAAAGGAAAATGGGCTGCTCTTCCTTCCTTTATCAAGGGCTCTTTTTAAGAAGTTTACTTCAGCATTTTCTGTTTTTATTTCTTATCCAATTTTGAGATTTGGATCTAATTTGTATCATGGTTAGTGTAAGTGATGGATCTGTTAAACTATTTGATGATATTAATTTATCTAATGCTCTTATATGATTCTGGTTTGTTCTTTGTACATATGTGTGACTTCAAGGCAATGATTCACTCAAGATTTATATCTTTTTAGGAAACTAAGTAGTACGCTAAATCTAATTTTGAATTTATTTTTGAGGTGCAGGTATAAATTATATTGTTGTAAGCTTTTGTATTGTTGATTATGTTGTAATTTTGGGTCCGTGTTTTTAAGAAACCCGTGTTAAACTGTATGTTGACAGTATCTAGTTATTTGTTTCTTCATTTCCTATTGTCGATACATTGAAGGTCTCCAGTAATAATGTTTGTACAAGTTAGAATAATAGGGAGCATACGGAGTCTTGATGATATTCCTACAGATTGATCAAAAACATGTAAAAGATTCAATCAATCGAATATTTGAAAGCGTTTTGGGTAAAAAAACATATTTTATTTATCTTTGAGATTGCTCATCAAAGAAAACTTGAAAATCCACCCATAGAAAATGACAATAAAAAAAGGTTTGTCCAGTAAAGTTCAATTCAAAAGACTCCATGGATTAAAGGTCTCTTTGAATAAATGAGATATGAACTATAAAAAAATTTTTAATGTGTTTTCCATGTTTTTTGTGGAGGAGTTAAAGAAAAAATTCAGACGAAATTTCAAAAAATAATTGTGTTGTACGATAATTTTGATTTTCTTCTTGCTACACATATTAATTAAAGTACTTTATTCGTACAGTAGAGCTAATAAAAAACAACTGCACAGAAGGATTTCAGCTAATTTCGTACTTTTGCAAAGATCAGACATTTTTCACCCACTATATTTAAATCAATCCTTAACAAAATTAATAGTAAAAATTTTGTCATATCTTAGGGATTTTCAGTCCTACACCTTAATTTGATCTGGTTCTAATATCAATATTTCATCAATCAATCTGTGATTCAGTGAAGATGCTCTATTTGTTTTTTTCCAATTTAGCCTTTAACATATCTACATAATGTGATAGTTAGATAATTTTGAAATATCTACCTTATGACAAGTTTGTCTCATGTTTACGCATATATTTTTTTACTTCCTATATGGGTTTCGTGTACTTTTTACACTTTTGTGGAATCTCTTAACACCTGATCTCTTCCTGAATACTTTTATCTAGATTTTTTCAAGGACTCTATGCTATATAAAATAAATTAAAAGAATAGAATGCGTGATATGCAACATTTATTTTATCTCCTTTATTTCTCCTTCCTTTATATTTTAAAAATACATTTTAGAGAAACTTAGTACAAATATATTTGAAAGATTATTGATTCAACTAAAAAAAAGATATTAAATACGAACATTATACTCAAAGATCTTTGGATTATAATAAAAGAAGAAGATGTAATTTTAAAAAAAGTTGTCAACTTTCTGATATTTGAAGTCATTGAGTGACCTCTAAACGTTATAATAATTTTTCAAATGATTCATTAATTTACACGACAAAAAAAAAAGTAAAGACCTTCAAAAAAGTTAAAACGTAAAGATCACTATATATGGATTTTCTCCTTTATGTACTTACATATATTTATATACTCTTAAAGCGACATCTTGCAGAAAAAAAATGTACCCGTAATCAAAGAAATCTTCCCAAGCTAATAGATGTGCTTTGTACCTTTGTTTTGTGTCAATCATTTAATTCACTCGGCTGATGTAAAAAGAAAATTAAGTAGGATAATGCAGAAGAGTTCAAACTGTTTCTTCAAAGCAATTTTCGGAACTATTTCTGTGTACTATAATAATTTTTTTATCAATTGTCTAGTCAGAAATCAACTTTCTAATAGGTATGAAGGTTAAAGAAAGAGTAAGACTTGAATAAGGAAATACCAAATAATAAATAGTCTACTTTTAAGACAGATGTCTCTATTCATTATTTAGCACAAACTTGCTCATCACATTTCTTTTCCATTTTTTTTAAAGAAAATTAAATGCTAAATTGTGAAAAAAAAATCAAGAACGAACTCTTCATTGAAGGTATATTTATTTTGTTGTAATATAAGGTTTATTTTATAATTCTTGCTATGATATAAAACACTTAATTAAAATGATAAAAAAGAGATTAGCTTTTAAACAAGATTCTTCATTTTACTCAATTTTTTTCTCAAATGGTGAAATATTTTTTATCAATGGTAATTATCGTTGATTTTCATCAATTTGGTTCTTACTTGTCGAAACATGACTTTGAATCGTAATGATACCTTAAAAGTATACTTTTTAATACTTGTGTTAGTTTTTTATTGCTAAAATAAAAAAAATTTAATGTGGATTTCTGATAGTTATGAATTTGTGTTTATTCCCTTCAACCCCCTTTCAGATGTTTTCTTCTGTAAAATAAAATGAAAAAATTTGTTCGTTAATGTATACAAATAAAATACTCGCTATAGTTGATATAAATTTTCACTAAATCTATTTATTTATTATTAAAATGTATTGTACATAGAATATACTAGTAATTTAATTCCTTACAAGCTACACAATATTTAATAATGACGTCAAAAGCTGCTTTCCTCTCAAGCATTCATCAATTTGTTAGGACAGCCATGTCGATTTTTCCTTTCTTACCGATAGTGCATACCTATTTTTTATATTTATAATTATTACAATAGAAACAGCTGGTTCCTCTTTGTTCTGAATTTGTGAAGAGTAGTATTGCCTCAAAATGTTAATTTTCACTGTTAATTCCATTCGAAATAAACTGCATTCATAAATATTAATTATTCCCATTTGCTTATTTTCAAACTTCTTGAGATATGTAATTTTGAAAACTGCTTTTATTTGCACTATCAAAAATCATATTACTAAATATTTATTTTATTTTATAATATACAATCTTTAATTATATGAATATTTACTAGATGGATAAAATAATAGTTTTACATTGTATAAAGGACTATAAAAGCTATTTACTTAGTTATTTAGACAGCCACTCAAATATAATTAAATTTAAATTATACAAATATTATTGTGTCAACAAACGGATCATAATATCTCATTTCATCATTCCTGCATTTATAACTATCTATCTATTGTTTCAAACAATTACATCATGTTTAAAATTTTTTACTATATCATTCTCCTTTTAGATGACATTCAATGAAAATTTATAAAGGTCAGTGTGTGCAGATAACTTTTATTGTTTCTCATTGATATACACCACTTGATTTACTGTATGTGAACCCTGAGTCAAAGATATTTGTATATTTCTCATTATTGAGCATTTCTAGATACATTTTCCTTGATTCGTATATCTTTATATGCTAATAGTTGAGAATTTAATAGATTTATTATTTCATAATAGAAAGAATGTAGTAAACATCTATCTTACTCTGTTTTGGTGTGTATCCCTGTCCTAAAAGTTTAATAAATATTTAGCTATTTTAGTGATTACCTGTTCAGGCCTGCTTATGTACTTCTTTTTTCAAGTTATACAGAACAGAGTTCATGTAAGAACCTAGTGTTATGTGGACAATAATAATAATTTTTTACAAAAACAACAAAACAGTAGCATAAAGTGAAACAAAATGGGTTTAGAGACGCCCTGGTGCTTGGAGTAGAAAAAAATAGCTTAAACTCCGTGCAATGTTACAAGGGAATGGTCACAAGTCCACAGCTCATTCAATAGTTTTCAAGCCTTTTCGTTGTAAACTGAGAGGGAAAAATCTACAAATTTCTATAAAATTGTTTTATATTTATATACCTAAATAATTTCTGGCGTTGTTTTATAATTATAAAGTCAAAGTAAACCAATATAGGTAATTTTATAAAAGACGTCTCTTTGTACTATGATTCCAAAATGGGAGTCATTATAACTAGATGGGTTTAAACAAGGAAAATTTTAGCAATTCAAAATTTTCCAGATTAAACATTATGAAGCTTTCTTTCTCTGTTGTCCGCTTATGTATTTTAAGATTATAAATCTGCTGTTTATAAAAAAAAATAAGTCTGAATATATTAAATAAAATGTAATGCAAGAATTTATACTGATTATTTCAAAAAAAGAGATTTCACTCAATTCTTAAAAGTATATCACACTTGATGAACCTGCCGACTTTACTAGTCGAATTTTGGATTAATAAATTAATTTTTCAGAACATTTTTTCATATAAATAGATATAATACATTTTTTCTGCCTTAGGCGTTTGAGGCGTCTGATAATTTAGTTTTTTTACAACTTTACAATATACCTTTGGTGTTTTATGAAAAATATATTTTAAATAAAAATATTATGTATATTAACACTTAGATGCATAGGGCAAAAGTTTTTGGAAATGAAAACGTTCTTGGCATGGTAACTTATATGTATATGCATATAAATAGTTCAATCATTTTTTCAAGACATTCATTAGTTCTTTTTTTGATTGTTTTTTATATAAAACAAATATATTTTTAATGAAGTGACAAATTTTCTGGGAAGAAAAATATTATTTAATTGATGCATTTCTTATTAAGATTGAATTACTTAGTGATGCATTCCAAGTGGACCATCGTGACATTATCTGTTCATTCTTTTTGTTAGAGTTTATAAATCTAGGTTTCTATATTATTGATGATGATTCATTTCAATCTAGAAGGGAAAGTAATCAGGTTATATACATATATATAAAGGGGATTGAATAATAATAAAAAACCTCTTAAAATTTATATATAAACCAACTTCCAAAAATTATTTTATTTAATAAATAGTATCAATATTAAAAATATTAGATAAAGCAATAAGCTGGCAATCAAAATGAGTAATTGTCATCAAATTTAGATTTATAACTTTATATAACTTCCAAACGGCAAAGTTTTATACGATTACAAAATTTAATTAAGTATTTACACTTGATGTTCAAATGATCAATTCTGTCTTCAAACAGCGATTCAAACGAATTAGCCCAATCTTAGTGGGATACATATTTCAAACGCTTTAACCATTTAACATTTTTTAATAAATATGTAAATATAGTACATAAATGTGTGTACATTTGTGTTTGAATTAAAAAATATGGTCTTAAATTCTGAATATATGATTTTCATATATTTCATTCACAAGGCTTTCATCATGTAGGCGGTATGTATTTGCATATATTATTTATTCAGAAGGCACAGTTGATGTTCCACTTTCCCTTCTTCTTATAAATATATAGAAAAATGTGTCTATTTTTTATGTTTGGTATAATAACAACATATATTAAGCCTGACAAAGCAACAACACTATTTGAAAAAACAAAAACAAATAACTTTGTTCATCCCTCAAAGGAAACTTTTGTCCCTTTAAAAGATAAGGAATTTATTAATGCCAATGTTCTACAACTAAACGTTTCATAATGCAAATTTGCCGCGCCTTGTCATTTTTATGCTGTCTCACAATCTTTTATCCAAAATGAAACAAAAAACAAAACAGAAAATCAGTTGGTAGTTAGCCAGTTCTTCCCAATTGTGGAATTATTCTAAATTAAAAATTATCTGGGTAATTGTTCACAGCTTCAAAGAGTTAATTTGAGTTCAGTCCATCAATATTACAAACACTAACAAAGGCGGAAACAAATTGGAAAAATTGACAGTTCACGACAAAATAAAGTTTGATTTTTTACGTTGGATTGATAAGTTAGCCAATTCATTCAGTTTCTGGGACTAATCCTTAGTTGATACTAGGAAATTATTCAAATCATAGCAGCAACTAATTTTTATACAACCAATCAACCTTCAGAACGCTAATGAGGAACATGAAAAGTAGAAAATCGACAGCTGACAAGAAAATGCATAGGAGTTGTTGATGTTTAAAAGATTCCTTGGATAATTAAATACATATATAAAGGCAACAAGTAAAAGGCAGTTGGCATCTCCAGGAGTTTAATGAATATAAACTGAGGAATGCAGCTGCTTTAAAAGTAAATATGAGTAGGGATGCCCTTGGTTTGAAAAACAAGTTTGGACTCTTCTAAGTTAACTTATATGTAGATATTTTTTTCTTTTTTCATCGGCTGAATTAATAAAGTGATTGGTCTAAGATAATTCCAAAAAAGGAAAAAATTAATTCACAATCTTATTATATGGCAAACAACAGATTCCTGGACTTCGATTGCAATATATGAAATAATAAATGAAGGTTTGTTTCTAAGAAGTTTACGTATTATGATCTTTAAATCTCAACAGTTCTACTTTTAAAAATGAACACAAGTGTTTCTTGTTTGTAGAAATGAAAATGCATCAACGTTCTACACTAAATGTATTATTCTTATAAATTATTTCGCGGAAATTATAAATTATCTATGATATTTTTCCTCATAGTTATGTAAAATTCTTAGAAATAAATTGTTCATACCTTCAACATTCTCTGACGAGTGAAAGTTATCATATGTGAATATTAGGAATGTTAGGCCATCTTAAGAAAGTTTTGATTCATGCTTAGAAAAACAATGACAACTAATAAAAAAATATTTTAACTAATTTTGTCCTTTATTACTTAACCCTTAAAATACCAATTGATTTAGATCATACTTAATACCATCTGAATCTAATGGATATATATATATATATATAAATAAATAAATACATACCATATCATAATTGACAAATAGGTTAAATATAACCTTAATTTAAAAAAAAAATTAGAAATTTAAATTAATTTCTTCTATACAAATCATTATGTAGGATAAATAAGTAAAATTTTAATTTAAAGCAAATATAAAATAACCCAGACACACAAAAAAGCTTCAATTTTGTTACATAGTGTGATTTGTATGCCATTGCATGAACACCCTTGACCCAAAAGTAATTTGAAGAATATTTCGAGCATTAAGATTGAACAGTATGTCAGGCAATTAGATTGAACAATATGATTGACTTTATGCTCGTAATAACCAATTGCTCTTTTAATATTTACTTTGCTAATACTTATCTAATTTATATTTTCCATCCACATTTTCAACATTTATTTCATCCATTTCTCAGCACTCTTGTCATGCTTATTTCTTTTGTGAATAATAAGGACCCTATTCAAAACCTTTGCTTGAACTGAACTGAGGAAATTTTATTGTACTCAATTTTTTATAATATTTCCAGTCTCAGAAAACAGTTATAACTACTTTCCTCAAAACTGAAATTACATACATAACTAAAAGATTGAATTCTTCCACTTATTTTCATTTAAAAATAGGTATGTATTCATATATCTTCCTACAATTATTATCTATTAATGAATGCATACACATATCTGGAGGTGTGTCTTCAAAAATATAAATGGAATATAAATATGAACTATTATTAACTTCTTCAGTTAACTTATGTTATAACGGCTTAAAAAACTTATTAACTCTAACATATTTTGAATATCTAAATTAATTCCAGACCATGGCTCTACTTTTTGTGTTTATTTTTCCTTGGTGATAAGCACAACTAACTTTTTTTATTTACTCCCAACCTTGAATTTAAAAAAGAAAAAGAAAAATTTGACTTAACCATATGGTACCCCCCCCCCCTGGCAAGCAAATAAGTATTAACATCATTATACATGAATTTCATTGCAAGCAGAGTCAGGTGCTTTAAATTAGAGAAAAGCAAACTAATAAAAATATTAGCTAGGGGAATAGAAAGTATGTTCGTCTATCCTAAAAAGTGGGTTTTGAAGTGTGTTAAAAATCAGATTTGCACAAAGTTATTCGATTTAAAATAGATTAAATTTTTTCTATAAGTTCTTCGCAATAACACTCTTACCTGATGTTAAAAAATGTTATTCTTATTTTTGTATCACTATTTATCTATCATGTTTATCTAGATAGATAGCGTTAATTCTTGTATCTTTTGATTTAACCTATCAAGAATTATTGTAATGATAGTCATTATATCAGACTAGGCACGTAAATGTATTTATTGAGTAAATATGCTTAAGATATGAGTTATGTATAATAGACAATGTCCATGGTCATTTCATTCTTTCTAGAGCTCTAAAAGGGGTTCATGTCTCTTTTTTTGTTGTACTTATTACATAAGCAGAGGTGGAAGTTCAAGTTATGTCTTTGGTATTTTGTTTCAAGAACTTGTTGACAAAACAAGTTCTATAACTTCAATATTTTATCAAGTCCTCAGATTTCTTTCAAACTCGTTTCAAGTCTAGTACTCGTAAATATCAAATTCTTGATGCATAATGTGATAACAAAAACGAGTTTGGTCGACTTTACTAAATTGTTTACAGCTGAGTATACTTCTAAATACATTTCTGAAAACGAGGAAAGTGGACTCAATGGTCGGTAAAGGGTCCTAAACATTTACCAGGTAGTAAAATCAGCTTCAATATTAATAATCGCATTTACCCAATTATAAGTCCAATTTATTTTTCATAACTTTGCCAGAATAAGACATACGCACAATTACATATTTATTATTTTTATTACCTTAAGCTTATGTCTATCTATTTTAAAATGGTGCTGTCTTCATTTAAAAACATATAATTTAAGGACTTTCTGTAATATGATCTTCAATCAACAACATTTCTCCCAATAAAAAGTAGGAGGTTTCATGTTTTACCTGTTTATAGTATAAAAAAATTGAACAACCAATTGTGGGGCCCTCAAAAAAACATACTTAAAATGATATCACTAAATACATAGGTGGTACAAAATTTAGGCTACTGAAGAAAGTACAATGAATTTTTCCGTCTTGGGTTTGCATCTACTCAGAACTGGCGTTCTGTTTCACCTCAAGCAAGTTTTTTTTAATACGTTTTTTAGAGTAGAAGATGCGACGTTTTATGGTATGGCATGACTCCAAGTCGATATTTTTTTGTAGCTTGGATGATTTGTATACTAATTTAACTCGTAGTAGTAGTTCCACTGCATCATTGGTATTTACAAAAGTCTCCAACTGCCATTATTTTTTTTGTATTATGATACATCACCATTCTTATCCGGCAAGGATAAAGCAGATTTCTTGTTTGTGTCGACACAAAACTTTTTTGAATCCGCATATAAGAAACCTAGCACCATTTCGAAAACATTGCTGGGTGGATAGGTACATTATTTGTCTCTTCTTCTTCTTGATATTTTTTTTTGCCATGAGCGACTTATACTCCGCTTTGACTTATGACTCTAAAAACATGGAATTGCGATATTTTTATAATAAGTTCACTAACAGTTATGCGAATTAACCTGAAATTGAAATAATTTTCACATAGAATCGTGAAATGTGTAAGGAATTTATGAATGGACAACTCAAGGTGTCTTCTGTAGTACAAGTCCTATCCTTTCTATTTCATAAGAAGTGTTTATCTATATTGTTTCTATGTAAAAACAATAAATATAACTAGAATCAAGGGACCTAAAAAGGTTAACAATAATATTTTCAATAACACTTTCAAAAACATTATACGAAATACAGAGTATAAAAATAAACAAGGAAAATTTTCAAACATTGTATAAGCCTTGGAAAACAATATTGATTTTTATTTCTAGTCTGACTATATCTGAAACTTTGTAATAAATTATTATATACATAAACGTAACTTAAGTAAAAGTATAGTGCCTTGTTCAAAAATATGTAAAATAAAAATCTCCAACCAGCAGCTCTTTGCCCTCTAACCCACATTTAAAATAAAATAGAAATAACAAAAAGCTGTGATCAATATGATGTGAAATAATTTGTGTCAAACTGTCCCACCCATTTAAGGTACCCCTAAAGTCAACTGAGTACATTTTGACTGAATTTTCAAAACAAAATAAAAAAGGGTTTGTACAAATAATTGAAAATATGAATTTATGATTTATGATTTATAAGATTAGCTCAATAGACATTTATATAAATTTATAAGAGTATCCCGGTTTTAGGGTGTAGTTTTTAGGTCCCTTGAGTCATTTTTGTATGGTGCTAGCACTTTAAGGATGCTAAAAGTTTTTGAAACGTTTTGTATCATTCCAATTTTAAAGATAGGGGCCAAATAGTACATACAAAAAAAAGGAGAAAACATCTGAAAATACCATATATAAGGTCATAAGTAACAAATAACTTGAAAGCTTCTCTTACAATTTAGCTTTCTCAATGCATAGTTGATTTTTTTAAAGTAGATTAATATTTATACAAAAATAACATTACAATAATTAGGACATAGTTTTAAAATTGATATGATACAAGACGTCCAGAATATGAACAATTTTGACCCATATATGGCACAACGACCTAAAATTTTACAGATGATATTTTCTCTAGTGTTGTCGTGAAGACCATCCTACCTGAGACCAAGAAGATGAAGGCATTGAAGAATCAAGACTATGTCGAGACCAAGAGGAAAAAATAATCTTTTTTTTTATATTACTACTATATATTTAGTTGCTTTGGTCTTGCTCTGGGCAACAACACTAAGACAGTTATATGTCAATTCCAAGACTTTGAGTGTTTCAGGCTAAAACTAGAATAATACCTTCAAAAATTGGTTTACAGGCCAAAATTAATCCTGAAAGCCTTATGTCTGGTGTTCTCTATGTCTCCCAGTAGAAAATATATGGTGTAGTCAGAAAAAAACTTGATCCCCAAAACTGGAAACTTTAAGGTAGATATAAATTAACTTCTTTTTTTTTTCGTTACAAACAACCCTGTCATTTCAACTTTTTTTTAAATAATTATTTTTGTATTTTCTATTATTACTAAGAGGCATCAGACAAAATTGCTTTTTATTTTGAATTATATGAATTCAAATTAAATATCTATATATATATATGTATATTCAAAACTTCATTTTTTCTATGACTTCTATAATAGTTAAATCAAAATATACTTTTTAAGGTCTTTATTTGAATTTTAATGTACATAATTAAATATGAAATAAAAGTCAAGAACTTAAGAAAATCATAAAGTTAAAAACTTAATTTTTTTAGTATGTACCTGATGCACTTGTTTTTAATCTTTGATATTTTATTTTTTTTGGTATCATTTAAGGTTTCTTGAAAACTTTTGATTTTTCCAATATTTTTTCTCATTTTGTAATTATAAGGTAACTTTTTAGTAAAAAAATTTAAATATAAGCATATAAAAATCTTATTTTATTGGTATTATTTGGGTATTTACTTATTCAAATAACTCTTTAGTTGTTTTTTTGGGGGTTTTTTTTTTAAACTTATTTTATAAGTGAAGATATAATAAATCTTTTATTCTTAAAAGAGTATATGATAATATTGTGTTTTACTAGTTTGGCAAAGCTTTTATTTCATTTTTTTAACCCAAGTCTCTTGAGATTTATATTCGTAATACTGTATAAAAATTCCAAAATGGTTTACCATTACAATGATATTTATTTACTTCCTTCTGTAATACAATGCCATTTAAGAAATATTAAAATTTCAGCACTTAACCCATAGCAATTTTTTTCCTAAATACAATTCTTAAATACAGCTAAGAAATTACAATGATATTTTCCAGGTTTGCAAAAGCAATAAAACTTCCAGAAACGTTGAAGATTCGGATAAGAGAATAGTTAGAGTGGTTGAAGGAGAAAATTCACTACTAATTTCCAGATACGGGATGCCTCATTTACAATGCTCCATGTAATGTGCTTTAACAATAAAAAAAACTGCCCTCATGAAATAGTCACCCCAATGATTTTAAAATATATACTGGATATGTATGCGCTCGTAACAAAATATATATGTATCCAAATAAATGAATTTTGGAATATTTTTACTAATTAAAAAAACAAACAAAGAAATTTGCAAAGCAATAAACATTTTACCGTTTTCGATTTTATTTGTTCTCTCTCTCTCTCTGCAGATATGACTCTCAAAATATAAAGGTGAAAGCTACTTAGGGCTTTGTTAGTGCTCTCCTTGGGAACTTTGTTCCATGTACGGGCTCTCATGTTCTTTTAATTGAGAGAGTTTAATTTTGGGTGAGGAGTAAAATTGGACTCCCTCTCGACGATGTTCTTCATAAATATTCGACGATATTGAGGTCAGGGGATGAAGGAGGTCATTTGTTGTGAAAATTGTCTCTGAAGATTCTCTGGATTTTCACGGCTGTATGTCTTGTTGCCAAATATACTCCTTATTAGAGTTATTGGCTTTTATCCAAGGAAAAAAAGTGCATCTAAAAATCTTATAGTACTCCTGGGCTCCAATCTTCTCTCGAGGCTTAAGAAAATAGTGGGTGGAGCATTCTTTCCTGTAACCAGTCAGGACTCCTAGTATCTTGACCTCGAACGCTTTTTTAGAGTCTCTTAGCACCTTATAGCTCCATCAAAGGAAAAGAAAAGGGAAGAAAGATGCCGAATATCGAAGCATTCTCACCAGATAATGGCACTAGGGAGTCTCACTTAAACAATCTTCAGAATGTCTTTCTTTCCCGTTCCTGCTTGAAGGAGGTCTTAAATTATTCTTCGTTTTGCTTCCCAGTTTATCATCATTGATTATACAAAATAAGGATAAAAAAAATATAAAAAAGCAGTCTCAGCTTTACAAAGAGGTACAACTTGGTCTGTTATGACATATACAAACTTAAAAAAACCCTCTCAAATATTTTGTAACGAGCGGTCACGCACCCGGTATGTACTTTAAGAACCTCATAATAAGCATTTATACTTCGTATACTGTTTCTGGATTTGACAACTTTGATGAGCCAATATTTGGGATCTGAGGGAATTATTTCTTATAAGGATAATAGTAACAAATTTTGGTTCACAAACAGAAATGATATAATCAACCTGCCATTTATTTTTTAACCCGAAAGGTGGAAACTTATAGCTTATTCGAAGTTTAATTTACGAAAAAGGTTATTTTTTCAAAAGTATTATTTAATAGCTAGGGAGTAAAAATTTGTTTACAATTTTTATCAAAATACAAAATAAATTTCTCAGATCCCAAATATTGGCATATCAAGATAGAAATTTCCAACAATTTTCTTCGTAAAACCCCTGATACTAAGTGGGTATGTGTCCTTGAAAATTATTTTGCTGAATGAAATAAACTGTCAAGCATAAGTATTTATTTTTATATTTAAAAAAAAAGAAAAAAAAATTGGAATTCATTATTGATATATCCCAAATTAGTTCATGTTTACTCCATTGGATAGGTAACTAACGATTAAATATATGTATGCTCCGTACAAGTTTGATATTTACCAATTAAAATTGGGATTAGTATTTATTTATAAAGTAAGGAATAAAATGCACTATACAAAATTTCTGCCAATATGGAACAGTATAGAAATCATTTATCCGACATGTAAATATTGTGTGAGTTTCTTTTTTACATCAATTCCAAATCTCTATTTTATTTTCCACGTATCAATATATTTCGTTTATGATGCAAATGTAAACTATGACTTTAGTCTATAGGGTACCTATTAAAAGGAAAAAGAATAAAGGGACAAGGAACGTATATCATTGTAGTAAAGTTAAAGTATTTGAGATATTTTTGTGTTTCTTTATCAATGCATATACAGCATCATTTACGAAGCATACATTGCAAAAGCTTTATTATCTATTTAATTCTTAGTTAAATTAAGTTTCTATTAGGAAAATATAAAATGAAGGACGTTCAGGGAATGTCTCATAGGTGTGAAATCCCAAAAAATCATCGTGGAAACAGGATCCTGAGAGATAAACCCTTCTATCTGTCTATATATAGTTTTGTCATGCTATGATAACCTTTGGTAGGTGAGAAAATATGAATGCCTTTGAATTCATAGTATGCAGAGTCATTTGCTTTAAATCGGTGAATAGTCAACTGATGAAAACATCTATAAAAAGAATACAGTGTATTTTTATTTATCCCAAAAAACTAAGAGTGATGTTGCTCGAAATAACAAAAGAGAAGGAGTGAAAAGGAGATTTGATAGGAATGTAACAAATAAGCAGATTGGGCTTGTGAAAAAATGAAAAGAGAAAATCAACCTGGTAACACTGACAATTTGATGAATGTTGAGAGGGAAGCAGTTTGAACTGTCATGACGTTTTACTAAGCTAAAAGCTGTCATTCTACTTCATATAAACAAATCAAGACATCAATAATAAATAATAACATTATGTATACCATAGATGAAGGGCAGAAAATAAACTGGAATTAATGTCAGAAAATTATATATCTTTAGCTTACAAGTCGTAAACTAACAAGATGACTTGAGTCCTTTTCTAACATTGTATTTGCTTTGTTAACCTACAGGTTTTTATTCCTTTCGACTGAGAGCCTTAATAAGTAGTGCATACAAAGGTTGAAATACATTTTTCTTAATGATCTCATATGTATATGTTGTCAGGAAAGGTTATAAATTAATGTTAGACTATTTGTTTCAACATTGATGAGTTCAAATATTAAGAATAAATAAAAATACCAACATATTTATATTTAAGAAATACTAACTTTATTTCTGATTTAAAATTTATGATATTTTACTATTTACACTATTTTTTTATTAAATAAATAAAAAAATGTGTGATAGAGTTACTATGAGGTCATGATATTTGGAATTACAACATGGAATCTGGAGTAACGAGTTGTTGTGTTTGTGGTTTCGAGATAAGGAGCTTTAAAAAGTTCGCCATATACCAACACATTGAAAACCAAAGTCACGTAAGGAATATCGAGATTTATGCAAGGAACATTATTGAAGACAATTCTTCAACTTCTAATTTCATCACTGACATGACCAAGATGCTTGAATCTTACAATTTCCGAATAAATGTCGTGAGCTATCCAAAAAATTTCAAGTTTATGGAGCTCTACACGGGTAAAACTGCTCCCGTCTCACTTTGTCATCACGAAGTCAATGGAGTCCCAAGTGAGGTTGTCATGTCCAAGATAAGGAAAGAAGTTGAAGAATAGGATATTTTCCTTGCTTTGGACGAAACTACAGATCCTCTACTGCAATCCTGACTGCAGTTTTGCTTGGTCCTTAAGATGATCATTTTTTAGGTTCGTCATATTTAATTAATTTGGAGGATGTTAAAAAGGCCGATAATACAACCATGACGAGTGTGGCGATCAAAAGTATTAACAAGGTTTTTGGCTCCAAATTCAGGCATGATAGACTAAAGGTCTTAATTACAGGTAGAGCCTGAAGCTGCCGAAAACCTTAAGCAACGTTTTACTAAGATGACACATGTCAGTTATCTGGCTCATGGAATGAACAAGATAGCAACACTATGTCCTGAACTTTTTCCAAAAACCAACACTCTCATCTCTGAAGCTAAGAAAATTTTCTTGAATTCAGATGTAAGAAAGGGGTACATTAAACTGGTGGAATTCAAAATTAAACAACGCGCTGGAGAATTATGATGATCTGTTATGATGAGTGGAGTTGTTCATATTAAGATCAGTTTATTGTACTCCTGAGTTCAAGAAATTTTTATTTGACTCTGACAAAAAAATATGGACAATAATTTATTTGTATATTATATAATTAGGATAACACTTTAAGACTAAACTATGTAATGTAGGATAATGTATTCTTATCATAAAAGTATGTAGATTTAAACCATTAACGACTTAAGTTTTCCCCCCTCAAGTGCATGAATACATTCACAAATTACAAAAAAATACATCAATTTGATTTTTGTATTCAAAATGTAAAAATTATGGGAGTATTACTAATTATTCCCATTTAGGGATCATGGAGCATAGAGCCTTCTTTTTATGAATATTTATTAATTTATTTTTGTATAATTTGTATTATTATAATTATAATAAATCACAAAAAACTATTTTGATGTAAAATATAATATAAATGGATTTTAAATTAATTCTAAGAAGTTAAATGCCATTTTTTAAAACAATGTTCATATATTCGTATATTGCATTGTTTTTTTCGGACACTTTTTTTTAGTGCACAGCAGATTTCCTATGGTACTTTGTATAAAATGTCCTATTGGGTTCATTCTTCTTTTATCCAAAACATGTATTGAAAAACATTTTCTTATGAATTTAAAATCAATATCTTCATTTCCATCCAAAACATTGGTTCTTGTGATGGAGCAAGGTAATACATGAAGAACAAAATACATTTTTTAAGACATTCATTTGTCATTTGAAAATCCTGTTTGTTAATTTATCATGCATAAATCAAACTTTCGATTTCTTCGAGACTCAAAAAAACATACTTGACTCCATGTTAGAAATTATAAATAATTGTACTCTCTTTGCTATGATATGTTAAATACTACTCTCATTATTTAAAGTAAACAAATATATGAAATTTACAGAATTAACTGAATTACAGAAGCATTGTACATATTTGTAAATTAGTCAAGACTAAAATAAAATTGATTTTTCTTACTTGTAAGAACGTTTAAAGTCAAATGAAACCATGTTGTCAATTTGATACCGCTATGTACCATGATCCATCAATTGGGGATCAAGTTTATTTATTACAAAATAGCATGCAAAATATTCCAAATTTAAAAAAAAAGTTGTATCATTATTTAAAGAAAATAAGTTGATCTAGATGAGTCATAAGTATCATATTGTCATACATGCATCATTTATGTGCATAAAATATTTCGTTAAATGTCAACAATCATGCAAAGTTGAAAAACGTTGAGCCATTTTGAAAAAAATTGATTTTTTGTGAAAAATCTCGCAATTTGGATTATAAAATTATTTCCAAATATTTCATATAAAATTACCTTCATATTGTACTAAACATTATTTTGTTAATTGGCTTAATATACACAAAATTATGCAATAAGTAAATGTTCCTTATTGGGGACATGGTCGCTAATGGGTTAAAACGTCCACATTCATTCTTTATAACTGAAGATAATCTGTTTTTAAGAATTGCAAAACTGGACCGTAATTATCCACATATCATTCTCCCCATTGTTTTTACAAATATCTTGTTAGAGTATCTACATTTTTGTGAAGCTTTGAACACATCTTCCCATTGAGAATGGATTAGATCATAAAGTTTATTAGAGATAAGTCTCAAGAGGTTGGTTTGCCACTACATATATTGAGTGATTCCATCAAAGATATTTTTTTTGTCGCAACTCCTGATCATTAATTGCCAGTGTGAGATGGGAACCCATATGAATGTTTCCAATGTTGTTTCTTGAACCATGGATAGATTTTTGATATTAATAACTCTAGATAAATATGATTATCTATTTTTATACTTTTTATAATCATGATTAATTCGATATTAATAAATCAACGTTCGGAAAACTTTGTACAAATTAACGACTCATGAAAAAATACAAAAAATTGTTTTTGGTGTATTGTAAAGATACTATTAGTATGACAAATTTCACCTAATAAGCGTATCTGATAATTTGTTTCATGTATTTGGTCCATAATATAAAACTTATCAAGATATTGTATTTTGAAAATGAAGATTTTTCAACTACAAAAGAAAAATACTAGTGATATATTATTGCATTTTTGCAAAAAAAAAAAGATTAAATTTCCGAATTTTATAATTGATTTCCATATTTAAATCAATTAATAAAATAAGAAAGTAACTCTTATTTTAGGAGGAAGCACCTTGGAAGAGAC
The DNA here is from genome assembly GCA_963680855.1 of Lepeophtheirus nordmannii. Taxonomy (NCBI): domain Eukaryota; kingdom Metazoa; phylum Arthropoda; class Copepoda; order Siphonostomatoida; family Caligidae; genus Lepeophtheirus; species Lepeophtheirus nordmannii. The sequence continues at coordinate 23,286,241 of OY804522.1, read as the reverse complement.
AAGGTATGGAAAAAGACGTTGCTTGAACAACTTTTATATGTATAAATAGACGAAATTGTAGTATTGATCTTGGTTTATATTAAGAAATAAGTTTTTTTATTTATTCATATCCTATGAACACTATATACCTATATACTCTGTATATAGAACTTAAAACTACATTTTATAAATTATATCTTTTGACTTACAAGTTAATTTGTTAAAATGAATGAAATAAAATGTACATTGGGTATATTTGACCAAAATAATGACTGCCTCATCATTCCCTTCCTTATTTAAGACTTGGCACTATATCTGTTGATATGATGTGCTTTTTATAACACCTAGTATGAACATAAAGGGTCCATGGATATTATTTTTATTACATATTCTATTGAAACAAGAATCAAATTTTAAAGAATCAAATATTGCAAAAGTTGAATGAAATAAAATAAGGACTCACTTTTCAATATGTAGGTGTTTTATAAACTTATTTTATTGTTTACTAGTACCTTATAAATCAACGTCATCTTGCGACTATAAATGTTTTGATATTTTGTTCATGTCCTATTAGTACAGTAAAAAAACTTTCCCATCCGTATTTATTTCTTGTTTACAAATAATATTTGAAGTAAAAAATCCTTTCTTATAGAAGTAAAAATAGCGAGAAACATCTAGATTGAATGTTGTTGTTGATTTTAAATTTTTTTGTGAATCAATTTCATGCTGTAAACAGTAAAGCACTATATGTCTATCAAGTTATTTTCTCGAATTGTATTTTTTGGATTTAAATGGATACAAATATACTTTAAAATCATTCAACGTACAAATGGTTCTCACACTTCTATTGAAATTGTATATAGTAAACATCTCCATCAACACCCACAAATGCTAGAAATATGTTGAGTACATGTCTACAAAAAAAAATAGACTTGTTCATGAAGTTTTAATTTTACACTACATATGTATGTACGAACACTTAAACATGTCTCTGAGGCCTTAATAAAGTATTCATGAGCAAGGAGAGATTCAAGCTTATGAACTTAATAAACTTCTTGAATTTGTACAAACCTACGTATAAAAAGTGATTGTTAGCTGAACGATATTTCCTTGTTAATCAAACTTAATTTTTTCTGCAAAATGTAACTTTTAAAGTATATGTAAGCATATAAATATTTATATTTATCTGCCCTATGCAGAAATCACTATCTATTAATGGAAGTAACAATGTCAATTTATGAAGATTGTATATATGCTATATGTATTCATTGGTAAAAGGTTTTATAATACGTAGAGTATTAAACTATGAATGAAAGATAGTCGAATGACATATTTGATTAAATATCTATAGTGCAATTTGAGGCCTTTTTTCTTTCTTGTTTCCTAGTAAAATTGAGAAATACAATGATGATAATAGAAAATTAAGTTTAAAGTCACTAAGAACTATGCATTTTACTAGAGGAAAAATAAGTTACAATTCAAAAATAAACTTATGAACAATAAGTTTTACAATTAACTTCTTCTTTTTCTGCATTGTTTTGAGCTATTTGTGTTCATCATTTTTTATTTTTTTTTGTATATTTATATTTTGCAAGTCATTATGAAAAGATACATATTTAATTATTCAAATGTTTAAAACACATTTGAATTTTTTTTTTTCAAACATTTTATTATATTTTAAATAAAACTTATCTTCTTATTAAATACTAACTGAGCCCATTAACTTAAGCAAGCATATCTTTTTGTACTATTCCAAGCATCAAAGTCTTTTGGGAAATCTTTAAATTCAGTTATTGTTTAATTTTATGTTATATTCTTTAAAAAATTGATTTAATGAAAACTGTTGGTGTTATATGGGAACACATTGGGAAAGACAATATAATGTCAGAAAATATAGATTGGACAGCTCTATCTTGCTCTGTTTCACTGTAAAAAAAAACATTTCAGATGAGGCCCTAATCCTGTAAAGATTACATTTTCGTATAAAATAATTCTTTATACAAGTGATAAAGACAAAAAAATTTTTAGGATGTGCCAAAGATACCCAGGCGCTGTGTTCCAAAGGGAAATATGCAAAAAGATAATTCAAGTTATTTTGCTGTTTTGGAGTCTATATATGGTAAAGACAGAGAGATCGAATTCTGCAAAAATATATGAGTAAGAGATAACAATTTATGAGTTAAAATCCCTTAACGTCAATAAACATTTGCAAAATAATTTTTAATACAACTTTTATCAAACATAATGAATAATACTCAGAAAAATGTGGGAAGGAAAAAATTATAAATTGTGTTTGTATTACACTATTCATGCTCTCATAAATTTATCAAATTAAATAATGTAGATACATATAGAATATATGTATAGTCTTATACACATATATTACCAAATGAAAATTTTGAAGTACATACGCACATCACCTTTTTGTAGTCACGTTTAGCATCCTTTTAAGAGCAACCACGTCAAAAGTATATAAAAAGAAAAAACGATTTAAGTATGTACTTAAGTTTTATTTAAATTAAAAATGTTCATACACGGTCTGAATTTAAGGACATATGTACACACATAAAATTGGTTGGTTATGCATTAAACATAGATACTTAGGTAATGACATACATTGGGATAATTGGCTTTATACATATTTAATGGAAAACATATGTTATATATTACTATTTATTTACATATCAGTGTAGAAAGATAATTCAAGTTCATTATCTAATTTTGATTAAATAAACACACACATAAATTGAAGAATAAAAGCAGTAATTTACGAATATTATATTTTTTTTCAAATCAATAAATTTCCAAAGAATAGGGAATCTCTAAATACTGTTGTTTGTGCATCAAATTATCGTGTTTTTTTCAAAAAAAATAAAAATCTATTGATTGCAAATTCTCAAACCATTACAGTTTATACCATTATAGTTTAGACCAGGGAATTATTGAACGCTCGCTGGGAATCTATATATATATTTGATAAACTGTTAAGTCTTGTTAAGCATCCCTACTGTTAAATGAATAACTATTTGTTCAAGATAAGGAAAAGCTACGTAATAAGAAAGAATGAAGAAACAAAGCATTAATAGTCACAAGGTTTTGTAAAAAAAAAAAAAAAGTATAGAACTCTCATACCATTATGACTAACTGCCATAAAATTTAATGCCTTTCAAATTCCTCTCATTTTTCAAATAAATGGTTGCTTGAAACAAGGAAAGATCAAAGGAAACAGTTAATGCAAGTAACCTCATAACTATATTGTCCTTTTGTAAAACAATTTAACACAACACGTGCTAAATAAAAATATGCCAATACTCATTTCCAACCATTTTTGCTTCATGAAATGGCCTTGTGTAGCTAGGATTTTGGCATAGAGACTCGAAACTTTAAATATATTATAACTGACCCAAATACAAAACATAAATTTTATTTTGAAAGATTAGAGAGACAAAGGTTAAAATGAGAATAAACTAATACAAAATTTGAATTTTTTTTTTAAATAAAATGACTGCGTAGCTAGGGTTTTTGACATAGGGACTTGAAACATGAAATATTTTATAATTAAATCCACAAGGCATAAATTTTATTTGAAAGATACGAGAAAAAAGTGATTTTTAGAACATCCTTATTTATACATATACAAAAATAATTATGGTTCATGACTTTTTGAGATAGTAGCTTAAAAGTATACATACATCCACGACCGAATAAAGAAAATCAAAGCCTATAATGTCATTTTTTCATTTGAATACTCTTTTGCTATAGAAAATCAATATTTTTTTTCAGTTTCTATGGAAACAAACCAAACTATCCTGAGCTTTGCTTCCTCTTATTAATTGTCTGAACAATAATTTCTTGGACACAAATTATTAAATATTGTCAAGAAGTGGACATATTCCTGCTACTAAGTAATTAAATATTAGACTCATACATATCTTGGAAAAGTGATGTAATTGACAAAACACGATATAATTTGAAGACTTTTTTCTTTCTTTTTATTACGACGTTATCTTTATTGAATCTGACGGCCTTTCTTTTCAATAATAGAGAACAAAATACGAAAAATCAGTCTCAAGTATTGAAATATTGTTCTTAATTTAATAGTAGATAATTGGTTAAAGCTTAACAATAGCTCATTAGAGTTCAACCAATCAACGTTCAGAACATTAACAAGATAAAGAAAAGTAATAAAATTGACAATTGACAATGAAATACAGCGTAAAGTCTTATGTTAGCCTTGAAATACACAATATGTGTGTTATTGGGAAAATGTTAATTGATGGAATGAAAATTTACATGTGTTGTACGACTACAAAAGTTTTCAAAGTAGTAAGGTCCTAAAGAAAAAAAACTCAACATCTAAAAGACCTTTTAGTTGTCATGTAAAGAAGAGAGTCAAAGATCTAGTAATGAGCATAAAAAAAACGTTATTACTCTCTTGTAACATGTTATCCTTTTTTCTGGATTTGTTACCATGTAGATTTTTGTACGACAAGATAATATTGACAATGTTAGAGAAGATAATATATCTATTTTTATTACTTTGTATGATGATATTACTTGTATGAATATACAGAAATGCTTATAAACTCTTCACAAACATATATCTTAGATGCTTGTGTGTAGAGTTGATGTATAAGTCATTCCATGTCAATTCATCAGACGGATGTAGCCATACCTCACCGTTCATTTTTACATTTTTTGTTTAAACTTATTTGTACATGAAATTTTTTTATCTTCATTTATAACAGAGATATGAGTGTTTAAAAATTTCTAATATTTGAGTCCAGGGTTAAAGTAAAAATCCTCTCCTTAAAATGATCTCTCAGTTCAAATTTCTATAAAATTCTTATTTTTAAGGTAGAGTCTTCAAATTAGAAATAATTGAATATTATTTTTTTTTAAATGTAAGTGATAAAGAATATTACTTACTATTGAACATAGCTTTTGATTAGTGACACACACACAAAGAACAAGAAAGACTTCAAAGCTTTGAGGCATCTTTAGTTTAGAAATATTATATGAAAATTAAAACAATATGTTCCATTTTAATGTTGATGCCATGCAGTGGTGATGTTTACAATATATCGGGGTTCCAAAGCTCACCTGGGAATATCAGTGCTTCAGTTTCATAATAAATATGTATCGGTCGGGTATTTGGAATTCCCTATTATGACGTATGACACACTTCAATGTAACATTTATTTAAATCTTTTTATAAATTTATCATAACACAAAACCCATAAAAAACCCAGATGTATCATTTTTTTTTTTTACTTTGAAACTTTTTATAAAATTTCATAAAGTTATATTATAAAGTATATTTATAACATATAAACTTTTGATTAAAACAATTTTTATATATAGAAAAAATTGGAAAAAATAGTACATTCCTACACCAATAGAAAATGCAAATCCATATCATCCTTATTATTATTTGTGGCTTGAAGGTATTTCTGTAAAATAGTTAAAACTTTCCCCATCATATCTATCAATTTGGTCCTATGGTTATAATTAGTGTTGTATTCGAGCCTTGAGTACTTATATAACTCGAATTAGAAAAAGGGAATGGTGTGGCTGATAGTTTATCACATAATTGTGACAGAGAATAATGCATACCAACCGACGAAAAAAAAGAGTACAAAAATGGTTCTCTATGATTTTATTGAATCCCTGGCATTATTTTATTGTAAAATCAATTCAAAGAAGGAAGATAACAGAGGTAATTTACAGAGGTTTTTAAAATTGATGGTACTAATCATTGGATACAGTCAAATCGTGCAGAGAGAACAAGGGAAGGGTATTATTTATTTGTGCCAATGCGACGTATGCCTTTACCCTATTGTTGTAATAAAATTTTAGAAAATTACAACATTGTTGTTGTATGAAATGTTTGTAGATTTGTTAATAATACTATAACAATTTATCCAAACTGTGTATAGAAAGATGCTATTCGTAAATAAATAAAAAGAAATACTAAAAAGTTATTGAGGAATATCATAAAACTAAAATGAATATTTCAATTATTTTTGTTGAAATTTTGAACATTTGTGCCTGTGCGTAGATCTTTCGACGTACAAATAACTCAGTTTCTCGACCTACATGTTTCATGAAAAAAAAAAATTATAGGTTAAACAGAAGACTTTAAACAAGTCTGAGAAATTTGATTTTCCAAGCATTATTTTTTAACTTTCAGTTCTTATGGTTTATTCTTCAGAATGTTATCAACTTAAATAAAGTTGAATATTTTTTATCTCGAATATTACTCGAATGAAAAACACTATTTATAATAGATTACATCCATTTGTATAGGTTTTGATTTGACTCAAGTTATAAATTTAAAAACAAATATATTTTCAATATTGAATATCAAGTCATAAAATTGATAAAGACAATTTATAAAAATATTTTTTTATGAATCATTATCTTAATTAATCAAGAATGTGTTTACTTTCCTAAAATCGCTTTTTTCATCATTAACCTCAAAATAAAATCAATAGAACGTGACTTTTTTGCATTTTGATTAGACTTAATGTCTTATTTTTTTCTAAAAGTGTACTATTATTTGGTTATCAATATCAAAAAATTATTGAAATAGGTTTGAGAATCAATAAATCATATTTTTTATTATGTTTAAAGCATACTAACCCTTTAGTTATATTTGGCTTTTAAGTAATACCTTCAAATAAATGAGTCATGACATTTTTGGCAATGAATAGTACAAAAAAAAAGCATACAAAACTATGAATTATTATTTATTTTTTGTTTATATGCTAAATAATAACACAGAATAGTAAAATACATTTTATTTATTAAAACAATTTCCACACTATGGAGCGTTTTCACTATCGTCAAATATTATATACTCAACCGAAAGCAAAGCCATATTAGAGGCAAAACTATTGATATAGTTATTCAAGGAAATAGACCAATTGAAAAAAAATCTTAGGGAAACTTGATAGTACGGCTTTTAACTAAACTAAACTGTTGCAAAGGTTCCAACTTGATATCAAAGAAAAACGATACTTATATACAAATTAACTAATTTCATAGAACTAAGATCCCTTTAAATTGTAGACCAAATTATTCTTTATGAGTTCCAAATGCTTACCCGGTTATGTATGATTATAATTATCTTAATAATAATTTTTAATTTGTGTAATTCAAAATAGTTAAATATATTTATGGAATACATGGATATTTCAAAAGTCACATAGCATATCATACAATCCAACAAAAATCAAATTTTTTTTGTCTACCCTAGTTTTAAAGGTTATTTTATATTTGCTTTGATGTCAAGTAACACGAAAAGGGAGGTTAAGATTTTTATATGTATTTGTGATTAACAGATTGATTTTATGATTTTTGATTTTTCTACTAATATTGAAGGATTTATAATTATTTAAAATAGGAAGTAAATAAAAATAAATAATTTTAAATACATAAAAAAATATTCAATGACAAATAATATTGTCAAAAAATTGATACAGTTATATTTTACAAGATCTCGACAGTTTTTAACTTACGTCTTGTTGAAAAATGAGTTGGAATTTATAAAATGCAATTAAGAATTAGAAAATCAACTAGTAAACTAGAAAAAAAAATTATGTCCATTATTTTTACCATATTTTACATATAAACCAATTCAAATTAACCTTAAAAATCCAGGTATAAAAATGTTGTTGCATAATATTGTTAATGAAGGATAAAGTGCAATTTTTTTTAATAATTCATTCTTAACAAAAATTACTCAATTATTATAAATGAAATATTGAATTTCCCGCAACATCAAATTTGCATATAACACTGGTCAACAAAGTCAAATTTTTTTAAATAGACAATAGAATTTGATTTATTAATCATTTTTTTTTTTTGCATTTTTTTATATTTTCAAAACTCCAGGCCTTTTTTAAACTTAGTGTTGAAAATAGCAATAAATGGTAAAAATATGAATGACATTCTAATGTTATTCGATTATAAAACCATATTGATAATGTGTTTATCAAGCTTCTAATTCGTGTCATCTTTGTTTTTCATATTTAGTTGTTGATAGCTTCAAATGAAAAAAACGGAATTTGAACATTGCATAAATGTAAAGACTTTCCTCAAAGACACTCTTTATCATCGTTCATTTGCGGAAAAACCATCAATTTTTATAACTATTAAAAGAAACATTGTTGCCTTTATCAGAAAGTATTTCGTTATTTTACCAATATACTTTTAAGCAACTCATGACAGGTTGCATGAGTGTGCGTTTTGTATTGTTCAATTTTTCAAAAATATAATTTATCTTAATATGGTTTTAATCAAAGGCTTATAGGAATATCTATTGTATATTAGCAATTCTATTCAATAGTTTATCACTCCCTGAAGCTACCAATTAAAAGTTTCAACACCTTGTGTGTAGAAGTGTAATGAAATTTATATTTATATAAGATTTGATAACTTTTCCTTCAAAGACTTGTTTGTTCTAAGTTAAATTTAATTTCATGATGTGTTACACTATTATTATAAAGGAAAACAACTTCTAATTTTGAGGGGTTAAAAATGAAAAGAAAAAAAAGCTCAAAACCTTCTGAAATCATTAATTTTTTGCCATTTTAGAGAAAATTCAGACTATTAATTATTTGATGACAATATTAATATAATATTGTAAAAATGGCTTATTTTCTTACATATGTATATATGCTCTATTGATAAGATTTTTAATAGAACTATGAGGAATGAGGGCTTTCACTACAACCATTTAATAAAAAAGGAAAAAAAAAACACTTCCCTAGGATGTCACATAGGATTTATTTTTACATTTTTTTCGTGATACCATATAAGAATCAATACAATACTACTTCAGGGATATTTAATCGAAGTAAGAAGAGGTAACTGTTGTAAGACTTTTTGCTTTTGTCTCAATTATTTAGAGCTATTTTGACAGAGACACGCAAAAATTTAAAACAACAAATAAACTTACATCTATCTATTATTTAATAAATCCCTTTATAGATTATATCACTCAGTATTTTTTTGCAAACTGTATTTCAATTAACTTTTGCAAATGTTGCATCTGACCATTTTGTTTTATATGTTACAATATATCAAATGTATTTTTAATGAAAGAGTTTTGAATGATAAATTATATCAAATGATAGCAAAAGAATTAATAATAATTCAAATGTTATATTATTGTTAAATAATAAAGTAATAAAAAATTTAATTCATTATTACAAATAAATTTCTTTTAATTCTAAAATTACTTTTATCCCTCAAAATCTTCTTTTTTTTTTTGTCAAACATGAAAAGATAAAAATGACATATTGTTGAAATTACACGCTGATAAACATGAAAAATAAAGCACATTGTTTTTTAACAAAACAAAAACCTTCTATTTTTCCTTTTCTTTGTCATATAATAAATAATTAATTAACATGAACTCATTATTTTTGTGTGATATTTGTTGATTAGAGAAAAATTCACCAGAAGGAGGACTAATGTTTGGGAAATGTCTTTTTAATTATGATTCAGTGTGTATATTATTGATTAATTAAATAAAATTAATTATTTTCTGTTATAATTAAAAAAAAACGTTTCCTTCTTGTAGTTGTGACTGTTTGAAATAATTTTAACGAAGAGATGATACATAAAACGGGTGCGCTGATAATTCTGCACAGACAATTTTATGGAATTAAAATTCATAATCATTCTGATTTAACACTTTTTTAATAAACAACATATTGGTGTAGGAAAGACTGAGATCAGGTATAACAGTAAAATAAATTGAATTGTACTTAGAAATTAAGAAAAATATACTAAAGAATACTTTTTGAGAAATAAGTAACAGGACTTTTCAAATCTATTAAATTATTGATTTTAATATATTTTTTACACATTAAGGTACAAAGACAAATATCTAAAAATTATATACATGTTCTATAATTTCACTTTACTCTCACTCAAGCAAGAACTCTGTTTGTTCTGACTATTATATACCCATGTAGAAAACCTAATGCGGGGGCAGTTATAACACTTGTTAAAACTGACTTCCTTGTACTATACGTTACAATACCTCAAATGTCTCTTTAATGCGTATGTTTTGATAAAATACGTATATCAACTGATCGTAAAAGAATCAATATTTCAAATGATACAAGTTAGATTAAAAACAATTAGGAGCTGACGCATGTAGTTTACTAAAATATTAACTTTCATCCCTTCAGACCAATTTGTATCAAATATCACAAATATAAGTTAATCAAATAATTTTTTTTTACAGTATTAGTCATTTGATTCTACAATAATGATGTACATTTTGTGATTCTAATGTATATATATATATGTATAAAAAAAACCACCGGTCTCCCCTATATATAAATTCAATTCAATACAACTATTACGCTTCATTTGTACATTCAAGGCAAATGAATATCTGTATTTTTTTTCATTTATCGTTACCTTCGGAGACTTGGAAAGTGTGAGAGTGCAAGTGAGCATTCCCAGTTAAAATTATACTGCTCGTATATATGTAATTTAAATCTTATTATATTTTAATAAAGATGTCTTTATGCTGAATATTTGATGTACTTTTAAGCATGCACAAATGCATTTTGATCATTTATTTATTAAAGGGATCTCATTAACAATATTTCCTATTAATCAGTATAAATCTTGTGAAATATCAAATTATAATTAAGTATTCCTAAATCTAGGTAAAAGTTTCCTCATCTTTCGAACTTATTAATGAGATAATTCATTTTATGTAAATTAAAACAATATCCTAAGAGTAATTATTTTTTTTATTTTAAAAAATAAACAGAAATAAGTTAATACTGATTGACAATTAACTAATTTAAAAAATAAATTTTTCAATTATAATTTATTCTCAAGATTAACTTTTTGCATACGACATTTGTTAAAAAAGTGTATATATATATATATATATATATATATATATATATATATATATATATATATATATATATATGTATATATAATATATTCACTGAATTTATAACACTATTTTTCGACATAATTTATAGTGTTTATTATAGGGTTTTGATATTATATTTGTATTTTATGTGAGCTCTATATAATTTATTATATCAATTGACAAATTTATTATTTATTTTTCTAAAATTATTACTTTAAGTACTTTTTGCATATTTTTTTTTTTTTTTTGAAAGTCAACTTTTAACTTTTATGTCATTTATATGTATTTACATATTTACAAATCTTATTTATTTATTTCTTTCTTAAACTTGTCTCTAAAACTCGTCTAAAAATAGCTGAGATTTTCAATTATGAATAATTCTCATGTTAAAACTTTGAAGTTTGACGTTTTTGACCATGAAACTAAAGTTATATTATTTGAAGTTTTTGAGAATTTTTGTTTACTTTTTTTTTTTGTTTATCCAACTGTTATCCTATCTATAATAAATTTGAGTGTCCTTTAAGAGAATTAATATTTATGCAGATGCATTTTCAAATAAATCTTATTTTTATGATTTACATTTAATTCTATTTTAAAATAATGGAAACTATTTATTAAAATCAGTGCCTGGATATTGATATTTATCAAAATATTCAAATTTAATGTCATTTTTATTTGGAGTAAATTTATTTATCATTGCACGGTCTAAATATTCAAGGACCTCAAATATCTCTGTTTTAATTTTTTCAATAAATCCACTCATCATATTTGCTTTGATGTTTATTATGTGACAAAATTTACTATAGTTTAGTTTAAAGTTGTTGTACTCACATAAAACCCAGGAGATTCGATACATTTCAAAATATTTGTCCCATTCACTTTCCAAGAATTCAAGACTTTGTGACATTTTTCACAAACAACCTTTGTAAATGGTTTTATCGAAACTTCTCCAAATTTTGAATGCACAACACAATAAACAAAAATGAGGTTTCTAGTTTGTAACTACTGACACTGGGATGTAGGAAGCATTTTCGTAGTAGGAAGCCTGGATTCAGATTGTTTTTCCCATTTGAACGCACATAACAATCTATAATCCGTCAAATTGTTTGATAGTTCTCTAAAATAAAAAATCCTTTTTTAAATTATTGGGGAATGAAAATTCTGTACAAGGTCTTATAAAACTTACTTCATAAGTAATTTGTCTATAAAAATCTTAGATGATGCAAGGATTTGTTTTTTATGTATGTCAAAATCACCAAAAAAATGCATGTCTTCTTTTTTTCAGACTATACATGTTAAAGTAACATAATTCTATGTAAGTAAAATAATTTTAAAGAATATTTTGATTCATTGACAATAGAATTAATGCCCTTGTCTAGTTTAAAATTAAAAATGAAAAGAAGCATTCATTTAAAAATACCACCAATTATCAACTTGGATACATACTTTAATTTTGGACATCATTTCATTTTGAGCACATTACCTCAAAATCAGTTATTTTGGAGATATTGACTTATACATAAAGGTCAGCAACGTATTAATTTATACTTAGTATGATAAGATTTTAACATTTGCTGGTGTATTAGTAGGTATAACCAGAAAATAATGGATATTGAAGTATTGAGTGTTGGAAAAAAGATGTTATGCGTAATTCCAGTATTTACCCTATATTCTAAATTTATTTATATAAAATTAAAACCTATATTTTAAAAATACATACTTACCCATCAAATCAGCATAAAATTTAGAGTAAAAAGCTATTTTTGTCTTATCGTGGTTTTATTTAATTTATTATCAGTGTATAGTTGTAAATTATGAGTTGTTTTTATAAAAAAAGAAAAGAAAGATTTTTCCCATTTACTTTGACGTACTGATTACAAATTTGCAATTACCGTATTTTCCCGTGTACAAGAGATCCCGTCAATTTATAAAAAAAATTCTGGAAATTTTTTTTTAGTAACTAATAAATTTATTCATTGAAACCATTAAATTACTCTCATCAGAAATATCAACCGGAGTCAGTCCTTCAGCTATAACAGCCAGTTTTTTAACAGTTAATGCGTTGTAAAGAAATAGTTCTGGTATATGTACATACTGGTGCTAAAAACACTTACTCCAATACATAAGAGACCCCCTATTTTTTAAAGTGAAAATTTTGAGCAAAAAAGATCTCTTATACACGGAAAAATACGGTATTTATTTGATCAAATATTCGAGTATTTTTGACTTGATTTTTTTCATTCTTTTTGTGAACTAGAGACAATTTTTTGCGCAACAAAATATACAAGTTATATGTACATATCTACAAGAATATGGGCCTCTTTCCTAGAACATTTATTATTATTTTCAAACAAAGGTTTTGTACTACATACATATATTGTGTTAAATCATCAAATATTAAAGAAAAGTAATATAAATATATACAATCCTTTTTTTTAAGGGTTTTATTTGAAAATAAATAACGTCCCAGATTTTCATTACTTTAAAGTAAGTATGTAGAAGTGACTCAACTCTTATTTTCAAAAAAGATAAATACATTTACATTCAGCTGGGATTATCAAATTATAGGAAACTGTGTTTTTGTTTAGTAATTTAAATGTTAATTTCACTTGAATATGCATATATGCAGAATAAATGTATTATTAAAAGTTCTATTATTTTTTTCTTCAATTGTGTGATTGTATTTTTCTATATAATAATATTAAATTTTTTGTATGTCATTGAACGGAAAAAAAAATTCTTAAAATAATGTAATCAAATTTTTGAAATTCTCACTAAAAGCCTTTTCAAAAACAATATTTTATATATTGTCATGTTTTTTTTTTTTTTTCATCCTTTTGGATATTCAGAGTTAGAATAACGAATTTTTTTTTTTTTTTTTTTTTTTTTTTGGTATAAAGTTTTCAAAAACCCTGTCTCAAGGGTATTGACTATTTTGAGGTCTTTTCATAGTTTTTAGATAAAAATAACTCCCTTGATAAAGAGATAAATTTGTCATAACATTAAAGTCTAAACTCAGTTGAATAATATCTCATAGTTTTTAAATTTTCTTTTTGTGTGTATATGAATATTCATTTGAATTTATGTAATAGAGGTAAATTGACATAAAATGTACCTATAAATATTATTTGACTTTACGTTTCTATTGCGTTATTTCAGAGATATTATAATGATATCCTAATTTTTTTACCAATGTAGGAGATAATTATTTGATTCTTCTTTTAAATAGAACTGCTTCACCAAAAAAGATCAAATTATGAATATACAGAAATTCAAAAAAGAACAAAATTACCAATCGTTTTTCCTTTTCTTATCATTAAATTGTATTTTCTTTTATATAAAAGGCACATCCCAACTAATGGAGATAAAAAAGAAAGAGTGCTGATATGGAGAAAAAGTTGAAGCCAGTGATGAAAGAAAATAATAATTTTATCTATAACTATTTTATCAGCTGATAAAGTTTTTATTTTTTCTACTGGCTATTATTGCACAGCTTCATCATTCTATTTTTTTAATCTCTATAGGTATATCTCAATAAAAAGTTAAAAAAAACAGACAATGCATACACTTTTTTAATCCAAATTAATGGATTATATCTCATGTGTAATATTGACATACATAGGATCATCAGATACCTAATTGAGATAGCGGATAATTAAGAGCAATTTAGAATAACAAAATCAAATCCTTGGTCATATAACAATAATAATTCATATATAATACATATTTCTGACACCTAATTAGTGGGTTCAAATGGTATTGACTCAAGATTAATTAAGTAAAATTTACTTGACATGAATTAATATGAAATATCTTGATGAACTAATATTTGGGATCTCAGGGAATAAGTTCCCATAAGGATAACAGCAGTAAAAATTAATTCCATCAATTTTAAAGTATTAGTAGAGTCGAACTCATGAACTCAACTGCCTCAGTGCTCCACATTTTTGACGTAAAATATCAAGAGAACTTTGCCTGTGAGCTCGAACAAACATTGGAATCTGACCAACTCAGGTAACTTTTATAAACAAAATTTGATTCGTGCTTTTGTTACATAGTTTGTGAATTGTTGACGTTGATTCGCTTCTCCATGCTCCTTCTTGAAGAAATTGGCGTTGATTTTGGGGTTCTACTCATATATTAATATTCTACAGTCAAATCAAGGAACATTAATACGATCTAAAAAGGATCAATAATAAGGTTTTATATATATATATAAATACATGTATTTATATAAAAATTGTAAATCGATTTTTCTTAGAACCGTTTTTAGCTGTACACGACTCAGGTGGTGTCATTTTCGACTAAAATTACTCTCTTTTATTTTCATTTATGTATACTGGGAGCTATTATTTATTGACAATAATTTATTTGATCTTCTCTAATGGCATACTCAAAATTATATACA
Source organism: Lepeophtheirus nordmannii (assembly GCA_963680855.1). Classification (NCBI taxonomy): domain Eukaryota; kingdom Metazoa; phylum Arthropoda; class Copepoda; order Siphonostomatoida; family Caligidae; genus Lepeophtheirus; species Lepeophtheirus nordmannii. The sequence goes on along the minus strand of OY804522.1, from coordinate 23,270,936 downwards.
GTCTGTGAACCGAAAAAGGAGCAAGATTTCAAATAAAGAGTAAGAAGTAGAATTACAAGTTTGAAATTTCTATCTAGGTTTTGTGATTATATGGAAAAAAAATACAGTATTTCCTTTAATATTTTGTTTGATTGAAAACATGGAACAAACAAAATGAAACAACATCCTGATTTTGCTCCGCACGGTAATAAAGCCCAGGAACATTGCCAACTAGTTGAAGTGCTCCCGTACCGCTGTGTATGAAGTTAGGGACAGGTTTGAGGTTTTTAAAGAGTTGCTATTTCAAACTCTTCCCACAAGAAGAAGGGTGTGACTTTCTGCCTGCATCAATGTAGACCCCATCATGACTAGATCTGAATCCATTAGATTAGAGCATACGGAGTGTTGAGGAGAAGGAAGCATGTCGGACCTCCCACAGGAATGTGAATGACCTGAGGGCTTCCATCATTGCAAACTGAGACGAAATAGATGAGGCTTTCATCAGGAAGACTTGCTCTGTCTTTAGGAGTTGTTTGGAGGTCATTGTGGCAGATAATGGGAATCATATTGAGTAAGTTATAACATAACTATATGATAACTATTAAATCAAGTTTATATCTCTAATTGTTCTTGAGATCAAATATTGTTGTAGTAACATTAGTTCAGAACAACGTATGTATAGATTATAATTTATTGGAATAAATATATTTGAAGTTTTACCTATGGATATACCACATATATTTTTAATAATCATATTTCTATTTCTATGCATACATATTATATTAGCTATGAACATATTCTATGTACAATACATTACCAATAAATAAATATAATTCATTTACGATGTACAATGAACATATATGAAAATGCAAGTATGATTATCAATACTAAAGCTATATATCCCCCATAAGATGATAACTATTTATATTGTGCATAATACATATTAACAAATAAAATCCAAGAAAAAATTAATACTAAATGAAGGTATAATACAATTGTAAAGGTTTACTGTAATGCAGCTAAATCCAGATTTATCCTATTTCTAAGAAACTTTAAATATGTAGCAAAAAATTGTATAAATACAAATTTGTGGAAAGTACACATGTTGTATGCGTGAATTATTTTTTTTATTAAGTACATGTACTCAGAGCCACTTTGGTATCAAATGTCACAGGGTCCACCATGAATATTAAAATCATCGACCCTATACCCGTATATAATTATAAAGTGTAATAAGTTTAAAAATTTAATTTAAATTTAAAAATAGCCTTAGGCCCCACATACGGAAAAGAACGGAACCGGTTGTACTACCCAATATATTCATTTTACATTGGTGTTTCAATATAGCGCAAGATAAATATTTCTGTATTATGTTAAAATATTTAATCGTCTTAGAAGAGGATAATTATCTTCAGAGTGCTAACAATTAATGGCCCTAAATCGATCATTAAATTATGATAAATGTATTCAAAATATTAAACTAAATCAGTCACTTAAAAACTCATTCTTTTTTGTGTTAAAATATGCAAAATGTGTTGAGAAAATATTGCTAAGTAGAGTAATAAACTACATATTTATCCATTTAAAAATAATATATTTATATTACTAATTACGTAGAAGCAAAAGTAATCATTTACTTTTGCTTTCATTACTAACTTTTTATTTTCTTGGAATAGAAAAATTTCAAAAACAAAATATTCATGCTCATCTTTTGAATTCGTAGTATTTTCATATTTTTCATTTACATTCAGAATTTCCTTAGAACATAGAAAGTAGTCAGAGCTTCTCATATTTATTGATTTTCTAGAGTATCAAGAAAGTAGGGCATTTATCAGTTGTGATTTGTACTTTAAATATGAACTCATATGTCAGAATTTGTTCTTATTCTCCATCAAAGGTGAATCTAGCATTACTTATCTATGGGAACAATTACATATGTTAAGGTAACTTCAACTTGATCTAATGTAAATAATCGAGGGCGCTTTGATTGCTGTTAATTGTTAAGTTTGTAAATCATCGGGCTTCTCTGTGATTTGTTCAATTCACTTTCAAAATGTAGACTTTATTCAGGCTTATAAATGTAAAATACTTTCTATATAATTGACAATAGATTATAGAGAGTTCAAATATTATTAATATGATAACGAATTTGTGTTTTATTTAGGTCTTTCAGAGACAAATTCTAATGCCTGGTGAAATCCAAGCACATCGACAAGCTTCCTTATCCAGCTCCAATGGAAAGAAATTGTGTATCTTGGTTAGAGATAAATAAACTCTCCACCAATCAATTTCTCAACTATCTACTTGGTATCATTTTCATACAATAAGTCAGACTTCAAATTCATGAAACAGTCAATAAAAACTAATTCCTTTACTATTGATATGACAAGGCCCACTTTTGATGAGCGTCCATCCAATTAAAAGTACATTGAACATATTTGTTATTATTCAAAACGATATTACGAACCTCTGCAGCAATGTAAGCTGGAATAACAAACTGAAGTTACTATTCCTTGGTGCTCTTTTTCACATTCTCAACGAACTCGACACATGTTTTTGTTCATTTGAAAGTTTATTTTCGTAGTCTATATCACAATATGTCTATTTAAATGGATTAAATTATTTCAGAACATGTTTTTGAAGGAAAAAGGTTTAAAAAAAAGAGTTTCTATGCACAATTTCATAACAATATTACATTAATTATAATATTCATATTTTTATTTCCATGTGTACATATTATATTAAATATGGATATATTTTATGTACAATACATTAACAATAAATAAATATAATTTATTTACTATGTACAATTAGATAAACGGCTTTAAATTAAAAACTTGTAGACATTTCAAAGATTAACATTCAAGGAAATATTCTATATTATTTGATGAGTAATTTTTGGCATTCTTTAAGACAACTATTTATTAATAACTTCATTTAATGACATATTAGAAATTTATTGGGCTTACAGTTATATTATTTGATTACCCTCACTTTTTCAATATCAAATCTGATATAATATTAATTAGATTTACATACCTATCTATTAAATCATGTCAAAATTAATAGAAAAGTTGAAATATTACTATGTCAATATGTCAATTTAGCAAATATGACTGTTATTTTATATAATTTGAAAATATATACCTATAGAATAAAATAAGTCAACAATCGTTGTTTGACAATTGCACTTTTAGTTTTGAAACTTCTTTTTTTTTTTAAGGAAAATGTTATATTTATAAAAAAGAAAAGATATATACCATATTTTAATTGGCTGAATCATAAATATTTACAATAAAATTTTAAATTATGGCTGTATTTCTTATAAAAACCTTACTTATTTTACCTTGAGAAGACGTACAAAATCTTGTATAACATTTTCAAACTCAAAATTATTTTCTTAAAATTTATCATAAAAAACCTTATATCCATGTCTAGATTAATGTTTTTACGAATAGGGCTCTAACTAAAAAATTGGCTGGAAATAAACAGCACTTGCCAAATCAAGTTTCTTGGAAGTTTCGTTTTCTGCATTCATTTCATAAATAAAAAAATGTATCTTTATAATCTTTTATACTACCAAGACCATCAGAATTGTCAATATATAAGAGTGCGCTTTTATATAGCAGGGTTGACACAGGTTGATCACTCTAGCAGCTTTCTTTGAATAGGGCCTTTATATCTATAGCACGAGAAGAAGAGTGGAATTAGACTTTTGGTACTAACAGAATAAACACCCTTGATAAAATAAACTGATGATTTCGGGAAGAAAAAAGGTATTACAGCAATAGGGAAAATCCCTTATACATTTAAAACAGGTTTATTGCTGCTCAAGCTTATATTTTTGAAACAATAAAAAAGATGGATTATATAGAACAACTCTATAAATTTTCTTATAAATTTCAAAATAAATAAACATGAAGGAATGTTAAACATGTTTCAAAATCTTTGAAAACAATTTCGACAGATGAAATCATGTTTTTACATGCGAGTATATCAGGACGTAAATCTATAAGTAGTGAGCACTAAATTTTAAATTTTTTGTAGCACTTACCCCCATAGCATTGTTTCATTTCATGTAAATTAATTAATAACAACTGAAAAAATTTAATACTTAAAGGTCACTCAGTGCTATCAAATTTCAGTGAGTTGACGTTTTTTTGTTGTTGTTTTGTGAAAATTCCACCCTCTTCTTTCATTATCATCCGAATACATTGATATATAATGTTTGTTGTTTTAAAACTTTTTTATTGGAATAAAAAATCTTTCAAAAGTATTGTTGTTAATTTTATCTAAAAGGTATTTTATGTGACATATAGAAAGGATAAATAAAGAAAATTTTACCACGTATAACGCACAATGCTTTTCTTCTTAGTCTTTCCATATGATAAAATAAATTCAGCATTATTTACAGCAAAATGTTATAAAATATATTTGGAACTATATTTAAAACTTTTACTGCAGCTCTTTACATAATAAAAAAATTATCAAAAATTCGCCTGTAATTTGAGCTTATGTTATGGAAAAAAATTATTTCCTTTGATCAGTGTAAATAACTTATAAATGTATATAAAATTAAATTCATTAATTTTAATAAGCTCCCGCTTTCAAATGTAAAAAGATTTGTCATGGCTTTTTACGACAAAAGTATCGTCAATATAGATATTATAGAAGTTTTTTTTAAAAAAAAAACTTTAAACTAGAAGTCTTTGTAAGTGGTCCTTTTCCCAGTTTAAATTATTAAAATATGATTCCTTTAAAAGCGGTTTAAAACAAACAAATAAATCTGGTTAAAAAGAGCTTATAAAGTTCTTGGAACTTCCCACTGATACTATCATCAAAATAGTTATAGATTTTATTTGTACAGCTTTTCTTTCCTTAAGTGACAATTTAAGTAAGACAAAGAGGCTGACATAGTCAGAGGGCATTTAAAAATGGTAATTTATTGCTTTAAGATTTTTTAAGAGATTGATTTCAGTCTATAAAAAGATAATTTCAACAATTGAATCTAAAAAAAGATTTACTTGTACATCAGCATTAATTTCTCGTAGATGAGATATTGAATTATTACGTCGTATAGTTATATCTAAGCAATAAATGAAGGAGAATAATGCTTCACTGTCAATTATTTCAACATTTGTGACATCTTAATGTAGTTAATATTGGATTCTCATTTTTTGATGATGAAATACCGATTGAAACAAGACTGAAAATGACAAATCCTTGTAGGGTAAGTTACACATCGTCAAGCGTTCCAAATTTTTTGGACACGTAACAATTATGTCGCAACAGTTCTTTAGTGCTTCGACATAGAATATCAAAAGAGATTGTTTTGTAATTTTCACACATTTTTTAATACTTAATTCTGTAAATCGTATAGATTGATGATGTACTTTTTGAATAACAAAACTTTAAAGTTTAAGGTTCTAATAGTATGCAGTTACAATTCCACACTTCAGTATTTTCTGGTGAGCATATTTCGTCTAGATTTGGTTTTATTAGAACGATATTACCATTTCTTAGTTAATTAGGAGTTTTAACATAACTTTTGTATTTATTTACTGCCTTTTTACCATATTTTGTGTGAAATAATCGCTATCTGATAAGATGAACCAAGTAAGTGAAAAATTTATATTATTCAGACAGTGTCTAAAATTGTGAAATCAGACAAATTAAAGATTTACATTTTCGGAATAAGTTTTGTACATTCCAATGCAAAGTTCTTATAATATGTGGCTCTAAGGAACTTGTGGACACTATCATGATCTCAAATCCGAATGAACATGTCGTACAAGGGTATACATTCAAAGTAACTTCTTTATTCAATGATACATTAAAAATATTATGGTTCTCACTTCTTAACAAAATATCAAATATAAACACATCAGCTCTATATGAAGTTTATAAACACAGACACCTCTAAGATGTGCTCGACGATACATAACTTAGCCTTCGTAGGATTGCAGGAAACTTATTCTAATAAATTATTTCAGTTCAAAATATACTGACATCAAATTTCATTACAAGAAGTATAACTCTACCTTTCAAAATTATTGATATCTTTAGGTATGTAATTTCAAAGTTATTACTTATTAGAGTGGTCACAAAATTATGGCTGTTTAAATAAAAAAAAAGTTATTATTTCTTATAAAGACATAAACGATACAGTTGAACATTGCAATTTGTAATTACATTAAATATAACAATTACAGATGATGTCAAGAACATAATGTTTTTTTGTAAGTTGTTGAGCAATATAGAGGGAAGCTCACTCCTTACAAAAAAATATCTGAATAATTTGGTAATCAATGTTAGGTTTTATAAATTTTTTATTTCAAACCTACGAAACAATCCTCGCACACAAGTTACAAGGTTTTATACAATTTAGTACGATACAAAACATGTTAATATAGCAGACTGCTTAAATATAAAAAAATCATCTGCTATATAAATGTAAAATACTCAAAAAGAAACATATTAAATAATAGGTTTTACAAGGTAATTTTTGATAACTTTTTTATTATAGAAATACAAAACAAGTTTTAAATGAAAGATGAAAGTCCCTTTAATGGCATTTTATGACATTTTGTTAAAAATAATACTGAATTTATTTAATCAAATGAAAGGACTAATAAGAATAAAATGTGCATTCTTTATTTATTTATCTTTTCTTTACGTCACTTAATATAAGTACCATCACAACATATATTTTCCTTGTGGTGGGATAAATGAGTCTTAACTATTCACATTTTTGTAAACTACTCCTCTTCAACATCTTTTATTTTTATAAATCATGTTCTCTTATTCTATGTTCTTAACCCTTTTGCTCATGTTTAAGTTTCTTTTCTTTTGAACAAAGTTACCGTTATTGTATTTCACAATCTTTTCTACAAAAAAAATAATAATTTAATTGTAGACAATTGTTCATAGCTTAGCAAGAGCAAGCTTGAGTTCAATCAATAAACATTCAGAACACTTATAAGTAGAAAGTCAGAGACTAAACACAAAATGCAGTGTGAATTTTATATTTAGGGTTGGTAGCACCGTGTTTGCACTTAGAATACGTATATTTCACTTTGTTATAATTATTTGCTTTGTATATGGAGAACTACCAAAAGTACTGTCAATACACAACGCTCAATAAAAGTACATAAAAATGAATAGTACTTGTATCAATGTTTATTCTTGCTAATTAATTTATGAATTTCATTAAGATAGTGAAAATACAATGATATACCAATGTTTACCTATATTATTATAGAACTATTCATGATAATGCTCATAAAAACATTAATATTTCATTTTATGGCAATTATATTAGCTTAAGTGAGGAATAAGGCAGGAGAGTCGTAAGGTATTAAACTTTGAAGGGTCCCTTTTATCCCTTATTTTGACGGTCCAAAGGTAGCCTTTCTTTAAAAAACAATAAAAAGTTGTATGATTGAAATGTTGAGTTTATATATATATAGATATAGATAGATAGATAGATATACACGTCATTACCGTATATTATAAATAACAATAACAACTCCTAATTATTTTCTTGTCAGCTATTAATTTTCTACTTTTCTCGCCTCTTACTAGTGCTCTAAACGTTGATTGGTTGTACAAAAATTAGCTCTTGTTATGATAATAAAAATTCCCCAATATTAAATAAAGATTAGTCCCACAGTTCAAAAATGTTGGCTAAATACCTTATAATTTCTAGTCTTTTTTCTGTTTCATTTAGGAAGAAAGGTTGATAAATATCATGAAGATTCTTGAGTGATTATAATTAATTCACTCTTTAGCTGTTTTCATCAGTAGACTATTTTTTATATAATGTCAGTGAATTTTTCAGAGTTTAAATAATTTGTGTTTAAGTTTTAAAACACAAATAAAGGGAAAAAGAAGTGATATATCGACAGCTGACTTAAAAAATACATAATAGTAGTCCTTGATGTTTTGGACATAGCCACAATAAGTTTTTTTTTATCAATTTCTTTTTTTATGTTGAGTTTTCAAGTTTTATAAATGATACATTAATAATTTGTTTAATAATAACGTTTGCCATTTAGACTTTAAATTATGCATGTAAAAACATATATGTAATATAAATATGTATTGATATCAGCTATATGTCTCTTGCCAAATTGTGTGTGTTTTTTTGGAGCAATTATTGGTTCTTCAACAAAATTTATACTATTTTGTCTTAAGCAAAACATAAAGTTTTCGGGGCGCCTGAACCGACTTATAAGTGACTAGGGACATTTATATAAAAAATAACGTCACATATTTATAATCACACAACTGATTGCATAAACTGGATATCTGCTCTTCTTACTATCACGTTATTTAGAGGGAAATGTAATTCGGGATTGAGTGATTTTCCTGGCTATCAAGACATTGTGAGACTAAGATATGAAATCAAAAAAATTAGACAAAGGTGCAGTTTTTTTTTTTTTTTTTTTTGCTTAGATTGGCTTTTCACCACTTTCTCCAATACTTTTCAAATTATAGTTGCAAAGTGCACAAATGTTTTTGAGGATAGAACATTCTGCATGTGCATGGAGAGTGTTGGTGTAGGTATTTCTACAATTCTTTCAGGGCCTTGTATACTTATTACAATATTTTAAAATCTTGAACTGTGTAACTTCTTTCCTTCCATTGTAAAGAACAAGAGTTCTCAACCCTTATCTATATGAAACCTTGGATACATGTACCATTACAGGGAGCGTACAAAGAATACAGGGTAGATATTCAGTAGAATATTCTTTAATTTTTTGATACAATTCCCCTACTTTTTATTTATGAAAAGATCTTCTTCTTTTCTTTCTTTTTTCTTCTCTTTGGGGGCCCAATAACAGGACTTAGCGCTAGAAAACATTTTTGTCTTCATGAATGACCGTAGGGTCAATTATTGACATTGAATAATAATTTTTCAATAAACATTCCGAATTAACAACTATTTTGCACGCTAAAAAACTAGGATCTTTTGGTTTGATCACATATGTATAACTTAAACAAACAACAACAACATTTGGGAAAGTAGTTTTTTTTTGTTCAATAATGTTTTTTTTATATTCCTTCACAGTTAAAGTTTTATCTTGTTATCTGCAATAAAATATGAATTACACTACAAATAAAAAACTTGAATGTACAATTGACCCCTCTTGTTTTTCTTTGTTTAAGAGTAGAAGAGGTCCATAAAATGATGAAAATCAAAGGCATAGACTACTCAGAGAAAAAATAATCATTTTATATAAGCCTCAAAGAAGTGACATTGACAAAGTGTTCAACCTTTCTTTCATTCCGTGGTCCTGGCTCATTAAGGTCATGCATAGACATAACTTTATTTATGATAATACACTCTACTTGTTAGATAAGCTTTTAGAAGGAGTGGAGTAAAAATGAATGTTTGCTTTTCGCAGATTCAGCAATGACTTATTGGTCAGAAAAATTGGTTTATATGAATTTTTAAATCCTTTTTATCTGAAATTAATTTTTAAGAGTTAATTTTGAAGATCCAATCACTAAGGACCAATGTATAGACCCAAGTTTCCTATGACGTTGAGCACTTACCAACACAAAAAACTAATCATGAGGAAGTTTTGAGGGGAAAAAACCAATTCCTGCTGGTTGACTATAGCACTGTTTTATATAAAATGATGTTAAATTTAGCTTTTTGGTGAACTGTTAAAAAAGTGTTGTTTTCATCTCAAAAGTTCAAAGTCAAGTAATTTGGCTTTTCTTTTGAAGTCATCCTATTAATTTTTTTCTATTTATTTATGATTTTATTATTGAAATAAGTTACTCTAGTAATAAAAAACACAAGTTATGTTCTATTTTTTTGTCTTTTATATAATTTTTCTATTATAAGGAATTTTGTATGATTATTTGTCTTTATTTAGGGTAATCTTAAAGTTCCATGTTGACATATCTATTTAAATATATTTTTTAATTAATCATAGTGAAACGTTGCAATTGGAGAATAATAATAATGAATGTATCTCATCTTATCTTTTTAATAGGTATACATATAATATATTATCGGAACACTTTGCAGAAGTTTAAGTCGCATAACCTTACATTTGATTCTTGAAAAAACATAATCATGTAAATTTATGAATGTTTATAATTTTCCGTTTATAGAATGGCAGTCGTATCGTTATTTGCCGAAGAGTATCTTCTCCGATTATCCGTTGGTCGTTTTTGCAACATAATTGAGTTGGATCTTAAAGGTTTTTTATCGATAATAGATTCATTGTTGCAATGCTTTGAGTCAAAATATTCTTTTGATGACTTATGCTTAAAAGAAAAAGGAACAAAAGATTAATAGAAAATAATGATAATTTTTTTTACAAAATCAAGTGAAGTATGTGGAAAGCTAAGCTACAAGATTTGTTAGATACAATTCAGGGATCGCGCATTGTTTTTGAAAGTGGGAAGCCCAGTAACTGAAAAAGAAAATCCAAGGGTGAGGATAAAGAAACACATTCATAGTAATAAACTACATGATATTAACTAATTTCAAATTTCGTATGAAAGATGGTTGGCTTCCCTTATTGCGCGGCCCCTGAAGTTATACATAGTACCTTTGAAGTTACACGTTGATCAAGGAATCTTTTTTTTTTTTGACACATTAGCTACATTTAACGACTATACTTGTTATTACAATTGTTTTAGAAATTCCAATTACGAGTTTACCTTTTACGATCTAAGAATGATCCAAGATTTATTTTTTTCTCCAAACATATGATTACCCAATCGGTAGCTGATCAATATCTTTTGAATTAAAAATCACATTTTTTCAAAAGTTATATAAAAAAGCTTATCTATAAGTATTTCTTATTGAGATTATGCTGTTGTAATTTAAAGAAGATCAACCCTTCTGTATCTAACGTGTTACAGAAGATCAACAATTAAATTTTCTGCAATTATGAATTTAAAGACTTCCAAAACAAGATTTTTAATTTAAAATTTGATGTATCAGTTTGATCGCCTTTTACAAAATCATAGTTTTTTATTGGAGGTCAAGATATAATCCATTAATGAGTAACTTTTATATTTTTACTTTAAATAAAAATATATTTAAAATAAAATGAGAGTACTTTTAGTAGATAAGACTTTGTTTGGAGGGGGGTGGGGATACCTATTTAATTGCTTTTGGTCATTCAAACTTAGGCATTGTATGTAATATATTTTTTATATTTTAAATGGGTAATGTATAAATAAGTATAAGGCAAATAGTCTTATACTTATCAAAAAAGATAAAAATATACTGCAGTGCAGGGAATAACATAAATGCATAGAAGATTACATTTTTTATATTTGGAATCAAGCCTATAAAACGAAGCCTAATACAAAATTCTTATTTTAAGCAATAGGAATCAACATTCAAGCCCAATACAGCAATAACTTAAATTATGTGCCCCATTTGTGCCAGATGAGTAATTAAGAGCTTATGTCTTTAAAAACAAGGTTTTTACAATTAAATGACAATTTTATGACTGATTCTAGTCTCATCTGATGTTGTGTTGACTTGATTTGAGTCAATATATTAATAAAAGGTAAGATTAAGCAGCTAGAACTGCAAATTTAATAGTTTGAGCTAAGTAATTTTATTCTAAATAGAAATGTTATTTGTTTTCAATAAAGAACTCGATTATGAAGAACCACTTTCCTTGAAGTCTTTTCATATATTCTTATACTTCATTATTATAACAAATAAATATTAGACCCATAGTTTAGAAACAATAGCTAATAAATCTTACTTGGGTTAGGATTGTTTCTATTATATAGCCGATGCAAATATCTTCCAGTATAAATGTAATAGTGTAAAAATAAATAAAATATTTACAATTTTAGCACTTAAACTCATAATATGAGTCTAGTCGAAAAAATACCCTCTCAAGTCAACACGACACTACTCTCATCATTGTTCTTTCAGGTTAAATGATGTTTTGGGTTGAATTTTGAGTAAATAAAGTGACTAGCAATCAAAGGGATTAATAGTTATCAAAATTGAAAACTTTGGTTATAACACTCAATGTAAAGAAATACTGTACATTACATATAGACTTACACAAAGCACTGCAAAGGATTCTAAATGGACTGAATTTGTCCTCTCTTCAATAAAAAAAGAAATTATGATTTATAGTATTAATACCAAATACATCCACCACGAGGAGTGTAACCAGAAGCCAAAAAAATGCATTTATTTTAAGAACTCATTAATGACCCAAATACCATCAATACACTAGAAAAATATATACCTACTGTACAATATGATACATTAACTATACGTACTTTATGAAAACAAAAGAATACCATATATATTGCATAGAAAGACAAAAAGTGCGTGAATATTCTCTATGGTGTATAATTATACATATTTTATAAGTTTATTTGTATATATTTTTTGGTTTAGTTTTGTATACATATATGTATGCTTATAAAATATACTTCAACTTTTATAAAATCAAAGAAATGAATGCTAAAAAATATATTTCAATGTACATACAAATAACTTAAAATTATTTTTTTCTGATACCAAAAAGTCCAGGCTTTTGTTTGAGAGCAATATGGCTCATGGGTCTTGAGGGTCTATCTCTGGGTCTGATATGATGAACAGACTCAGTACTGGATCCAAAAGAGGTCGTTTCTTCTTCCTCTTCCTCAATGACAAAACCTTTACGGAATTGAAGTTCGGAGATTCTTTCTTCTGAGCTAGCACGACGCATCAACTTTAACTTCCTATGTTTTCGAGGTTGATTATAACCTCGTGGAAGTGTTCCATAGATTCCATCATCGTGAATATAAGAATTGTTGACAGGAACAGAGTACATGCTATTGACAGTGAATTGTGATGGAGTTGGTGGAGGTTGTTGTTGTTGTTGATGGAGTTGCTGTAATAATAAAACAAGGGTTGCAATGATAAGAAAAAAGTGCGGAGAGAGAATGGAAAAGTGAGAGTGGATCCCTTTCATTAAATTGGGTTGCTCATGCAAAAATGTACATATCAGTAAATGAAAGTCGAAGGGTTTAAGTCTGGTCCATCAGATAAGGCATAGTCCAAGGAATGAAATGGTGCAAAGTAAACATGTTGCAAAAAAATATTTTAGGATAAAAGGAAAGAAAGTTCAAAAAGAATTTGAAAGGCATTTGAAGAGATAGAACTCTTTTTGTCAATTGTATCATGCCTAAGAATACCAAATAACAGCGTATACATGTGTAGATTTGGACACTATTGTCAATGGGCTTCGTAATTGTCATCGTCATATAGTCAATATAATGAGTATTTATAATTGATAAAAACTTACAGCATATACGTTTTGCTGATTTAAAACATCATGCATCCAACGAAGTCTTTCACCCAAGTCTGGTGAATGCAACTGAGGTGGAGGAGGACCTGTAGTTGGAGGGGGTGGGGGTAGTCTTCTTGGATATGGAGGAGCAATTTGGTGGTGCATTGTAGGCTGTTGATATATTGAGTTATTTCCTTGATTCCCAGGTGAATACGTTGGAGAGGAATAAATGGCTGATGGTGCAAAGCCTTTTTCTTCCTCTCTCCTCCATTTGCGACTAAAAGAGGAATTACGGACTCAAGTATACAAAAAACATATATCTATTACAAATAAATACCTCCAAAGGCATAGGCAAAAAAGTGTAAGCACAATGATAACCACAGCAGCTACAGAGGCACCGATGGCCACCGCAAGAACATCTCCGTCTATTTCACAATTGCTTCCATAATAGTTTCCTTTACATCTAGTAAACAACGATTTCATACAGTGTTTTGAAAAAGGTTTTTAAATACATCTAATAGCTTACTCGCAAACTTTGGCACCCTCTTGAATCGAACAAGTTCCTCTTCCAGAGCAGTTATCAGCAGAGCAGGATTGACAATATCTACCTCTTCGATCTTCATCGTTTTCAAAGTGATCACCATAGCCTTTATTGCAACGACATGTGTACGTTCCGAATTTATTAATGCAAGTAGCTCTTTCACTACAGTCATTCATTTCAGGCTCAGTACATTCGTCCAAATCTGCAACTCCAGGTATGGGATTAAGAGGTCCATCCACGTATAAATTTCCATTTCCAATATTAGAGTTACGAGCCTGGATAACCTGGATGAGTTTATGTTGAATGTCTCTTTTAATGACGGGTGAGGTTGTGTATGGACTTTGAAACATTTCTAGTGTTATATTAACCGTAACTTTCCCATTGAGAGGAAAGAAACGATTAACAGTGTTTCCAATATATGCTGTACTGAAAGAAGTAAGTGCCATGGATGTGTCAATCTGTAATCATAGATTCAAAGTGGGTTTTTAAGGAAGTGATCATCAGTAGTTTATTTACCGCATAATTTGATTCTCCTTCAAGGAGTTGATACTCTTCAGAATTTGGATTTTCATAGTTATTACTCCAGAAAATTTGATTATTGTTAATTCGGTCGACTTGGAGGCTCATCAGGAGTCTAACAGTTTCTGTAAATAGTTTATGATAGTCAGTTGATAAATAAACTATTTAGCTTGTAGCTCTATCATTTGTGTGTGTGTGTGTGGTCGTTACAAGACACACTTACACAAAGAGCTAAAAGACATGAAAACTCTGGAATTGATTATGAAATAGTATCCTTACTTTTACATGGGTGTCTGTGATTGCGTCTTCCATATCCTGGTTTACAAAAGCATGAAGAAACTCCAAGAAATACTTTACAAACCTCATGTTTGTCTTTATCACAAGTGCCTTCATCCCCTACGATACATGTGTCGATGCTAAAAATAAATGCAAATATATATATAAAAGTGTATTTCAACAAAAAATAATGTATTGAGTATACCGAATAGGGGGTGCGTTTGGACGACGTGTAGGGCCTTTTTTGAAAGGTATTTGTTTGGGAACAATGGGGGGCGGGAGATTGACTTCATTTTGAGCTACAACTTCTGCAGAGCCAATATTTTCTACATAGCCAGCTAAAAAAACATAAATCACAACGTTGAAATCTGTACATATATAGTTAATAAGACTGGATAACAGACCTCTTTTTGTAGTAGTTATGGGGTATTGTGGTCTGAGAGGAAGAGTTGGATAAATATTTTCAATCTGTGTTGCCGTTCCCCCAATATCAAAATAAGTCTTTTGACCATTGATACTAACAAATTGGTCATTTTGACCTGGTGCATACGTCAAAATAGCAGCTGGAAAATAAGAAAATATACAACTAAAATAACCAAAAATGATTTAGAAAGTACATTAATGACTTAAAAGTCAAATGAAATTTAAATCGAATGAACAAATTACTTACGTCTTCCATGAAGAGGTACATTCACTACTTCTCCTCCACCACCATTGGCAAAGGACTGATCAGCCGTCAAAGTGATATTTATAATCTCAGGATAAGCTTCATTTCCTTTTTGAGTGGCATATGGATCAATTACAGTACCAAGAGCTGGGATATGATGTAAAACTTCAGGTCTTTGCAATATAATCTTAGGAGTTGTGTTCTTAGGGCCGTATGGTCTTCGATTGGGCCTTGAAGTTATACCCGTTTGAGACTTGATAATTGCAGGACGCTTGGTTGTAGTTACACTTGGAACAAATGTGAGTGGTGGTAAGGGTGGTGTTTTCTGAGATGAGGATGATGGCCCATAAATTGGTTTTGTTGTAGTCGTGTCAGATGGGGAAACAGTGCTAGTAATTTTTTTAGTTGTCTTTATGGGTGGTGTTGTGGTCGTTGATGTAGATGTCTCTATTGTAGACGTTGTTGATTGAGTGGTTGACAATGTCTGTTCTTCTTGAACAACCGGAGCTTGTTGAGGGGGCGCAAAAGTATGTTGAAGATGATTGATTGGTATTCTCGTTGGTCGAATAAGATTTTGGTTCTTAACTTTAATTTTCTTCTTTTTCTTAATGTCTTTATTTTTGTTCAGCTCTTTGATGATATCAGGGATGAGAAGTTGTGGAAGTGGAACTCCCCCAGGGAAATTATTTCCACTCCCTCCAATTAAAGGAGGGCCATATTTAAATGGCCTCTGAGGGATTTTTACTGAGGGGTTCTTCCCTGGTTTGGGTTTTGCGAGGACCTCCAAAGGAATGGATTCAAAGGGTATCTCTGTCAATCGAGGTGGACCTCGATTATTGATACGTGAGGGTCTTGGAGGTCGTGTAGGCCTCGTTACAGTTGGGCGAACGATGGGAAATCTTGTAGAAACGGAATTATGTATGGCAGAACTGGAAGATGATGCTGATGATAATGAAGCTTTTCGCTTATTTTCTTCTTTGACAAAGTTTGTAGCAATGCTTAGACCCTCTCCCACAACATTTAATAGCCCTTTAAGAATGTTTGTAACATCAGGTGCTTGTCGCGCCTCACCTTGGTGCGGCAAGGAATCGACAGAGAGATTATCTAGTACGCTTTCTTGAGTATAAGGTCCTATTGCCTGGTTAATATCATTATTTGAAGGCTCCACATTGGCCCGTGGAGCCTTTACCCCTAAAAAATGATCGGCTAATTTGGCAGTAGAAGAGGAGGGTTGATGTGAGTCTGAATGAGTAGACATTTTTGTCGGGGTAATAGTCTTAGAAAAAAATGTGTGAGGAGTATCACTCAAGGGCCCTTGTTCCGCAATGTTAAACTGTGAGGATGATCTGTATAGGTCATTAAGGGATGATGTTCCTGAGAAGGAAGAATGGGACTCATGACTCCTGGTAGTGGGAGATGAAAAAGAAGAATGAATATCTGTGGAGCCCGTGAACTCAGTTGAAAATCCTGATTCAGAGAGATCGTTTGCTGAGGAGGAAGCTGTGGAGGGTGCAAGGGGGTAAAGCTCTGTAAATAGAAGATTTAAGACATGTATTTAAAATCATGGATGTACGTAGATAGGTAAAATATGTATGGTAGATGACTGTGGTAGAGATTTTTTTATCTTTTGTCTTCTCATTGAAGCATGATTGAATTATGACATAATTCTTTGAACAAGTTCAAGACTTTTTTTTTTTTCATTGTTTTCTTTTTAAATTAAAAAAAAAAAGGACTGACGAAGGTCGTTTATGTAAGTAGAAAATTTTTTTCTTTTATATATGTTATTACATTACTTTTTAATAAATCATATTTATTTGAGAAGAAGAAAAACAGTCATTTAAAGACTTAAAATTAATCTTTGATTAATTAGCATTTTAATTATAATATAATTCCTCTTGGACTTGAGTAGGTATATATTTATTCTTTTTAGAGTTACAATTAATCTCAAGTATTCTGTTGAAGAAGTAAGCATTTGAGACTACATATAAGTATAAAAAAGTAGCTCAATTAACATTCAAGTCTTATTTATTGAGAAGATGATATCAGAAGAGTCAAGTTAAAATACTCGAAATCTAACTATAATTTAATTACTCACAATTATTCTTTTTCACTCTTTTTAGAGTATCTAATAAGGTCATATAGTAAGCAATCAAAATGAGTTAAGAAAATGCTTTAATGAAAATGCTATTACATAAAAGGTCTATTACATTAGGTCTGTTTTTTTATGCAGAAGGTCACTTCATGATAGACAAGGGAAAAACAAATATAAATATGAACTCTAATCGATTTTCTATAGGTTCATTGTCTGTCAGAAGCCTTTACAATAATTAAATGGTTAGTCTTCTTCAAGAAGCTCATTGCAGGCTTTGAGTTATTGTGAACCAATGTACTCAGTATAAACACTACTGCTTGTCTACAAAGACAATTCTTATATAAGTATACACAGGTCAATAAACAAAAATTCTAGAAAGTAATAATTGACATACAATTTACAAATCTCTCCTTACTTTTTTCTTATCATATCTAGTTTTTGAAAAAATTTAATTTCTATTTTTTCAAATTTTCTATACTTTTTATAAGAAGTGTTAATTTCGTATGTAATTTTTCAATTTGTCATGTTTTGAACCATTGACTCTCGTCTTAGTCACGTCATTATCATAAAAAAACCAGTTTTTGACAAATGCATTTTGTTTAGATCTGGCTAATAAAACTAACACTGTCTGTAAGTTTGAGTCAACTTTTGAGGTTATAAATAAACTTGCATGAAAATGATTTTTTTGCGTCAAAATATAATTATTTATGAATTTATGAATTGTGCGTATATCGTACATTTTCAAATGAGACGATCAAATCTAAATTATGTATTTGTAAATGTAAAAAAAGCAACTTTTTTTATGTTTTATTTGGGAAAGAGTTTTGTTATTTCTTTTATACGTATAAAGCAAAAGAAGCTTTTTTGAAGAGTGAGTGATTGATTTTCAAACAAAATTTGTTTAATAGGAGTGGTGGAGTTTAGTTGTAATATTGGGGTTTTTTTTTGGTGGGGGGGGGGGGAGAGATTTTTTCGAGAAAATATTGACGTTTTATGTTAGAATACATAAAAATTTCAGTCTTAAACTATTTATATTACTATTTTTTTTAATGCATTATCAAGAAATTTAAAAAAGTTTAAATCAAGGTGGGTTTTTTCTTTAAAGATATAAATGCAGAAATAGAAAACTTTTTAACAAGTTGATAATTTAATAAATATTACTTGTTCAACATATTTCTATTTTTATTTTTTTTAAATAACTAAATAAATAAAGAGAAAAACATACATGTGGAGAAAGGTAAAGTCATCATTTGAAGAAAATAATAATATTCCGTTAAACATTGTTTCTTATAAAAATTTCTTCTGTGTTCATATAAATAAAATACCGTTGAACAAATGGCTATTTAATAGAACATGTTTTTGTTTTGTTTTGTGTCTGAGTTACAGAGTATCTTTCATGTGTTCCTATAATTTATTATGTTGATTAAACCTATTTATTTTTTAAGTTAAATAAATAATCATAATAACTGGATACACGTAAGCAAAATAACTAAATTTCTTCTACGTGACGTGCAAAACAGTTGTATTAGTGAAAACTTTTTCTTTTTCTATCGCTCTTAATGGAAAACCCACTTATTTATGTACATACATATATATGTGAATATTCTCTTGACAAATGAGATATTAGATTACTTTGATCACACATGTCCTCAAAAAATTGTTGCTTTTTTTTTTTGGAAACTCTTGGTTACAGTTTTATTTACATGTGCACAATATGTAAGTCCAATAATAATAGTAATAATTGAAAGAGATTGTCAGAACTATCTACATGGAATTATCACACGTAGGTACACGAAAATGTAAACATCAATATTTTGCAAGCTATCGGATTTTTTTGCTACTTTTTTTTTACCAATTTTTGAGGATCTAGGTCTCGGCCCTTCCAAAGTAGGGATTTTGTTGTCGGGATCAAGAGTAATGCAACTACACTAAAAATGGTATCCATCCCATTTAGTATTGGCCTTGGGTGAAGTGATCTTGAGCACAACACAGCTTTGTGGTGTTATAAAAAAATGGATTGGTTGAAATCAAATGAGCTCTTGTTAAGCAGTTCATTATTCCTTACTATTATATTTTTTTGTCTCTTTAAGGAAGAGAGATTGAGAAATAAATGAAATGAAGATCACATTCTGTCTTGTACAAGAATATTCTAATTTCAAAAAGGCTCACTGAATCACATAATTTATCTATGTACATATTCTAATCCTCAGAGAGATCCCTCATTAATTAGCTCAATGTATTTAATCATGAGAGTCCCTTTGAATTAAATGCATGTAAATGGCATTATGTTATAAACATACATATACCACACATTATGTAAGTACATTAACAAAAAGGGGAATTTAATAAATTGGTGTTGCATATAAAGTGAAGTCAAATTGGAGTCGTATCTTGTTAAAATAATTATTAGACACATAAGATTTAAATGATAATTTATATATCATTTTAATCTGTACACCAGAGATTGACATAGCAGATATTATGTATGTTTGTTTTTTAAATCCTGTAATTTTAATAAGTTCTTCTTAATATGCATGTAATTTCCCTTTGAAAAGTAATCAACCTACAAATTAAATTTATCTCGATACCACAACATTCCATGTATTGCACTATGTATGTATTTTAATAGAATAATGAAAAAAAAAACGATAAACCAGAGTGCTTGATCCACCTATGTACTATCTAGGTATACAAAATATGTAATAAAGTGAAAATGTTATGTGTCGAAACTCTTCTTTCACAAGAGATTGTTTTTATTTTTCTGTAAGTAATTAGAAATATCATTATCCTCCTTATTCCATGTTTGAATGTTAATTCAGTAAATAGAAATGGCATATATGTATACGTATTTATATCTAATATATGTTGAGTAAAAAAGTCTTTTATGTATCAATGTATTTATTTGAATACATAGGTGGTAGGTAGGCTGTGAAAAAAAAATCAAATCTATTTTTGTAAAGGTTAGACAGAGGTAAATATTGTTATACATATATTATAAAATAGAAAGTTAAAATAAAGTCTTCTCCCAATAATATAAAACATAATCCCCCCCCCTCAAAAAAAAAAAAACACACATTACTTATTTGTGTGTGGGTGTATACATTACCCAATAAAAATAAAAAATATCCTTCTTTCATAGAAACATTGTGGGTTTGTATATACAAATATATTTACTTTCTACCTCATTTTGGTCGATTTTTACCTCCATATCTCATTTTTTTTGTCAAGAAAATTATATATGTTTATAGAATGAATCACTTATCCTTTATAAAGAGTGTCATTTTCCTAATCTGATGAAGGGTCTTAAGTACATCATATATTGTTTCTGAAAGGCTCTTATTCTTACAAAAAAAACCTATTAAGGCAAAATATAAAAAGATTGTTACTACCTTTCCATTAATAAAATAATAATTATTAGTATCACTATCAGATATGGTTACCCTTAATCTTATGAACGCGATGTTGATTGCAAAAAAGATACTATAATGAGTAGATAATATAAATACCATATATATGTACTCAATTTGTAGAAGTCTATCAAGAAATGCAATCACATATGTAGATACCTAACTATTTATGTACATTTGGAAGCTTACCTCTTTGAGTAAAAGTGTTCATACCATCAACGTATTTTTATGGAGAATGATATAAAATCTGTTTCATTCGTTCATAGAGATATGTAGAAACGATATCCAAGGTCGTTACTATATATATATACCTATGTAATTATATTTATACATATTGCATGAAATTCTTTCAAGTTTATGTACATATATGTATATGTATAGATAAACGAAACGCTGTTGTTAAATAAAACGTTCCACTAATGATCCAAGTAAAAATATTAATAATAAGAGTATCATTAATATCCTTTCTACATTAATCAACAATGAAAATTATAGGGAATACAATTCTGAATAAAAAGTAACTATTAAATAGATAAACACTATGTATGTTTAGACCAAGTGCCAAAACGGACTTAAAGAGATGAGGTCAAATAACAATAAAAGCGGAACAAAGTGGATATTTTTTGGGGCTCTTTATAATTTTGTTATAAATATTGTATAAAAACAAAGATCAACATATTTAAATAACTGTTGATATCGAAGAGATATTCACTTTGAAGGAGGACTATATATTATATATATTATTTTATGAAAAAAGACAAAATGGATTTTGAAAATGGATAAAAGCTTTTTTGTGTTGTAAAAGCAATTATCTTAACACAAAAAGTATATATTTTTTTAAAAAAAGACGCCATATTTGAAATGAGGTCTTTACTATGACATTATTAAATGGAGACATAATAATTTAAGACAAAATATCTATATAGACGTATGTGTACTTTTAGTTTTTTAATAATTTAATAAAGACCTTAACCAAATTTCCTTACAAATTGATCATAATTACATATAATTTCAAACGAAATACATAATAGAATAATGCTGTAGAAATCAAGGAGCGTAGAGTTTATTATTGTCACCTCCACCATAGAAATGCATAGAATTGGACATATTTCGAAAAAAGCCATGAAGGACATAGGGTTTAATTTTGTATGTATCTTACCTTCAGCACAAATTACAGCATTCACTGTAAGGAGCAATATAGCAAGCAATTTATTCTTCATTCTCATGATTAACACATAGCATACTTAACTAACTATAACTATAACATGATTATGAGTAGTTTAAAACACTGGGGGAAAAAACCCCAACAAAACTTTATGTAGCAACACGACAATTACACCGATTCAACTTCACAAGGATGTCCTGAGCCTAACAAGGATATGATGTACTGAGACTGCAATTTCAAAAAAAAGAAAAAAAATCCTTTTGGAGTCTTTGTAAAGAGAGCGCGATTCAAATAAGAAAACTTTTGTGCTGGTAGTGCTGAAAGATTTCTTGACAGAGTGTAAGAATCAAGGTGAAATCATTGTTTTTCTACTGTCTACCACTGTAAGTATGCTGATATATACATCCAAGCGCGCTCTGCGCATAGGTGATTCAAAATTAGAGATGTATGGATAGAACTTCTATGTATATACGTACATATTATCTACAACAAAACTTGGTATATGATTGTATTACATATGTATAACTAGAAGCAGAAAATATTATCTTGCAATTCATGAAATCATGATGATTAAATAGGACAAAAGTTGATTGGCCATCTGCATGATGAACCGTTCGTCATGGATGAATCAAATCCTACTCCATTCAATTCAATTATAAAAAATAAATTGGTGTTTTGTTTTTGTATGTAAATATATTTAAAATTGTTTTGAGTAAATTTTTTTGAAAAAATAAATATTTTGAATGTATGTATTTCTTATGAAAAACATATTTTCCTCATCCATTTTTCGTCATAATGAACTTACCATTTTACCTGTTGTTGACTACATGTGTTTCACTCCCACCTATCAAAAAAATGAGGTCGTTGTTCTATTAAATATGTATTCCAATGGTTTGTTTTTTGTCAATGTATAATTTTTTTTTTAAATCTATTTTTTTTTGTACGAAGAGGCTGATAACGCTCCCTCGAAGTCTTTTTTGTATCCGCCATATCCTCTTTAAGATCTTCCTTCATTTATGAAAGAAAAAAAGAAGAAGGAAATCATACCTGTCAGAAACGATCATACAAGAGCCCTTATTCTGTGTATATTTAGATATTTTTATTACTATGCTATAATATGTACACACACATCAGTTAAAAGAAGGAAAAAAAATCACTTTCACTGTCTGTGAATTCACGCATTTATATAGATTTGAAAAAAAGCAAAAGCTAAAAACAAAAAACAAAAAAAAACATTGTTCAATATATGTTCGTATTCACATAATATATGTTTTACATAACATTTGAATCATTTCAATTGTTGCTTCAAAAATAGATAAAAATAAATAAAACTTTCAATTTTCAATTATTTATATGATATAGATGACGAATCATGTTGACCTTGGAGACTTATTACAATTTCACTTTTGTTCCTTTATGTATATGTAATACTATGTATAGAATGATTTTAAGTTATCTCCATCAGACAATGCCTACATAGGTACGCAACGGGTGGCCCAAAATTCATTGTTGATAATTAATTGGGCATGAAATAAAGAGGTTTAATACAAACCGGATCCCTTGAACAAAGTAAATTAAGATTTTTCTTTTGACAAGGTCAGCAATGGTGTTTCTAAAAGGACTGAGGGAAATCCGTAAAAAACGAAAATGATTCATAGATTTTTTACAAAATTAATGTCTTTTTGCACTCACTGTCTATTTTAGGATATTGAGTCAAGGTTAACTGAATTGTGTCCTTGATTGATTAGTCATGCATCAAAGTTCTGACAAAATCCATGATTAATAAAAATCACCTACAGATAAATGATAATGATAAATACGTAAAAAAAACCAATTTTTATTTTTTATTCTGGCAGTGTTTTTCTTTTTAATGACTTTGAATCCCTCAATGTATGTTAGTAGTTTTCGTGACTTCATAAAATTAAAAGCCAAAGCTTATATGTTGTTTTGTATACTCTTACTATGTTCATACAGTGATACTCAATGATCCATTACATCATGAAAATATCAGTCCTGCTGATGACATAACATAAAAAACCCACATGTTTATTAAGCTAGTATCCCCCCCCCTCCCCCTAAAAAAAGAAACCTTGAAGACACCCTTGTATAAGCATGTGAATTACCCTTAACAAAATTTTAAATTTTTTCAAAATATCGAAAAGTATCGAAATACCGAAACCAATTTCAGTAACGAAATCGATACGAAAATATTGGAATCGTAGTATTTATGTACCTACTAGTATTGTTCTACCGGTATCACATATATATTGTGGTACCAAGGTACTGACACTGACACATTTGATCAATTCAAACAAGGAAATAAATAAGGAGCGTACTTTTCTTTGTGTCCTTTGCAACTTTTTTCATTAATTTAATCCTATATAGTTTGTATCTTCCACTTGCTACATTACATATTTAACAAAAATAGTCAAGGTTAAAAAAAATAATACTTTTTGTAGAAAGTTTCATATTTTGAGACATTATCATGATCTCATTTGTTAATAAAAATATACTCAAATATTTTTTGCTCTGTGTTGAATTTATATTTAAAATATTCGATCCGCTTTAATTCCATAGGTACTAGAGGAATAGGAGGAAAAAGAAGAAGACTTTTTTTCTGTAAATACTTTCTATTTATATCTTTTGTAGCTAAATATAGATTAGGGTATATAAAAATGACAAAAATTTATAATTTGTATATTCTTTATTCTGCATTGTAGTCACGTAATAAACATGAAAATAACCATTATATGTCCAAAATGGACGTATTTTGATTTGAAAATTTGTAAAATATCGAAAAACATGAAATTTTAATGTTTTCCCTTGAAAATTATTTGACTTAAATAAATAATGAAAGTATATTGACAAATAATATATATAATACACATGGTGTCAAAAAATGAGAAAAAAGAACCGGAAATGAAAGAAAATGACAAATATAATATATGCGTGTTATACGCAGTACCAAAAGATTTAAATCCATTTATTTGTGACTTATTTAGAAGTCTTACCAGGAAATTAAAGAAACATAGTATTAGTAATAATTATGTAAAAAGAAATACTTTTAATCTACAATATTTAATTGAATAAAAATCTTAATAATAAATTATTTATAAAGGATCAGAAAGTAAGTCATTAATAGGATTTTGAAGAAAAAATGTATTATAATTTGGTTGAGGTTGAGAGATTAAAAATGGGACCGTCTTAAAAAAATATTGAGGGCTTTTTTTTAATTTAAAAATTGTTTTAACTTTATAATTGAGTCGAACTATGTCAATTGCTTTTTGAGTCAACACAACACTAAAATTTTTTTTAGTCATAATTTAAAAAAAAAAACTTGTTCTTGATTAGAGAAATGGTAACTTCAAAAAAAAAAATAATAATAATCAAACTTATATAAGGACTTTATACATACATACATGATCTATTTTATTTACAGGATCATAAAAAATCCCTCTTTATATTTGAGAAAATATGCTGTTCAATTTAAAAGTTTTTTGTTAAAAAGTGTAGTCAATAATTGAAAGAGTAGCAGAGGAAATGTCAAAGAAAGTCTTAGATAATAATAACAAAAAAAAGTGTATACTTAATATATCAAAATGAAATAGTTGTTGACATTGTATTTATTTGTTATAAATGTATATACCCCATTTGTATTTTCAGAAACAAAATTTTTGTTTGATCAATTAATTTTAATTTTTAGGATTAATATTATTATTATTTTTGACTGCTCAGTTTTTGAAGAAATTAAAATACATAAATCTATATCTATGGTACACATAATAGTAGCTAAATAAATAGTATTCTCTGCAAAAGATTTGTTTTAATCCTTAATGTGGGCTTACAATACAACGTAAGGAGAGGTTATAAATTCATGCACGTTATGAAAATTTACTTGAGCATTTTCTACTTCAAAATACAGATCGAACCCTGGCACTACTCCTTCTTTGTCTCAAATAAGCATGACAAAAACCATATTTCAATTATTGTTCCTTCTAGAAGAGAGTTGAGTTAAAGTCTCGCACAAGCTTTTTAATGTAAAACTTTAAGATGCAAAATTGATCATTAAAAAGTTTGTGTCATTTGTGCAGATATTTTGTTCAAATATATGTGTATTGAAAAGAAAAGGAAAGAGTACATATTTGCCGTACTCTTAACTAAAGAAGTCAGTGGCCGTAAGCATAATCTTAGCTTACGTAAGTCTAACAAAGCTTTTGTGACACGACTTACTTACCTCGTGTTCTAAGCCCAGTTTTATAATATTAGCATGTAGTTCTGAAGTAATTTTGGTTGACATTCTCTCTTCTGCTGTTTTCATCAGTTGACTTTTCACTCATTTAAAGAAACTGACTCTACGTTTTATAAACGACATGACTACCAGACTCTTAGAATAAAAGAGTCTGGTCAATCAAGTGCTGCTGAAAGGACAGCTGGTACATGAAGTAAACAAATGTAAAAGCCATAAGTATAAAAATGAGAGAATGGTACTTTCTGTTTTCGAATTCAATTTTTTTTATTTTATTATTGTACATATATGTATACCAATACTCTGTTTATTGTTAGTGAATTGGTATTATTAAAAAGTACATTCTATTGTATATTTCATCACTTTCTCGCTAGACGGTGCTTGTGTCGGTATTGATTAATACTTCTTAGCTTGCCCAAATATACCTTAACAGGACAAAAATATTCAGCCACACCTTATACTATCGTCAAATTTCTTCTTTTCTTCTTAAAAGCAAAGTGACACAAAAGTAGTGGAGAATAAAGAAATAAATTTAGTTTCTTTTTAGGTTAACAGATAAATACTAAGAACAAAATATGAGAACTGAGAAGTGTCAGTAGTTAGAGTTGTAAATCTTAAGTTTTTCCTCACGATGTGCGATGATTTTCGTGGTTGGCAATTTGAACATAATTTATTTATAGGTTATCACTATTTCTTATTCTTGAGGGGAGAATATATAGTATTAACCACGATAATTGAATAGTATATGTACACTATCTACAAGTAATAATGAATCAATAAAATGCCTAATTGAATGAACTTAAAATCCTTAATATAATATAATCTTCTGATAGCTATGAATTTATCTTAATTTCCTTTCTCTCCCTCTCAAAGAACCTCAGTATCTATGAGCACTATGTTAGTTCTTGAAAATGCAGTACAAACTGCGTATAATGGAGTAATACATACCGTCTACAAATAATATAATTAATCCATAAAATGCCTAATCGAGTGAACATAGAATCCTTGAATTAATATAATCTCCTTATAGGTACTTTGAATTTGTGTTTATTTCCTTCCTCTTCTTCTTAAAGAACATCAATGTCTTCCCTTGTAAGAGAATAGTTGATAAAATAAAAAGTCAAGACAGCTTACGTTGTTCTCCTCTCAAACATTTTTCAAATTGTTAGGGACGCCGAATCAATTTTTCCTTTCTTTTTAAAAATACCGACAGAGCCTAGGATAGACAGCTCTATCCAGAGGAGTCATGGAAAACTGAAAGGATATCCAGCCAATTTATTTTCTTCTCTTCTACATATGAAATCATTGATTGGTTAAATCCAAATGAGCTCTTTTTCAGTTGTGAATCATTATCTACTAATAAATGAATAATACTGCCACAATTGAGAAGAATTTTCCAATTGATTTTGAGAATATTTCTGTTTCTTTTTCGATGAATATTGCGTGATGTAACAAAAATAATGATATAATGTACGTTTGTAAAACTTTCTTTTCTTTTACAGTTTTTCTTTCTTTCTTTCGTTGTTGTTGAGAAATTATTTAATTTTTGGTATAAATTATATATGTATTCAAAAATTTACCAAATATAGTTACTACCCCAATTGGGAATAAAGAAACACAGATATTTACAAGTAAAAACAATATATTTGTTACGAAATTTTCAAATATATATTTTTTAAATTAGTTGAATGTAACAATTTTGTGTGCTCAAGCTATAATTTTAATCTTAAATTTACTGCTATGGCAAATAAAACAGAAATGTTATGGCCTACAGATTGATTTTTTTATTTGTCAGTATGTATTAAAGTTTTTGACTCATTTATCAACATGAAAAAAAAAAGAAATTGAAAATAAATAATTTATCGTTCTTTAGCTTATAAAAATAGTTACAACATTTTATATATTGTTCTAAACTTGAGAAAATGGTTTTAAAAACTTAAGAAAAATAAGGGGAACAAAGACTTTTCTTATTGGCTTTATAAATTTAAAACTGGAGCTCTACTACTACTGTAATCACATAAAAAAATATTTTAAGCATTTTAGTTATATTTAAAAATTGATTTTATTCATACAACCTATATCGAATCTTCTTTTTCAACTGTACGAACTCACGCTTCTTTGGCTTTTTGTTTATTTAAATTGTTTGCAAAGGAATGTATTATTTTGTTATTTAAAGTATTTCTATAGAGTTTTAGTTCTTTCCATGTGTTCTTACATCGAATAAAAAGTTTTTCTGAAGTCTTAACAGTTTAACCATAATTAAATTCTTATTTCGTTTTGTTTTTTTTAATTTGAAAGTAGAAGAATGTAAACGATTTTATAAGAAAATTTGTATTTTTTTTATTTTATCCTTCTCAATGTTATACACGATGGAGGAATATATAATCATCTATATTCATTAATAAGAGCTAGGGAGGGGCTGTATCAACTCTCCCTCCCTTATTCCTAATTTAATCATTAATGAAATAAAAATAGCACCTTCATTCTTATAAAAAAAAGTTTCTTAAAAGACGTATTACTTTTAAATTATTAAAGATTTAAATTAAAAAGAATTTGACTCTGAATAATTTCAAATTGTATCGTTATTTCATCACTAACCAACCCATTAACATATTCAATAGTATGGTACATAGTTGAAAGATGTATATAGTTATTACACTAAGTAAATTTTATAACATTTTTGTAAGTATTTCATCCATTTTGCATGTATAAATATCAATTGAAATCCCATATATGTATATGAAATATTAATGACATGGTGCGAATTTAAGGTACAAAATACGTATTTATCACTTTCGATGAGGTTTCATGAAATATATATTATTAATTATTACATTACTTTAGTAGGAGAGCGTACACTCCATGTAAAGAGGAAGAAAAGAATCATTGAAAAGGGAACAAATAAAGTATACTCACCAAACTTCGATAATTTAAACTAAGTAAGAAAAAAAAAAAGAATTTTTAGTACTAAAAAGTATTAGTAATAAAAAATTATTTAATAGAACTCCAGTTTTGAAAAAAAGGGTTGAAACGCGTCCCAATCTTGATTCCATTTCAAATTATCAATATAGTAAAATATTTTTTATTACGCTAAACAATTAATAACATTCCAAATTAGATGGTCTTTTGATTCAATTAAATTTTGAGAATTTTATGAGTCTCAAAAGAAAAAAGTCATTTTTTCTTCAGTTTAAGCAAAAGTGTTGGAATCATTTTTATAAATTGTTATATGCTATTCCCATTTTCTTTATGTTTTCATGTTGAAAAACGAATTTCAATATTTACCATGAACCTGAAAATCAAAAATTATAAAGTCAATATATCAAAAAAGTGAAATTTTAATTATTAATTTTTGTGTAGTTTGGGATAAAAGCAAATATAAAATAACCATTAAAACTTGTACACGAAAACAGCTGAAATTGTTTACTTTAGGATTGATAATAATAATTAATTAATCAATGATAATTTTTCAATTTTGCTTTTCATTCAAAGATTTCTAAGATATAACAATGTTGCCAGGGATCATATATAATAATATGTTATTATCCTCAATGATTTCCAGAGCTGTTTCTGGTTCTTTTACAATATAAAAATTCTTATGTTTTGTCTTGTGGTACAGTTCTTAAGATTGATCTTGGTCTGGAGACTAATATAGCCATGAATTAATATAATGTTATTAGTCTATCTTGTAACAAATACTATAAGGATGTTGATTTTTCCAAAAGAATAATAACTTATAAAACTACATTACTTTTACAAAAAAAAGTTATTCAAAATGAGGGATAGGTTTTTGTCCAAATCAATCAAGAAGTTTTGCATAATTATTCACACTATCATTATCCAAGAACATAAAAATGAAGTAATTTAATGTAAAGTAATATAATTACTTTTGCTACCAAGTAGTTAGTAATACAGCAACATTACTTTTCAATTGAATAATAAGTAACTTAATCACTTATTATGTAATAGAATGGTTGTGTAAAACGAAGAATGTAGTTGAGTTAATAGAGTTGAGACAATTCACGACTTAAGAATCGATTTGAATGTCTGAGGAATCGATGCCATGACTACTTTAAATCTATTTTTTATTCAACAATGCAAAAGTATATTGTACGGTACGTTTATTAATAGGTAAATTACGCCACTGAAACAACTCAATCGTTTACAATAGATCTTCTCAAACTTCTCAAATAAAGAAAGTTTAGGAGTGCAAAAATATTTTTGAATATTACTTTAAAAAATGTTAGTATTAGCACAGATGTTTCAATTAATTCTATCTTTGAGGGAGTAAGAATAAAAGTTTAACAAACAATGTTATCTATAATAGCTTTTTGTTTATCTTCATGCAAAAGAATATACTATTAAGTATTTTAGATGAGCATGTAATCGTGACTGGAATCAGATTCCATTCCAGACTACTAACCATAGTAGAAAAGGAATCATGGATCCTAATCTCCCAATTTTTCATAATCTTTTCAGCACTAGAGTAGAGAAAAAAACAAAAATTAGGGTTGAGGATTTTGTTGAGATGAGAAAGCATGCTTGCAATTATTATCTGGTGCCTCTACATTTTATCTGCTGATTGTTATTAAATAACACACAATAGCTACTCATAATTGTAGCAAGTTCAAACCTTGAACAAAGACTGAATTCAAATGTATCATCAAGGTAATGGTACCAACTGATATTTATCTTCCCTTCTTTGAACTCAACTTTATTTCAGTATGTCCAATAATAATGTTATGCTTCGGAATGCTTCTTCTTCAGATTTACCAATTTATAATTTACCGATATTCAATGTTATTTGACACAGATAGAGATATGTAGTCTTAAATTTAAATTGATTTGACTTAAAAAGTGCAATATTTAAATGAATAAAATTACATAACAAATATCACAAAAATAACTAAAATCATTGACTATCATGATGAATAATATTTTGTAAATATAAGGATACCTAGTGATCTTTATATAATCCTTTGATTGTTTCTTATGAAATAAAAATAGTTGAAAATGAGAATAACTTTTTTTCAATTCCTTCTCTTTTGTCCCAGCCTACTTTTATATAGACATGTTGATAAAATACTAGTATGTGACAATAAGAAAAAAAAAGCTTCCTTAATCTGTTTTATACTTCGTCTTATAACTAATACTTTCAAAACTTACTGTATCCAAGAGCTTTTTTTTAAATTTAAAATAATTAATTATTTATGGTCTTTTTAACTATGTACTCAATTAAAAAAAACTTTACTATGAGCAAAGTTTTTATGATACCCATAAATTGATGGTCATTTTTGCAAATCATTTAAATATATAAAGTTTTTCTGAAACGATATTTGTCAAAATAGTTTTCTTTTTTATCCAAGTTTATTAAATAAAATTTCCTTTATAAAAAATATATAATGGTTCTTTATTTTGTGGGTTGCCAATAGGTCTTGCACTCAGGCCCATCCATTTTTATTATCCTTCATGTCAACTAAAAAAAATTATTTCGTTGAGAGATCGGCCCTGATACATGGAATTTTTAGATCTATCGGTATCATTTCATAGTATTATTTATTTAGTGTGTTTTTAAATAATGAGCCTTCAATTGTATTTATTTTTTTCATTTTTTATAATTAATCAAGGTTAAGATACTCATTCATTACTGCAACAGAGATGAAAATCAAAAATTATTTTTATTTGTGATCCGCTCATTCCATCTAACTTTTGGGCTGTGATCCTTCAATAGAAACAGCACTGTTTTCGGTATTTATGCCAATGATGAAACGGTACTTGTTAAAGTGAACTCATTATTCCAAATAAGGAGGATTTTACTTTCTTTCAGTTATTTAAGTATTAAAAAAACTCTCAGTTTTGAAATTAAATATACAAAAAAAACTGTCATCCTCCCATTTGAGCGGTGAACACCTAAAAAAGATTCAAAAATTCAAGAATATTATTGTAATAGAATGGGAAAGAAATCAATAGTCTAATTCAAATAATAAATACTTAGTCGGCTCAATAAAATTTAGATTAACGTAGTGGATAAGATTTGAATAATATAAAGCTGTTTTTTTATGTGCTTCTTTTTTTTAAACTGCGTTGCCAAAACTGGCCAATGGGGCCATGGAAGCAAAAATCAAGACAATTTAAAATCAAGACAATTTAAAATCAATGAATATAACTTATTTTACATTTAAAGAACTTTAAAACACATTCAATTGATGTTAGTAAGACTAAGTGATGTATTCCTATATAATTAAAATGCTTTATTTAAAAAAAAAAGCCTCAGTAAAATAACACAGCACACAACTGTCGTAACACTTTATTTCTTGAATCTATGAAAAACATTTCTTATGAGTAAAATATTTTTATTTAAATTCTTTATTTTGATTGATTGATTACTTTATATATTTTTTCCCATAAAGTAATTTATTTTTAAACTACCCTCATTTTATACAAGTTAAAAAAAAGAAAAGAAAAGAACTGAAATCATGTTCATTTTTTAATAAATTACAAAATGAATCAAAATGGATAAAATATAGCAATCTGTGTAATAGAATAAATACAATTGTAGTCTTCACACTGAGTAATAAAATATAATCATAAGCTAAAACGTATCAATTAATTTATATATATATATATATTGCACAATATATTATTATAGGTATGAAGAAATATATTTCCTCAAAAGTATAGCCATATTTTTGACGAGTTTTATTTTTTTATGTTGTTTTTTATTGTTATAATTTTTTTTAATGTTTCTTCTACATCCCATTTATCTTAAAAAAATATCCCATTAGTAAAATTAAATTTTTGAAAGCTCATCATTAAAAAGGCATACATATATGTAAGCATGTACACATTTGTTGATTCGAAACTTATATGACATTTGTTTTAAATATTGATCTTAAGTAATTATAAAAGACCATCAGTGGATATGATAGTCAAATTATACCGTAAATTCAACAATATTGAGAAAAAAGAAATGTTCTTTTCTCTAGAAGTTTCTTCAGATAGCTATTTAAACTATTATTACTGGATAGATACTAAGAAATTTGCCCAATATCTATTAATAATTAATAAAACTCCTACCAATAAAAATAAAAACTATAACTTTTAAATCTTAGAACAATACACATTACAAAGAAAAGCTAACTTCTCGTATTTCTTACTTGTTCAATCTTATTTGATTTCCTTATCTATGTATTGACTTAACTTTTTTTTTCTAATTTGATGACAAACGATTAAACCTCATAACTTTTTTTTACAAATGGATTAGGCTTATAAAATTAAAATAAAATAAAGCATATGTTTAAAGCATTTAAATAGTTATTGAGTCAATAATTGAGAGTGTTTAGTTAAGACCATAATCTGTCTCTTTGTTCAATTAATAATTTTTAATAAAAAATCTTGTAATACATTTAATTGAATATTTTGTTGTCAATCAAATCAATGAGATTTATTTATATTAAATATTCATTCATTGGATAAAACCAAATATTATTTAATCACTTCCCTGGGAAAGTTTTTTACAAGTCATTCACTGAAAGTCTAAATTTGTAGTTTTTAATTTTATACATGTGTATGCTTGAACAAACTTTATTAAATTATTAATAAATTCAGCATAATTTTTCTTGGGCATATTCCGTTGGGCAGTATTCCTAGTATCCTTTGTAAACTTTGATTATAATATTATTGGAAAGCTTTTATTGATTAAATAACGTGTTTTTATTTTAGGTCTAACCATGTGACTTAAATATGAAGGAATCATGACACATGTAACTATATATAGGCATTTGGGTTTCTACAACGTGATATTACACCTAAGAAAAATTACCAATTAAAAAACATTTACAGAGAAATCTCCAATTTAATATTTTAAATATTTAATAGCTTCTTTTATGTAATTTATTAAATGAAAAATTCACATAAGATAAAGTTTTAAAATTGAGAACGCACTTAAACTATCAAAGTGTTGATCATTTTTGTTTTGTAAAGTCTTACTACTATCAATATTTATAGTAAAAGAGTTATTTTTGGTTTAATAATTCTTTAAAGTATAAGGTTACATTTATGTTTATTAAGTTTTTGGACTATGTACTGTTCTTATTTGGGCTTATTTTTGTATAGTGTATTTGAATAGCTCCTTAATTAAATGATTATTTACAAGTAAGGGGTCTCAAATTAACATATTGAGGATTAGCATTAATAAGCTTGACTTTATTAACGAGTGAGTCATATATTGATATTACTAACAATTTCATCAATACCAGGCTTAGTGAGTGATGTAGGTAAGGAGTTTTAGTTTGTAGTTAGGATTTTCATTCATAGAGGTGCAGAGGAGTAAACAAATGCGTCCTGAAGTACCAATTCATATTGACTTATAACCAATCAATTCTACTTGAGTGCTAGTTCAATCGATTTCCATATTACTCCATTGTACTTCTCAATTTGCACATTTGCACTTAATTTTCAATAAAAATATAATGAGTAGAATGATTGATCAATAACTCCTTCTTAACAGACAGAAATTCAGTTATATGTCTTTGAATATAAACCCTTGCATCAATCTGTGTGTATACAACAAATCATAAAAAACTTTGCAAACACTTCAGTAAGACACAATGGCACAAGACTAACCAAACGAAAACAGGAGTATCCAACCGCCATTGTGAGTAACTTTTCCATTGAATAGTAAGGGGCTTTTAAGTCCAAACTCAGACGTTCCATGGGTCTTGCTGCTTTTACAAGACAGTTATTCCTAGGTTTATAGAAGAATGGCTTCAGTTCTCTATGTTTATTTCAATTTAAGACCCTCGTTCTGACTTTATCAATAGAAAAAGGCAAGTTTTTACATTAAAAAAAAAGATAATCTATTAATCCCTGGATGAGACAAATCTATGTTAATTATCTTGAGATTATCAAAGTAATTAACAAATCTGCAAACAAAAGACTTATACAACTACTTTTAGTTTTCCTGGTTGATGTGCTTTCTTATTAAATCATCACGTGTTTCTTCTGTATAAAAAATTCTTGTAATTACAGGCTTGAATCAGTTATTTTAAGGATTGAAGGTACTGTTCGAGGGATTTGCAAGATTCCTGTATTCAAGAAGACAGTAAATGTCGTAAGAAAATTTCTTGGAAATCGTTGGACTCTCGAAAAAAAAATTACAGATTTGAAATCAGCGTGCAAAACTGAATAACTTTTATTATACTTATACCCCTTAAGATTTTTGATTGTTGACCAGTGTAATTAGCTAATAAAATGCAAACGTGCCAGATAGTAATTGCAGGTATGTTTATTTACCTCAGTAAAATGCCTATCCCTAGATATTAATACTAATAGCATGACAAATCTATACATGACTACCATATATGTTTTTGTTAAAAATTTTCTTTTCTTTTTGAATGTCGAGGTTGATCATATTTATTAATAATATATATTATTATTTATTATACAGAAAGAAAAGTTCTCAAAATAATACTAAATAAAATAAAAATATTAGTATTGACATAGGTCTGTAATGAACTTGGTTTATCCTTCTGGTTATACATACTTTATCTCTAAACCATGGTTGCAGGTATGTTTTTTAAGTTTGGGGGACAGTTTTAGAAATATAAGTGTATATATATATATATACTTCTAATAAATACTTCGAATCGGGGCTACAAAACACTATTGAGGGGATATGCCCTAGCCACCCCTCCCTCGTTATTTTCCAGACTATATAAAGATCCTTCATGGTTCAAATGAAACTCTAATAACCAGTTTTGTTCACTCCTATTAAGTTGAGTGTAGCTATGTCCGATCTCATCAGTGCATCAAAATTAGGACCAGTATTAGGTCATGGCTTACAATTTTGTCAAGACGTCATAGTTTATCTTTCTATCTCAATAAATTGGACAGCGTTGAGTAAAATAAGTATGAAATATGGAAGACAGCGAAGCAATAAATGTAATGTCATTCACAATAGGAACATACAAAAAGAGAAATTGACTCAAAGTACTTTAAAAGATAGCTTTTGTCATGTCAACTCTTGGTCAGAGAACCCAAGTAGATATTAAAGAAGCTTTAAATATCATTGTATTTCTTCCTACCATTGATATAGTGTCTGTTGATTTGGATAAACGTTTTTTTAAGTGTGCTTGCAATGTCATGGAAATAATACAAGCTTTAATTTGATTCCATCAAAAAATTCTTTACGAACATCTGATATTAGGGTTTGTTCAAGTTTATGAATCAAATATTGAAGACAGTAAGGATGAATATAAACAAATTGGACGTTTATTTCAAAAGATAATTGTTGGAACAGAAACTCCTAACACTTGAATGGATACTGCTGAGTTTCTAAGTCCCTTTAATTCTATATTTTATGAACTTTATCGTTCATGCAAGATTGCTGCTGGTTAACGATTTAGCACTCCTGGATTTGTAAGCAGAACGATTTACTAGGCAGCATATTGACCATAACCTAAAATTGATATAATATCATTTTAGTGCTGTATACGTAATGTTTTTTTATTTTTTTTTGTTTACAATATATTTCATATATATATATATATATATATAAACTTAAAATATATCCAGTCGGTCTATTGGAGGATACATCAAAATCGTAGCAATATATTGCAGAAATGGTATTAGA
Source organism: Lepeophtheirus nordmannii (assembly GCA_963680855.1). Taxonomy (NCBI): domain Eukaryota; kingdom Metazoa; phylum Arthropoda; class Copepoda; order Siphonostomatoida; family Caligidae; genus Lepeophtheirus; species Lepeophtheirus nordmannii. The sequence goes on along the minus strand of OY804522.1, from coordinate 23,234,125 downwards.
ACTTATAACATTCAAGAACAGTCCGATTAATTTTTTGAGCTATAACCAAAGAGATACTCAATTTAAAATGTATGTGGATTTAGAGATCTCATCTTTTTATTAACAAATGTGACTTTGTAATTCTTTAGACTGTCTTCTTGTTGTACCCAAAGAGCATCGAAAGGATTGGGGTATAGTGTCCGAACCAGTTCGACAATGACGTCCCTTTTTGGTTTACTATTTCATTTTTCGAAAAATTTATGTAAAGTGTCTTTAACGTCTAAACAAAAAATTTTCTTCATAATTGAAATTAATTCAGTGCAAATTTATTGTGAAAATCCTGTATAATTAGGAGTACATATAGATAGCCAAAATGTTATTTGAACAGAACAATGTAACAAGAAAAAATTAACTGTAAAGCTGATGAGGTAAATGAATGGTTTGGTATTCATATACATACATATAATTTGTAGCTTAAAGGCCGAGGTGTTGATCTAATTTTGTGTAAATAAGCTAATGGATATATGTTGAATTAGGAAATTTTGTGAGATAAAAAATCAACAAGTGATTGGAAGTGGGTACTATGGCCACTTGAAAGAAAAAGAATAGTAGTTGTCTCATTTAAATATTATAATATTTAAAATAATTTTAGAGAATGTATCTTTGACATCCACGCTCTTGACGTTTTTCCTAATTTAAGCAAAATGAAATAATGACACCAGGAGAAATTTATAGATATTTCATACAAAATTTGAAGTAATATTTTTGGCAATTTTCAAATCAATACGTAAGCAGGGAGTGAGTACTTAGGAAGTGTCTCATACATTTGCTCAGCTCACGAGTAAAATATTATTTTGTGTATTGTTCTCATTCATATGGTCAAATTTTCATGAATGTGAAAAGAGTATAAATAGGCATTCAATTTTGAAATATTATCTTTAGTTGTTAAGAGGATCTCTTTTTTCTGTTATTGGAAAGAAAGCAGAAAAGTCTTGAAACAAAAGGTCACTTAATAGACTCGACTGTAATTTAAATTATTTTTTTTCTGAACCTTCCTCATTCCACTTTGCGAGTGAAGGAAATGAGTTCATTCATTAGTTCGTTGTGTTATCGTGGTTTTTTTTTATTGTCAGTGACTTTCAATAGCCCTTTCTATCGAAGATTTGGATCCGGAGAGTGAGACACACCTTTTTGATGGTGAAAAGATCAAACAAAGTACTAATGGGTCTAGGCTATGTCAAACCGTTGTGCTTGGGGTTTTCAACTTGCTACGTCCCCCGCCTTGTTCTTTATGGCTTTTATTTTGTGTGTTGTTCTCTCTTTTTAATCTTTTTTTTTGTTATTTGACTTGATAGTAACAATTAAGAGAGAATGAAATTTTTTACGATTTCACAATTTTCCATCATAATGACAAATAAATTTAATGTTCGGAACCCTGATACTAAAAAATATGCTCTACAGTCTGAAAAAAATAATGTACAATTATAAATGATGATGTAAACTGGTGTCATATTTGCTTCCAAAGAAATATTTATTAGTAGTTTGCATACAAGTTATGTATACCTATGTAAATGAATTGATCAATTTTTCAGTAGCTCATGCTCTTGATTATATCACCATATGGGCTCTAATAAAAAATAAAAAAAACATTCATTATTCATATATTATATGAAATGTATATATAAGTCAAGGTTAATAGAAATACAAGCTTATACCCTAAACTGAATTTGATACCCAATTCAATTTTAGCTCTAATTTTCTCAAGCAAATCATATTTTCAGCATTTTAGAAAAAAAATATTTGAAATATATTTGCAAAACAATAGCTATGGCTTGACTAGCATAATTTTAGACTATGATGAGTCATGTAAAAAGTTATTTAAGCAATGTCAACAAGATAAATATTTAAAAAATTTCAAGGACGGGATTGCACTAACAAAAACTAGAAATTCAAAATGATTTAATAGGAAATCGGCGAACCATCCTTTGATGGTTGTTTTTGATGGGGCAGAGTTCGGATAACATTTTTCAAGCTAAGCTTGGCCTTGAACGGTGTTTTTTCTCATTAAAAAACAATAATATATCATCACACGAAATTGCATTGAATCCATCGTTTTTAATAATCATAAAAGTAGCGGCACTTAGATCACTGTCCCTCGATAAATAACAAACCAATACGTCATGAAATTTTGACAGTAATCTTTTGAAGGTTGGTACTTTCGAAAAATATTTTGTTTTTGTTAGTGGCGCCATCTGGTAGTAAGACCCGGTGTGTCATATTCTTAGATATATAGACTGATGTACTTGTCCAAGAGTACAAGTCGAGAGATTACAAGCATGTGAAGCTTTTCCTCGGAAACGGTCGATATCGAAAAAAGAAAGTTTTGAGAATTTTTTTTTTTCTTTTTTTAAAGTTTTGTTAAATAAATGGAAATGATATTCTGAAAAAGATTTCAAAACCTTGATGAGGCTTTATTAGAGCATTAATAAGAATACAAGTGAAACTACACAATCTCATAAATCATACTAAGTAATAAATAATAAAAGTCTTCTTGCTTATATCGTAATTCTCGAGTATCCCACCTATAATAAGCTTACAAATGAATATTTAATGAATATAACTTCTCCTTTTAATTTAGGAATCATATATTAATTTTAGTTTTTTCACAATTGTATGTATGGATGGGACTAGTTTAAAGTTTTGATTTATTCTTAAAATATAATATAATTTATATAAGTTTCACAGTATTTATCATTCCCGAAATGTAGAAAATGGTATAATCAATAATATTATTTATAATAATAATTTTCTTGTCTATTTATAAATACAAATATAATTTTTAAAATTATATTTGACAAACAAACTTATCTGCCTTTAAATACTATTTGATTAGAATTGTTCAAATATTATCAAACTTTATGGAGGCTAAATCCTCTCTTGGTTGTTTAGACCAATTCAAATTTGACCTTTTTCATCAGACATATGCAAAAGGATATTATTTATATTTTCCATGATCTATACTAACTAAATATACAAGTTACTTTGTTTAATGACCTTGGCTATGCCTGCCTCAAAAGCCATGTATCTCTATTATTGATGTTTAAAAAAAAAAGCTGCAAAATTCAGAATATAATGTTCATGTTTTCATTGTAACTTCCCGGAAATAGATGTTATAGCATTCTAATTGGTATAAAATGAAAGCTAACAAATATATTTTTTTTAATGTAATGGTAAAGACATAAATAATTGTGAAAATTTTAACTATTTTCAAGACATAAACAATTGGAACTTGGTAGTAACGAATTTTGCTGGGAATGGCAGTTCTTTTTACTGGACTGAATCAATAGCATCAGTTTATTAAAGTGATTTGTTCAAGAATATCCGTTCAGTTTTGACTCACAAATCGTGCGATGACAGATTCATGACTCAATGGAAAGTGAATGAGTCACGGCAGGAATTGATTCTTTTCTCAGTTCACTCTGTGCGGTCTGTTAATTCGCTTACCAAAGATTTACGAGTGAGTCAGACAGCTTCACTCCCAACGGGCATTATAGTATCAGTTTGGCTGAACTCAACTGAGCTGAGAAAGAAACGAATCAATTCATTCAGTGATTTGTTCAGTTCCTCAAAAGATTCGTTCTCTTTGAACAAATTGTTTGTAAACGACATAACAAAAGTGTGTACTTTCATTCAAAATAGGAACTTTGTTTTGTTTCGATAAAGAATTCGATTTTGGCGAGCCACTTTCCTCGGAGTATTTTCATAATATATGTATTTTTATACTTACTTTTTTATTATTACAAATATAAATCAAGATAGTTAAAAAGCAGACTCGTAGTTTAGGAAATATAGTCTATAAAACTTGCATAGGCGATGATGCCTTATTAACCAACAATTACATTATAAATGTTAATAAGTTAAAAAAGAAAAGAAAAATGGAGAAACTATAGCAGTTAAGTATTTACAATTTTTGGTCTGATCTTAATGTTAAATGATTTATAAAGTATCAGAAAATAGAATATTTATACAATTTTGAAGCAAAAATATTAGGAACTAAACTGATGATGATTCATTTTTATAGTTTTTTGAGATTGAGTGATTCAAAATTGATTTGACTTCAAGAAATATTGAGTCGATATGAATTTTTTTTTAAATTTAAAATTCGACTCATAATTTGAGTCGAGTTCAACCGAATCAATATTTTTTTAATTTTTCTCAACATCAGTACTAAAATAGGAATTGTGGAGTCATTTGATAGTTTCTTGAGCAAAAGTATGCCTTTATACCTCAAATAATATAAAAAATAGTTAAAAATTTGTTTTTAGATCAAACCTGACACGAACCCCTTTAAAAGATTGATGTTTAGTTAAACTAAAATTGAGGTATTAAAGTTTACCAAAGGAAACTAATGACTATACTACTATTTTCTTGACAAGGATTGATATCATTATAATAGTATTAAATGACCTCTTTTCTAATTTTAGTTTCATTGACAATTTATTGTAGTTATTATATCCATGTAAATTGTTTTCGTATAGTTTCTTATTTTTTTGTAATAAGTCAGCAAGAACAATGGATAATAATTTGAAATATAAAGCTAGTAGTGTTTAATGACAAATGTGTACTAATATTTTTTCCAGTAATTACTTTAAAACATTTCAATTGATATACATATGGTACATACATATATAGCATCTTCATTGCATCGTTAGGGTTAAGTATACTATCAACAAGTGTATTTATAATTTATTCCTTATTAGTTACAACATGTTCATGCAAATTAAGTCACTCAAATTGGTCAGTCTTTGTTCTCTTATCATCAAGAAAAGAAATAGCACTCTGTAATACAAGAACACAAAAATGACTCCCTGCATGCATTTTGAAAATCTATTTGATAAATGTGTTATTTTTTTAAATGATGTGTTGGTTGAGTGATACTGAGGCCTTTGAGCTACTTTTTTTTTACTATATACATGGTTTATTAATATTAAATTCCATGCATGTTTTTTGTCCTTTTTATGCTGATCCTTAAATCCTTCAATATGCATGAAATATTTGAAAAATAAAATACCCATGCAGAAATTTATATTGAACATAATGATCCTAGTAATACTCAGCTGAAGAAGATGGTAGTGAATTGATCAATTATTTGTAAGGCAGACAACTGATTGGTAATATTGCAGCTATTTTCCTTGACAGATATCATAGAAATGAAAAAGATGTTAGTGACAATCCTCAAACTTTTAATAGTTATAACTAGGGTTGTAAATAATATGCACCTTTCGCGTGCGATATTTTTTTGGCTATGCACTCTGAATATTTCTTTTTACTTTCCAAAGCTGTTATTATTTTTCCTTTATTTCTGAGGGGAGAACATCTACCTGATAATAAGGATCTAGCATAATCTGTGTAACACTCCCCAAAAAAGCAATCAATTATTTCAATAAAATGCCTATTGGAGTGAGTCGTCGACAATGGATGTGAAAATATTTGGAGTTAAGACAGGGATTCCAATTCCTCACTCATAACAGAGTTCGACATTGCCTCTATGGACTGCTCCTAACCCTTCGTTTCCTACAATGAGTGGTCAATGGCTCTAAGAACGAAACCTCCGTTCATCAGAGTTATCATTGGCTCTATGGACTTCTCAAAATATATCGTCCTACGAAGAGTTGGCAAATGCTCTAATGGTCTACTTAAACTATAATAACTAATAAGTTTCAAATGTTAGAAATTAATGTGATAATTTCAAAAGAGGTATTAATTATGTATGTATATTAACTTTGGGATTTTATATTTTTGGAATGTTTCCCTGGATTCCTCCACTACTGAGATCATTTCATTATACTCATTGGAGTCCAATTTCCATCTGATGATCATATAATCACTCATCCCATTCTCCGTATTGAAGGCGTCACATGTTACAATAGGAGTTTTTCTGTATTTAAAGAACTTGTTGTCGTGGATTATGGATTCCTTGTTCCTTGCAATCGTATATACTTGTAGATATTTATTTTTGGTTGATTCAAGTGTAATATAATGGCATGATGGTGAAAATACCCTTTCCTTAAACTTATTTCTTAATATTGGACAACCCTTCATTACTTTCCAATGCCGTTGTAAGAAGAAACGGATTCTTCAGTACAGAGCATGAACTTTAAAAAACCAGGATAAATAACGATATTGAGTGGAACATTGAAGGAAACAAGCGTATTGGTCTTATTAGTAATCAAATTAGAAATATCAGGATTGTCTTCAATTACGTTCCTTGAATAAATCTCCATACTTATCTCGTGATAACGACTTTGAACGTGTTGTATAATGTTTAACTTTCTCAAGGCTTCTGTCTCAAATGCATAAACATGGCATTTCACTTACCTGGGATTCTCGTTATAACTTTAAAATTTTTAATCTCCAATATCAGCGATCAAGGATTTTACATTAAATTGATTAGATAATTCACTTACTCTCTCTCTCTCTACGTATGAATTTATTAAGTTGTTAATCGTTTATTAAAATTGTCATTATACATTTTCAAAATATATATGATTTTTCTTTCACTCTTTAAATTATCACGTACATGTTTTGACATCCCTCTCAACATATATATTTGAGGCTTGATCTTACATAGAGTTGAAATTATTTTTTGCTAATTTGAGTTTCTATGTATACATTGATTTATAATTTAAGCATATATTTAGTTTCGAATTCATTAACGGTGATAAAGGAAAGACATGTTTCTAAATCACATCCTATTATATTGTTTCAATCTAGTACTGAATGAAAAAATATATATTGATTTAATGCACTTATGCATAACGAGTAAATTTAGAGTTAAATTTATCTACTTTGCCAGAGAAGGAGGGCTGAAGCACTTATTTGGATTGCACTTCTTGCATATATTACTTATCTTTATGACTTGCTTTTAAGTATGTATTCCTTAAAGGAATAAAGGTTAATAAATTCCTTTAATGTTAACAAAAAAGAGCTCAAGTCCACTTCCCTGTAATAATTAATTATTATTAGATTACGACTTATTGGTAAAAAAAATACATAATTGTCTGACATTAATTTGTGTTTATATTCTGCCTAAATCTTCTATGGTATATGTAATATTACAATCTCTTATATATATATATATATATATATATATATATATATCTTTATTTGTAAATATAAAGGAGAATAACAGCTTGTAGCTAAGTAAAACGTCATAACAGCTGAAGTTGCTTCCCTTTCATTAAATTGTCAGAGTTACCAGGTTGGTTTTCTCTTTCTATTTTTTTACTGGCCAAAAATGCATATTTTTTTACATTTCTAGTCATAACACCCCTACTCTCTCACACCTGGTGATGCAAAACTTAACGAGGTAAATTATATAAAATATTGAGTTTTACTCCGGTTGAACTGTTTAAATTATTTTTTGATGAATATATTCGAATATGTTTGTGAATTAGATAATTTTCTATACAACTTGCGAAGATGAAAAATGTTTCTTAATCTTCACTAAGGAAGAAATTAAAGATGCATCAAAGATGTCAGGAAATATCTTTCCATCAGTGTAATCATTCATTTCATATCAGGAAAATGATGTTGTGATTGGAGTATTAGAATTTTGAACAATATTATTGTTTATCCTTTTTTACATATAAACCATAGTCTGTGTAATTTACCTCCTCTAATATAACCAATTCAAAATAAATAAGTCTATTTAAAATAAAAACCCTATTTTTTTCATCATAAAAATTGTACATGGATATGCAAAGTGGTACAATATTGATACATTGTACTTTAGTAAAATTGCTGTTCAGAAAATTAAACCAAGGCGTTTTATCAGTCAATTAGGTAGAGAAAACACCCAAAATATTCAAAAACTCAAAATACTTTACAAACATAGTTAGAAGTGAAAAGGGTTCATTCTTAATGAACTAATCATTACCTTGATATCAAATAAAAATCAAGTCTTTTTTTCAAAAATATAAAACAAGTTCCTCTTATAGAAGAATCCTTTTTTTTTTAAATGATTCAAAAAAGTACATTTCAATTGTAGTGTGTTGTTTTCAAGACTACATCATCTGAGACTCAGATATAAACATATTTTTTAATTAAATTACTTTGTTCTTAATCATAGTAAAGATACCAAAAATAAGACTCAAATTTGATTCATGGATGTGTGCAAAAAGTCGTTTTTCGGTCATTTTATCGTAAACATGGATGTTATTTCAGAGAATCCAGCTAGAACAATAGTTGTGGTGAAAAGTCACTCTGAGGATCTCTTTATAAAAACCAACATCTGTAAAGAGATGCATTATTTCTTATAATATATGCTTACATAAATCTTTAATTATCTACATATTCCAACAGTGCTCTCAAACTGAACATGGTGAAAAGAATAATCGATAGTCTAACTATTTGTTGTATAATGTATGTTCAGACATTTGTAAAATAGATACTAATTTTTTGGTTATTATATTTTCGTTGAAGCGGTCCAATAACTCAAAGAATGTCTTAAGATAATTTTGAACACAGTACCTCTCTTTTTATCTCTGGTAATTCATCAAGCTTAATTATATGAAATAAGTTTTACAGTTTTTTAGTTACAATTAGACAGAGGGTTAAAAAAACCCTCTGTCTAATTGTTACTACAATTTACTTTTAACAAGTTGTAATTTGTACAAAACATAAATATATATAAATATACATCAGATTGAGTTCAATAATAAATTATTGTAGTATTGTAAAAACTATTCTGAGACATTACCTTCTTCAAAGATTATCTGTGTATATAGGAACGATTTTTTAACAATTTTATATCGTTTGGAAAATAATTATAATGTTGAATCTATTAATTGGGTAGAAGCTCTTTAGAAGTGGGCCTTTTTCATTGTCTGTTTCATGAATTTGATGTCTAACTTATTTAATGAAAATGATTGCGTAAACCATTCATCAAATTTTTAGGAGCATTTGGTATAAAATAGACCACTAAAAATACAAAGAAATTGGAAAGGGGGAAAAAGCTAAAAAAGCAGCCTTTTGTTTATATCAGTGAACCGACTTTGGAGGGGTCGAAACCGAGACCATAACCATAAAAAATTGTTCACAAAATCTAGATCAATCTTAATAAGCATATCGCTTGTAGACAGCAATCATTTTAACAATCTGAATTCACTTTGAATATTAAGATCCTTACATTTGGCTCATCAAAGGCAAATTCATATGATCATTTATGACCCTCAAACTTGTCCTTCTAATTATAAAAATATATTTCAAATGTATCCATTCGCTGAGCAGTCCAGGTAATTGATTTTGTGAATATAACAGATTGCTTGAATCTGAGTTTGAATACTATATAAGTACTGTAAATTTAGATTTGGTGGATTTAATTAAAATGGTCTTGAAATGAAAGTCAGCACAATAGCAAATCCTAGATTGATTGAATCCAAACTAAACAATTAATTTATCATTTTTTTTTCTAAAAAAACAAAAAACAAACCGGTGTCTTGTGAACGAAAGTCAGATTGAGGTGTTTATCTATACTAAATTACATCACATAAATAGAAAATTGTGTGTATACATAGTATTCTAACGAAGTTTAGTTGAGCATTTGCTCATATAAAAAAGACGTCTTGAACAAACACTTGAGTAAAATATGAGATTATATGTGGACATTCATATAAAACACAACTTGGTAATAAACTTTTATTATTTATGTATCCTATTATGTGAAATAAATGAGACGGACACACAAACGATCAACTTCTCTCTAGACTTTATTATACTATATATTATAATGATGTGTGATTTGTGATGTAATGACTATAATATAGAGAAATATATAAATGTGTATCTAGAGATTACATGCCACTTGTAGATAGCAGTTTGGCACTAAGTTTTAAAACTAATACTCGTGTTGAATCTATAAACAGATTTAGGGTTTCTCATATCCCAGAAAATTCTGGGATGAGATAGTAAATAATTGATACTGTGAGATTTATTATCTATATTTTAAAAAGAAAACATAAATTTTGAGCCTGTCTTACCCATACAGATTGGTATTCGGTTAATTAGAATAGTTAATCTATACATGATTTTCAAATAAGTATTTAGTTAACATATAGAACCCATTCAGTTATAGTAACTCCTTCAATAAAAGTTGAAGTTACTGCTCAACCAATATAAAATAAGTTTCAAATTGAAAGTTATCCTTTACATTAAAAAAATATTACAAACTCGAAACATTTTAGAGTTTTTTTTTGTTTTTTTTTGTTTTTTTTGTCGATGGACCTAGTGCAATATTTGCACACCATAAATTGTAAAAACTGTATATCAAATAAATCATTATAAAATATTATGTATTCAAGTAATGAATAACATAAAAGAAGCTTACATTATAAGATAATTAATACAAGACTTCCCAGTAATTTCCAGTAATTGTAAAATCTCAATAAATCTCAATAAAACAGGATCTCAGGATAAAAAATTTGGTGAGGATATTCTTTTTCCATCAATTGAACTATTTTAATTGAAAATCCTCCAAGATTTTAACTTGGGGGTATATTATATATATAGCTTCATACTTTATTAAACAATACTATCACAATTTTATACAGGGCCCTTCATTCAATCTTTACATATCATACGTGAAATAAGAGATTTTCTTTCAGTATGAATCATTTTTTCAGTCCTGGAGAGAACTCACACTCCATTCAATTTTGTTTATTTTTGATCAAAAACTTTTTTAGGCACTATACCAAAAGAGCAATGAAATGTTTAGATGAAGTGTTAGGCTTTGTTTTTCATATAACAGCTTTTTAAAGCTACCATCTCGAAAGAATTACGGCCATAAATTCAGTTGTTACATTTTAGTACTTAATTATGTATATATTAGAGACATAGGGAAATTTAGGGATCGTAGTTTCAAAGTCTTTTAAAAACATAGAATATACAGGGTGTCCCCAAAAAAATGTATATATATATATATATATATGATACTTGTAAATATTTTCACACTTTTGAAACAATAAAATTTCAATTAAACACCACATTTACAATTATTTTTTATGTGTATACATTTTTTTGTGACACCCTGTATATGTATATAGGATCTGAATTGACGATTATTACCCCAGATCTGAAAACCTAACTTTCTCACTGCTTGTTTAGATTGTTGGACATTTAATAAACAAAAAAACTTATTTATGGTAGAAAGAAAAACAATAAACCTACAAATCATGCAGACACAATAAAAAGAACATATTGAGACCGGGTCAATGCATGGTCACTCTGGGCACTTCATAATTTGAATCGTCATTATAGAAAATTGAACCATCTACCAAGATTTTGAAACAGTCTATAACTTTTTTCCAGATAACTTTCCCAACTGTTGATTCTTTGTTGTTGTATAAAAACACAAATACATTTTAGTAAATGGTTGCTAAGTTATGAATTAAGCCATTCATAGAATTTTGTACATTTTTTAGTTTTTGACAATAGATAGCCAGATAATTTTGATTATAAAGGGTGTAAACAAGCAAAATTAGACGCAAATTAATTGTACTTAGACAAATTTGATCTAATACTAAGCTGGTTTATGTAAAAATAAAGAAAATAATCGAAGTGTTAGAAATTAAATGATGCTCAAAATATAAGTATTTACTTTATTTAACTTCTTGGATTGATTTCAAGTTCAAAAAGATCAAATATGGTGAGGAAGGAATGGTAATTTAAGAAATAGTTCAAAAGTCTGTCTAAGGTAAAATTGACATCACGAAAAATTGTACAATTTTTAAAATAAAATACATAAATATAAATTAGCAATTCAAAAATTTCTCTACAACTAAAATAGATGTAGTTTATAGACGAATGCTTTTAATGCTATATATCGTTGTTATTTGAATATTGATTAACAATAATTTATATCCAATAGTTTATTTTGGTGCATTTTTTTTGTTTTACGTGAAAACATCACCTCTTCGATAATTTTAGATGTATACAGGAATTCTTTTTTTTTTTCTCAGAGTTATTATCAGTTTCTGTATATTTGGATATTGATAGTCAACAGATTTGTTGAGTACATGTTCCATGTATGATAATCTTGGACAGACCCCTCTCTGGTTATTTCTTCTATCCTTTAAGTTTCCAATTTAATCAGATTTAAAATATCTTTATTTATATCTTTATCAGGATACTTTCATTTTCCGTTAGCTTTTTTAAAACCATTTACGACATATTTTGATGGCACAAACGCAATTGTAGATATAGTATTTAAGGCTAAATATATTATCAAAATGATATTATTGCTTAGGACCAAGTTAAAAAAATGAATATGTTTTTTGATAAATGAAAAAACAGCCATTTAGAAAAGTTTCAAGAAATATTTTGTAAAGCATTAATTAAAGCCAATTCATAATCAATATAAATCGAATTTGGATATTTTTTCATAATTTCCTTTATTATTACAAATAATCTTCTGTAAATAAATTCCGTCTTTTTTGGAAAAAAAACAAATAATCTTGAAAACTATACGCATTAATGTACATTGTTAAAACTTCAAAAAGAAAATCTGGTGCAACCTGAAATTGATGTGTGGTCCCAAAACTTTTCAAACAATTTTCATTCTTCTTATAGTCTCGGTTTTACATTTCCAGATGTGTATAACTATATAATTTGAGTTTGTTTCTTGATTTCTTTGACAATATCCTTCAATTTCTTTCGGGAAAAGTCACAAAATTTAGTGTCCATTTTTTAATTTTGAATATTTTTCAATAAAATTTTAACAACTAAAAAGCTGATATTTATATTGGTCATATTTTTACAATAAAGTAAATTGTAGAGTTCCTATTTAATACCATAATTCATGCTTAAACTTTTTCTTAACGTTGGCGAAAAAACACGATGGATCAAGATAAACCCTAATTTTCTCAAAAACTGTACATCTAGAAACGTAAAGAGTATAAAGAGTATAAAAATGACTCAAACAAACTAGGGACCTCAAATCAAACCTATATCTATGTTTTTATCACCGTTTATATAAATATATATTCATGAAAATTATGGAATCAATAAGTATCTTTAGGTACTCAAAAATATGTTTTAGTGAAAAAATGTAGTGCGTAATATTGCTACTAATAATATTACGCATTACATTTTTTCAATTTGCCACTTTTATCCCACCTATGGGAATTTCTGTAAAGAAATGCGTATTGAATATAATAAATACTTATTTTTTGAAAAAATAAAAAACTATAGCCAATCACTTCGTATTAAATTTTATTTAAAATGTGTAATGCGTAATATTGCTACCGCAGATTTTCCGATGTGTGCAGATATATTTAGACATATTAGAGTGTATACATCATATTCAATAATGCATTTGTAGTGGTTTTTAATGATAGCATGTAATTAAAAAAGAAATATGTGTATAAGTATATTATATTTATATTTTTAAATTAAACATATCTCACAAAAATATTTTGTTTTAAATTCGGCAATTTTCAGTCATGGTAATTTTCCCCTAAAAATGTTTAAATTCGATTAGTTTCCAACTGACAGTTTTCTCTTGGAGCAATTTTTCATTTAACTACGCTTGAATAAAATAAACGTAGGTCCCTGGTATATTATTTTTTTTATTTATATTTATACCAAAATATTTAGTTTTAACATAAATTCAAAATCTTGTGAGTCCTTATTTTATTCTTTGTTATAAGATTAGATAAAACTCTTTGTGAATCAGTGTTGGAGGTTTCAAATACATGTAAAATAATCTTACTCATGCTCAAAAGCAAGCTTAGCTCAATAGTTTGGCAAAAGCACATCAGATATTCAATGATGTTAATACTTTGAATTTGATGGATTGAATTGCAATTTCATATATAGATATTTAGATAAAATATTGAAAATAATGAGGAAAGGCCTCTTTTTCTAGAGTATTATTGGTTAATTTCTTGGATTTTTTCTCCGTTTTCTTTGAATCAAAATACTTATACATACCTTCAATGATTAAGATTCGTTCAAGAATTTCTGTAAAAATTATAAAACGCTCCATCACACCCAAAAATATAAAAATTTAGTTTGAATTTTGTTGTCAGCTGTCGTTATTTCTACTAGTATTTTAGACCCTTATTATTGTTTTCCATGTTGATTGAATTTACTTGAATTAGCTATTGTTCAGCTGTAAACAATTTTTCACTTAAGAATAATTCCAAAGTTAGGAAGAATTGGCTCAATATCAAATAATTTTGAATTATTCATTTTTTACTCTTTTTAAGGTGAGGTTGTTTGATATAATAAATTAAGGATTTGATAATTGATTTATTTTCAAAATTTCCTTTTAATTATTCTTTCCTCATAAAACTAACTTTTTTATGGGAATAAAAATATTATTTTGTTGTTCAAAAAATGGAAAATCCTTAAGATTATTACTCAAAGATAGTTTGAATTTTTTTACACTTTATGTATGTGGAAACGAAGCTTAATATAATCTTTTGAAAAATCATAAATATAAATTTTACTTTAACCAAGCAGAAATATATTAAGTGTTGTAAAAAGAAGTTAATAATTTTTTCAGTATGTAGTTGGATTTAGTAATGTATATCTCGCGTTGTATTAGAGCAATTAGTTTACAGTAAATGGTGTTAGCTTTATAAAATTTCGTGTTAAAAAACTTATTTGTAAAGTGTTTATATTCCTAATACTGTAAGAACCATTCTTGCACAATTTTTATACCAAAGATTCCGTTCTGTTAATTTTGATATTAAAAATGGACCTCACTCTGCAGGTCAGCTGGCGAAAACAAAAATAAAATAAAGGGTTTTGTTGTTTGAAATTACTTTCAAAATGCCAAAAAGTCATTGAACAGAATGATCCATATTTGATCGAATCAAATCATTAAATAAATATGTTAAAAAAAGTCTCCAATATCATATAAAAACCATGGATTTCTTTTTATATCACTCAATCATAAACTATTCAACTTTTTCGTATTATTTTGGTCCGATTACAAAATTAAATAAAGGCACGACAGGAAATGAATATAGAAATCGATTTCAACAATGCATTTAATTTAAAACTCATTATTTTCTAATTGAATATGTGGCTCAAACCGAGATATTGAAAGATATCTAAATTTAATATTGAGGCACATAATTGAGACAAGTTTAAAAATACACTCTTCACTACTTAATATGGCAGCGAAAAATTAATTATGTATGCATATATATATAAAGGCAGAAAGTGGAATATAGGTAGTTAGGCCCGTATTAAATATTAACTGATCAAACGGATATATTTATAATTTTTAAAATCTTTATATTTAATTATTTGAGTAAATATGTATATCATCCTAGTCGTTAAAAATATGGTTATTTCTTTGTGATTTTAAAATAGAGTGCAAAATATAAATGCTATTCTTCCAATTTAATTAATTTAAAAACTTATTTAATATTAGTATAATTAATATTTTTTAAAAGTTAAATTTTATTTCAAATACAGTTTCCCAAATATGGTATCGAAAAGATGTATTCATTCAGTTCAATTTGGTATTAATATCTCCAGAATTAGTGTTAAAATTATATGAAAATAATTTATAAATTGTTGCATACAGCATGACTCCCGAATATAAAAACATTCTGCTTAGGGTGAATAAAAATTCTAAGAGCCTTTTTATACAACTAAATTTCCTCTCTCCATGAAAGTGACATTAAACCATTGTAACCATTTATTTTTATAAAAATGATAAATGGGTGGTTTCTAAAGCATACATTCATTTACATATTGCTAAACTTATTTTTTTAAATGTTTATCCATAAAAAAGTTTGTAATACATAACATGTGACTCGCTTTCATTTTCAAATAGCAATTTCCGCTTTTATTATTATTATTATATCATCACTCATCAATTGACTAGTGATACATATTTAACATCTTATAAAGATACAAGCATGGTACTTTTTGGGAATTCTCAGATACTTAAAGTTAAAATGGTTTAGTCCAATTTTCTGTTTGTATAATACTTTTTGTGTATCAATTTCTGATGTTATCGTTAATTCCACGAATCAATGTATGAATTGACTGCAATGTCATTTTCCCCCCTTAAATATTCAAGAGGTACCCTTGAAAGAAATCTCAAATTCAGTCGTAGGATTTTTTGTAGGTTTTGGAAAAAGATATTTTTGTTTTACCCTTTCCCCTTGTAAATAAGAAATTCTTGCACAAGTTATCGATTTGAGAAGCAATGTTCATATGAAAAGGTGTTATTCTTTACAGGTGTGAGCATCTTGGGCAAAAATAGAGTGTTCCATACACAATTCTAATCCAGAGATATTGGCAAAATCCTGAAACAAAGTGAGACAAGTCTTTATTGACTTGTCGACTTGACTTCCTGTTCTTATAAAACAATTAGTATGTCATCTGCAAAAGCTTTGACCTTATGATTTGATTCTCCAACCTATATACCCTGTATGCTTTCAGATGCTGTATTTTTATTTTTATCAATAGCTGAACAGCTAAAATAAAAAGTCTGAGAACTAAAGGATCCCCTTGTCGACAGCTCTTATGTATTTCGAAGTCACATTTTTCAAAGTCCTACTATAGGTAAAATTTTCTTATGCCTTTGAGATAGTATTCCACTATAAATTTTGTATAAAGTGTTGAGCATTGTAAGTGGTCTTAAGTTTTCCATAAATCTAGGATCTTTTCCATTCTTGGAAATCAATGTAAATTTCCCCATTGTTATGTGTTTTTCAAATCTCCCTTCTATGATTGCTTCTTTGTATATTTTTTTTCTAGTAAAGACGCCCATTCGATCCGAACTGTCCATTATTCTTTTTGTATTTTTCTTCGATGAATTCATGTTTGTTTTTTTCACTTCTGCTGTCAACCTCGTGTAAAGAACAAGTATTCATCTAGCATTATATATTTTTGTTTTTCAAAATTGCACTTTCCTCACATTTGACAATTCTGGCATAAATCATTTTGATGACATCATCTTCTTTCTTATGCATGGAATATGTATCCTTATGTAAATCCTGACTATAACACATGATTGTATGGACTTTGTATCCTTTAAAACTATAAATTTTTAAAATATATGACAGTTATATATACAATTCATGAATATGAACATTTATAGGGATGAATGTTACCTTCAAAAGACGTTTGAGACTTTCTTTTCTGAAAAACATGTGGGATTTTACAAAGTTTTTATTCATTTTCTTTAAATGACTCATTCAGACTCAATAAAATAATTTCTTTCAACACAATTCATGAATATGCTCGTAAATATTTCGAACATTCTAGGTAGGAATTCCATGGATATATGTACCAGACTATTATATTTGGACTATTTTTTCCTACTGTTGTTATAATCATACAAATTATTTTTGCACAGAAATAATGAATCGTATTTTTAAAAAGGTTTTGATAAGAAAAAATTGGCTTATAAGGAAACCCTGACTAAACGAGATATTCTTGTACATATATTAAAAATAACTATTATTTAGTTACTATTTCAATAACTTTGATCCTTTAAAAATGAAAAGCTGATCTCAAATACTGGTTTATTTTGTATATACTAATATAAAATCAACCTTGAGATTGCTTCTTTAAAAAAAGGTTTGGTGATTTCACATTAAAAATATACACATTTCTTAAATCAACACACCATTGAGGAGTATTTTATATAAAAGGTTTTTCAATAAGAGCAACACATATTCTTTTTTAAATAAAATGAAAAGGGTTTGACATATAAACGAATTTCTTTTTTAGTGTTGAAGTACACTCAATAATTATTAATTAAGGAATTCAATTTCTTTTGCATGACCACCATGGGCATGTTTGCAGAAGTCCAATCGTTGAACCCAGTTTTCAACCACTCTTTCGTGTTTGATATTTCCTTTAAGCTCCTCTAGTGTTGCTGACTTGTTAGTGTAGACCAATGACTGTCTGTGGCCCCATAAAAAATAGTCCAAAGGCATCAAATCGCATGAGCAAGGCCGCCAGTTGACTGGTCCATTTCTGTAAATAACACGTTCACCGAATTTGCTCTTCAATAAATCGACTGTATTGTTTGTTGTTTGGCAAGTAGCACCATTTTGTTGAAACCCCATGTCATTTAAGTCCATATCATTCAATTTGGGCCAAAAATAATCCGTTATCATGGCTCGATATCGATTTCCATTCACAGTAATGTGGCAATTATTATAATCAACAAAAAAGTATGGCCCAATAACACCACAAGCATGAAACACACCAAACAGTATTTTTTTGGGATGCAATGGTGCCTTGTGAAGCACATGTGTTTTTTTGCCTGACCAATAACAGGCATATTTTGCTTATTAACAAACCCATTGAGCCAAGAATGAGCTTCGTCATAAACTTACAACGACCGAACGCAAATTTGTAATAAATTTGGATAATGTACAAAGGTGGTTCAAGGTTGTATTGCTCCAAGTTGATTTGTAAGCTATTTGTGAGTAGAAATGTACAAAAAACAAAATAAAATATGACGTAGTTCGCCGTCCCTAATGAAATAAAAATGCGTCATCCCTATAGAAAAACCCTTTATATACATATCAATGTGTATATTTATATTTGTTTAAAAGTATTGTAATTGTTGAAATCAAAAGTTTGCAAACAAAAATGACCCAGAGCTATTCAGGAGTCATTTTTATGTTTCGAGTCGAGCCTTTAAGCTTAAGTCTAAGTTATGCTTTTTATTTTGTTTCTATAGTCATAGTTTCAATAAACTTGAGTCGAACTCTAGTCCGAGCAGAAAAAAAATCTGATTATTTTGGCCAAGAGTTTTTCTACATCTAATTTTATAAAAGAAATCAACTACATGGCTATATAAAATAAGATAAAGTATGACTAAACTCAGTGAAGCTCAATGGGTATATGACTAATTAACTTAAGAAAACAATTAAATTAATGATTTGTCAGGTTTTGTTCCTCTTCAAATGCTGACCATATTTTTGTTTCATTATTTTTATTATTATAATTTGTTAGATAAAAAAAAACTGTTAGGAAAATGGGGAAAAATGTCTTTGACCACAAATAAATACTTATATTTAAAGCATTTTTTTATTCGATGTATACATACAGGAAAATAATGATTTTTGTTTGTCAATTAAAGTATTTTGAGTTTTGTCTCAAATTCAACAAAATTAAAATTCGAGCAGGAGTATTGAATACAAAACTCACTTCATTACAGATTCAATACTAAAAGTTTTCTAATATATACTCTGGTACTATAGTATAAAGTTTGTTCAACGAGAGAATGAAAATGACTAATTTAATGTTATATCCAATAACAAGTTTTTGTCAAAACAAATAAACAGATATACGAATTTTAACATTGATTTTAATATCTAAAGCAAATAATATTAACAACCAATATAATAAAAAAACGGAGTCATGACTTTTGAGCGAAAATTTGCAAAATGAAAGAATCTATATTTGTGAAAATTAACTACTATCAAGGATAAATACAATTTCTTATTCATATCTATCTTGAAATTCTTTGATACAAGACTCAGTCTCCTCCAAATCAACAGAATTTGCATGTTTTAGTTTGCTTCTACAATTGTATAGTTGTTTCAGCTAAATAACTTCTCATGAGTAAGTTTAGAAAACTTTTGAATAACTGTGTTTTATCTACAAAAGTTTCAATGTATATTATTTTCTTATATAGCCATAAAGGTACTGATGATACACTAAATAAGCCTTATTTCTAAAGTATAATAAAATTGCACTTTTTTTCTCGTGATCACGCCTGCTTCATGTGAAGTCAAACGTTCAAGTACATTTGTTATATATTCTTAAAAAAATCCAGCTAAGCCTAGGTTTTAAATGCATCAAAACAAAGACAATATTAGATGGTAATTTTAAGGATCTTTTATGAATAAAAGGGCTTCGTAGGGCTTTTTTTCCACATAAAACTCTTAACAATAACGATTTAAAAAAAAAAAGATTTAAATCTTGGTTTAAAGAAATCATAGATAAAGATAACATTGATTTGTATAAATAAGAGAAAATAAAAAAAAATACAAAGGTAATAATCTAGTTTTAAAATGAGAGTGGGTGATGATAACATATATAAACAAAATACAATTTATCATACAAAGTTGTTTCATTTCTGCTTGGTGTACCATCCTGGCTCATAATGATCTTTCCTATCCATTAAACCCACCAGGAAATGAACATTTTTCACCACTATTTGGTCTAGTTCCATTGGGTAAGAGGGGACTGCCGTCAATTCTAGAAGCATAGCGGATTCACTGAATCATAGAAACCAAACATTTTATTGGAAGAGCATACTGATGAAACAAAAAGCCGATATTTGCCAGTCTGGTAAGCCCAATCTTGCTCCATAGTCGATTTTCACCTCTTTTTCTACCATTTTGATGATTGAGAGTATTTGTGGACGGTAATAACAGAAATGTTATCTCCTTCTTGAACCAACGGCATTTATGTCACCATCTTGTATATAAGCCATTTCTGGTGTGAGTTTGTAAAGGAATTTTTTTTAAATAAATTCTCGATTCTTTCATTTAGCTTCCACTACTTATTGAGAAATATGTATCCCTAGTAAGGAGGTCGAGTGAATTAATTTAAACTAATCAAATCTAGTTTTTAAGTGAACCCCAGAATTTGTTATGGTTTGTAATTTTTTTGACATTGATTGATTATTTGATTGATTTTTGACAGCTTTTGAATATTTCAATGGATGTAATGATTGTGCTGAATAACTCCTGTTTGGCTAAGTAACATTGTTAGCGTACGGCTGATATGATTATTTCATTTTCTATAATTTTCTCCTTATATAGGCTGTTTATTTAAATTATGAAGAAAAAAAGCGACAGTAAATCTAATTGTCTAACAAGGGTCTTCCTGGGGTCAAAGGATTAATTAAGGACTTTTATCAGACGCTTGACATCTCGTTGAAAAGCTGTGGGTCTCACCTCTTTAATGCATTCCTTATTAATCTATTTTATGTAATATTCAAGGAGTTCTTTATGTATAAGGTTGTCAAATATCTCCCTTCCGCCTTTTTGTCTTTTGAACTTCGCAGCTATGTACAAAGCGCTACAGAGCTTGTATCTGGCAATACTATACATCATTTAAAATGTCTTAACATAACCTACAAAACGACGCTATGCATGATTAGTTTGGATATTGTGTTCAACAGTTATAGACGTGTAAACATGGAGTGCACTAACGCCGAAATTCGCACTATTTTAAAGTTTTCCTTCGTTAAAGGCAAATCCTCTTGAGAAACGTTCCATGAGATTAATGGTGTTTTGGGGGACGGTACTCTATCACTTTGAACCTCAGAGGAATGGTTTCGACGATTCAGAGCCGGTGAAAACGACACCATGGATAAGACAGCAGGTGGAAGACCTGTGACGACGAATACCGAACAAATCATAGAAAACATCGAGTTAAACCAGCATGTGGCATCTCGTGACATCGCCCAGGAGATGGGAGTTAGTCACCAAACCATTTTAAGCCAACTACAGAAGGCTGGATACAAAAAAAGCTTGATGTTTGGGTGCTGCATGATTTGACGCAAAAAAACCTTCGGACCGAATCAACGCCTGCGATATGCTGCTGAAACAGAACAAACTTGACCCATTTTTGAAGCGGGTATGGACCACACACGACAATATCAATCGAAAACGGTTCGTGGTCGAAGGCCGGTGAATCGTCCCAAAGAGTGGACAATCCGGGATTTACAGCCAGGAAGGTTTTGCTGTTTGTTAGTTGGGATTGGAAGGGAATCATTCACTATGAGCTGCTCCCATATGGCCAGACGCTTAATTCTACCATCTACTTCGAACAACTGAACCGCTTGAAGCAGGTGATCGACCAGAAGCGTCCAAAATTGGCCAACAGGAAGGATGTAGCGATCCACCAGGACAACGCCAGACCACAAACTTCGTTGATGACTCGGCAGAAGCTACGGGAGCTCGGATGGGAGGTTTTATTGCATCCACCATATAGCCCGGACATAGCACCAAGTGATTACTACTTATTCGAACGCCCTTGGTGGTGAAAGTTCTTCGCAAATAAGGAGGGGGCTTCTACGAGGGGGGTATTATGAAGTTGCCGTCTAGATGGAAACAGATTATCGAACAAAACGGCGCATATTTGAACTAAATCCGATCCCTGTAACACTTTTTATAAAGCATTGAATAAAGAGCAAAAAAGCGGAAGGGAGATATTTGACAACCTTATACAAAAGATTTGGCCTACTCCCATCCCCTTCAATCCCAGGAGGTCAAAACAAAGACTGGAAATGGAATCTACAATAAATACACTAGCAAACAACTATTTTTTTAATGCACAAAATGAGTATCCTTCTAGGTTTAAATTAAAGTTGAAGTTGGAAAATGGACCAAATTAGCTTAAAAAGTAGGGTCCAATTTTTCAAAAACCTTAGGACTCTTGAAAAAAAAAATTATAGATTTGAAATCAGCGTACGAAACTGAATAACTTTTATTATACTTATGCCCCTTTGGATTTTTGATATATACTTGTAGTATCTAACTTCCTAAAGTTCGAAAACCCCTTGACTTTAAATTATAACAAAAAAATTACAAATAAAAATTTCTTTCTAACTATATACATATATAAATGACTTACTTGGTGAATTTGAGCAATTTTTATTTTCAAATACATAGTTAAATTACTTTAATTTCTGTAAATTTACCTGAATTAAACTGTACTAGCTAACTTTAAGAGGGTCAACCTTGTGAATTTGAATAATTTAATGTTAAAGGTCACAGATGAATAATGTATACTTCATTGTATATCCAAACCAGATTCTTTTTTTTTATTTCAAAACTATTTATTAGGAGAAATTATAAGTATAAAGCATAAATAGTAGTGCTGTGGTATGTATGTAAAATGTACATACATAAATATTTAAAGTTTATTTGCACACTATTAATCCTCATTTACATAAAATTAAGTTAAAAATAAATTACTACTTTTATTTCCATACTCGTAAGATCTGTTTTATAAAAGCCCTTCATGGTTTTTTCAAAGAAATTCCATATAAAAATTGATATCTGTCTGTTTTTACATTTCATAAAAATACATAAGACATAGAGTCAAACAAAGCAACACAGAAACCAATTAGTGTTTTAACACTTTTTCATTTTTAGTAAATTGACTTTTTGACAATATACATATCCATGGATTCGTGGCATCCAACTAGATAAGTTGATTTTTGAGCGTTTATGTTATCATATTATTTGACGCTACCAAGTTCCAATTGTTTATGTATTAAACAAAGTTAAAATTTTACTATCATCTTCAAAAAAAATTTAGTAACTTTCATTGAGTGCCGCTTTCAATGTTATAGTATTAATTTTTGAGAAGTTACATTGAAAACAAGAACAAAATATTCCAAATTAGGTAGTTTTTTTGAAAAATTTCAATAAAAGCTACATGGCTCTTTAGGCAAATATATAAATTAGCTTTAAAAGATCTAATAAGAACAAGGATTTTAGATCTAGTTTAATAAAAATCTAAGCAAAATATGTTTGCTTTTATACTTTGGGTTTATTAGCAGTCTTGGGAGCAGTCATTTGAATCAGAATAACTTTTTTTTTAAACATTCGTATTTATCTGAATTATTAGTATCTAAGATGAAATTATTAGTAAAGTAGTTTATCTATAGAGGTCTAATTTTAAACTACAATGTTATTATGTATATTGTATAATGTAATTACTATAGTTTATTATTTATTAATTATAACACTCCATGTTAAATAAATAAAGACCACATTCTTTAAAAAAAGACTCATTTCTATTTTTACATTGTTTACATTTTACCGAATTAACATTGTGAATATTTGAATTCCTCCTTAAACAAAAAAATCATAATTTGATTTCGAAGTAAAACTTTCATTAGTTATTATAATTATTCTTTGGTAAAAAAGCCACTTGAAATGAATTGAATAGAAAATTATTATAATACAAGTAGTTTCATAGACATAATTTGGCTTGCCACTAAAAAATTTATAAGTATGTAGAGCCTTACAATATTTAATGCGAACAAAGAAAGTTTTTAAGGCTATGAATTTGTTTGTAATTAGAGAGAAAACATAGAGCATTGTTACTGTGGGTGTTTTATTAAATACATATGTATGTATGAAAATAAACTTCATTTTGAAATAAACTATTTTTTTCCTTTGAATTAGGAAACTTTATGATCAAAAACATAAATACATAGATTAATAATTCAATTCATTATTGTATTGATCATTTGAAAGAAAAATGAAGATGTTCTTGATTATTTATTCTATTTATGTATATAAATTTCGAGAAACATTGTATGATTGATAATGTAACATGATTTGAGTGCATGATAATTGATTATATGTCATTTGAGGATCATAATTCATAAATTAATATACCAATAACGACAATTCATCTTCGTGATATTTTATGTATGATAGAAAAATTTACAAACAGTTTATTTAATTGTACGGATCTCCCAGCTTTAAGTTAAGTTTACAATATAACTTAAAGAGAGCCGTCATCAGACTCATTCATGTGGATAAAAATTATGCTTACATCCATTTGACTTGAACTGACATTAAACATTTTTTTTTTTCAATGCAACATTATAGTCCATGCTAAGTACAAATATTTATTACAATTTGACCCATTTCTTTACGTGTGTAAATTGTAGACCTGACGACTCTGATAGAAATTTCTCATGATGAAGCTTCATGACGTCCTACGGGTACTAAACAATTTAAAGTATAAATCGAAGACGTGTCACTTGAACAAAGTGAGCCCTTCAAATTTGATTTGAGATTTTCATGTGGAAACATTTTGTGTGGGGAAAATCAATATGTAATTGCATGTTCTCAACAGTGTACCACTGGGCTGAAGGAAACAGCTAGAAATTTTTTCATTGTTAAGGCAGCGTCGTCAAGGTTTTCCAAATCCAGAGTATGTATGTACTTACTCTGGCTTACATGGCTTTGGAAATAATAAGAAATAGAAAGACTGATCATATTTAATAAAATAAATGATCAGAAATAGATAAGTCTTTAAGTCATTGAGAAAAGATACATGATAAAGTTGGGAAGATTTGACAAGGAAACGTTGAGTAGAGGCTGGGTTTTCAAAAAAAACAAATACTCGAATGCAAAAGAGTTCAGATTCGAGACTGGTATCGTCAAGTCTCTTCACTAACAAATATTTAACAAGCTCATGGGATAGATAGGCTTCCTATATTTTTTTAAATCCACAATGGAGACATCAGCTAATCTCCTGTACGATTGTTCAAGAGTAAGGTCAATTTTTTAATACTGTCGACAAAAAAAATTTAAAATAAAAATAAAATGGAATGGACTGGCTTCTGGTGCTGAAACCGAATAGCAACGATCATTTTACAGCAGATCATATCGTGCTTAACTTTATTATCAAGATGTGACAATTAAATTAATTGAAGAATCAAACTATTTGGAGAAGTCTAGGATTGTGGAATCTTGAGTACTGGTCTTTCAATGTTAAACTGTTACAAACTGATTTAAATTGATTTACTATAGTATACTATTCAAAGATGTTAATCGTATTTTTATTTTTTTTCTGCATCAAGAATTAATATTTGATCTACTCTTTTCAACTAGAAAAAGTTTTTCATCTGATTTTGTGGCAAAATTGTGCATTTCAAATTTTTCATTATTAATTTATTAAAAGTTATGGCTTTCAATTTGCAGGTTGATGATTGATGGATTCATTTTATATCATTTCATACACATAAAAGTAATATCTTTCTGTAGTTTTTTTTGCAGAATGTCAAGGAAAATATGTGCTTTGATTAATGTGGGCCATGCACCAGCAAAAATATTACTACTTTTATTTTTTAAGAAACATTAGGCTTCAAAGTAAAATAAATCAAAAAGCATAGTATGTATTATTACAATATATCATAAGTAGGGACGGGGTAATTGAAAGGAAAAAACCATTGTTGTCAGTGTGACCAGATTTGGTGATTTATTACCCAAATGAAGATTTATAAACTTGTGCAGGGAATTTAAATTTAAGGTGGTGAATAATCCCAGAAGTAAAATATGGAAGGTGATTTTGGTAAGCCCAGTAATTCGAATAATATTTAAACAGAGGATACATACTTTTGTGCATGGTGGAGCAAAGTAATGGTTATATTTTGTGGGTTTTTTTTTCTTTGTACCTCTATATTTATCTTGTGACTACAGCTTTGAACGCCTTGCATAATGTTTAACTTTCTCAATGCTTCTAATCCCAAAATAACTATGACGGCACCTCACTAACCTAGAATCCTTGTTCTAGCCCTACAAAATTTCACCTCCATTATCAGTGATAAAGAATTACAAGACAAGATAAGACAATTAATCAAGAAATTGTTTTATGCGTTTATTAATTTTGTGATTTTCATTATATTGTCTTCTAAATATATACATATATTAAATTTATATATCTATATTCTTTAAATTACTGATGAAGGAATTGATATGCAAGGGAAGATATGTTTATTAATCCCACCCTATTTAATTGCTTCAATCAAGTATTCATTTTTTTTATTATTATATGATGTACTCATGTACACTGGAGTAATACTAGGGTCATATTATGTTATTTGAATGAAGAAGGAGGCTAATATAGTTGGTTTGATTGCACCTCCTTGTATCTACTACACATTTTTAAGGCTTGCAGTTGAAAGGAATTCAAGCTTCTTAGTAAATTAAACAATTGCAATATGAACATGGTAAGGCTTACATAAGTGCAACTCTTTGTAATAGTTATTAGTTTACGACTTAGCTAAAAGCTAAATTATATAATTTTCTAATATATTAAATTGAGTTTGTTTTCTTCCATCAACTTATTCTCTCATCTATGGTCTATGCCTTTGTTTCTAAATTGTAAATATAAAGAAAAATGACTGTCTGTAGTTAATATAATAAAGCGTCATTACAGCAAAAGTTGCTCCCCTCTCTCAAACATGCATCAAATAGTTTTTTTATTTTTTTATATATATACCGGTACTGCATAAGATTTAAAACTTTAACTAGAGATATATAAACGTGTGCATTTGCAGGTGTGTGAGTAGTACTCAAAAAGCATGTTTGTTGTCATTCATTCGTCAAGCCGTTTTCCTTTTGCTTTAGGTAATAATTATAATTATCTATAATCTTATCAATATAAAAGTTGCGAACACAACCTTTCCTTCAACTTTGATCGAATTTTATTGTATAAACGATATTATCTCTCAAAAAAGTAACGTTATGTGAAAAAAATAGTTTTAAGTAAAATATTTATATTTCTACCCGTTCTCAAGCCATCATACGAATATTCTCATCAAAAACAAAAAAGTTATTTATTACTAATATAAAGTGTGTGTCTCTGTTTGTTTGAGCGCACATCACGGGAAGACAAGAGAACTATGGGAGCTGAAAGAGGGTAAAATAAGAATAACTTGACCCAAAATAGGAAATGGACTACTTTGCATGGGCCTCCAAGGTTTCTTGAGGTCGTTGGAGATTGATTTCTAAACCAAATTGCAATTTAAAAGCTTAGGAGGCCGAATATGAGTTTATATCTTGTAGAGGAGTTCGTTACTCTTAAAAGATTATACACTCCTTCATCACATTTGATGTTCATGGACGGCAATCCAGGTTATTGATTTATTCCTTTAATAAGTATTAAATATTATAAATAATTATATTATATTATAAAGTATTAATACTTGCTGTTAAAACCGTCGTGCTCCGCACGCCTACCAGTGAGAAATTTTATTATTTTGTGTTTGGGGAATTTAAATCTTTTTTTTTAATACGATGTATAAACATAAATACAAAATTTAAAGGACTTCTTAAAGTATTGTATGAAAGCCTTCATTTTGTAATTAACTTGCGTTTACATAATAAATTTCAATTATCTTTTTAATACATTCAAACTTTATTAGGTTGCTGATTATAAGTAATGAACAATATAAGACAATTAACATAATATTCTAATTTTACATACATACTTCATTACTACCCATGGAATACTCTTTAATTTTAAATTTTCTTCATGAAGTAGGGCACGTTGATTCTAGAAGTGCTTGTATGGAGCATGGACAAAAAAGATTCTCAAACATATCACGCAAAATAAGAACAAAAAGATCCACCCTAAATTTGTAATACATTTTGATGAAATGAATGATTAAATTTTTAACGTATACAAATTATATAAGCTCTAATTATATTTTAAATGTAGAGAATTATCCTCCCAACTCTAGTAATACATTATTTTTTTTCATTCTACCTTCACAATGATCAGAGATGTATAAATGCAATGCAATCACAGTATAAAAATAAGCCCCTCTCCTTGGTGACATCAAAAAGTATGTAGGGGCCATGGACACCAGCTTATTTGCTGTCGATGTAACTTCATGGAAGTCATAGCTGTCATAGTCCTGCTGTTTCAAGCCTAGGACAAATATATGTATAGGAGACGAACCTCTTTATTGATACTAATAGAAATAAGTCCTCTGTGTCCAACATTATTGGAATTTTCTACTCTCTGTGAACGAATCCCTACATAGATCATAGTTTCAATCTTAGAATCTACCCATTGTCAAACATGGAAGGAATCAAATTTGGATGGTCAACTGACAACTCTATTCCACTGTCTTAATTTATGTGGCTAAGTTCTCATTCTATCCTACTCCGTGGAAAGTGAAATTCTTGATATTATTAATAACATGAAATTGATGTCGTCAGCTAAGGGTTTTTCATCAATAGTAACATAAATCTCGCTCTCGCCTTCACCTAGTGCTCTACATGAGTCCCACTCCAACTCGTAAATAGGAATGAGACTTTTGGAGAGTATAATGAGAAGGTGGGAGGGATAATTATTGTACTATTGAACTTTTACCCTAGTTTATATCAGCTACCTGTGTATATTCTTTTTAGAGATGGGGATATACATAGAGTTGTCAATACTAAGCATTATTTTTTTTTTTTTTTGCATGGGATGTTTTTAGTGGTTGGCAATCTGCTCAGAATTTTTTATTCTCTATATATGTTAGTCATTGTTCCTTAGTTCTTGAAGGGAGAACATGTAGTATTAACCACGGCTAATGGAATAACAGAAATAATAATTAATAGACAAAATGCCTAATCGAGAGAACATAGAATCCTCGAATTAATATAAATAATATATTTAATATAGGTATGAATTTGACAGCTGACATATCTCTCCCCGCAAAGATTCATTAAATTGTCAGGGTTAGCAAGGTAATTTTCGCTTTCTTTTTATTTACAAACCGAAAGAGCTTAATATTTACAGTTCTAATATTACAGGTATTACAGCTATATTAAGGAGACCATTCATTATTTATACAAGATTATTTAAGGATGAACATCACAATTATATTTATATCATAATTTTTTTTATAAAATCTACAGATAATACAGACAAAAATCTTTTAATTCTTCCTGTAGAGGTCCGATGCGTCTCCTTCAACAGTCTAACAAAGAATGCATATAATTTTAAAAAAAGAGCAAGAATATCAAGTGTTTTTCTTTTTCTAATCATAAACTTATAGTCAATTCTTTAGTCTAGATATATACTCAAAGGTTACCATTATGAAATGTGAAGGTTTCTGAAATCCCAATAAGTATACAAACCAATCCTACATATAAGTAGGAATGTGACTTTTGTTCATACAAAATACAGTTAATTCCCTCTCTAAAATTATACATACATATGAATGATATTAACAAGGCAATTAATTCAATTGTACCATAAGTAGGGATGCAACTTTTGTAGAGTGCGAGAAGAAGACGGGAGCGAACACTTATGGTACTGTTGTATTAATAGGAATGTAAATAATATGCAAATGGGGTGTGTAAAATAAAAAGAAAGAGAAAATCAACCTGGTAACTCTGACTATTTGATGAATGTTGAGAGGGAAGCAGCTTGAGCTGTGATGATGCTTTACTGAGCTACAAGCTGCTATTCTCCATTATATACATATACAAATGAAGACATCATTAATAAATAATAACATTATGTATACCATAGATGAGAGGCAGAAAATTAACCGAAATTAATGTCAGAAAATTATATATTTTTAACTAATAATTAATTATTACGAGGACTTGAGCCCTTTTTGTTTACATTTTGTTTGATTTATTAATCTTAATGAATGTATTCCTTCATTCAAGATCTTTACTATCAGGTAGATGTTCTCCCCTCAGTAATAAAGGAAAAATGATAACAGCTTTGGAAAACAAAAAGATCTGTTCGAAGAGCCAACTCCACAAAATCTCGCACGCGGCAATTGCATATTATTTACATTCCTATGTATTAATACTTGTAGCATTTTTTTTTTTTTTTTTTTTTTTGGGGAGGGGGGGTATACTTTTAGTATCAATGCTCAAGGAAGAATCCTACATATTTATGAACAACAATAATATATTAAAATTTTATTTTGTATTTTAACCAAATCTTCAACAAATATACGTGATAATTTTTTAATTATTCTTTCAAATGTAGATATTTCTTCCACAACAATAAAATCGAATGAATAGAAGTTAAAAAAAGAACAAAAGAGCCAACTGTTTCCTTTTCTAATCACTCTCACCTTCTCATTATGCTCTCAAAAAGTTCCATAACATTTCATAAGTAGAAATGTAAGTAGTATGGCCTGTTTTTATTGGCATTAGACTTACATGATTAAGTAGAATATTTTGATTCCTTTAGACTTTAAGCCTTAAATTGTATAACACATGCAGAAGATGCAATCCAAATTGCTGATTTAGTCCTCTAGGATATTTTTATACCACAAAGTAGCTAAATTTGGCTCTAGTATTTCCCCAGTGTGTATGAAGAAAAAAGATTAATTCTCACATGTACATACATGTTGTGAACGATGCCAAAAAATGTACACATATGATATTAATTCTTTTGACAGAAATAACTTCAAATTTTAAGAATATAGGAAAAAACTAATATAAATATTTATTTAAAAGACATATGTATGCAAAAAGTTTCAAAATTAATACCATATAAGCATAAAACCGCGATTTAATAAATTTATTCATAAAGGAATAGTCAATAAAATTCCAAATCGAGTAAATTTAAACTCTTTAATAATTGATTAAGGAGGTAAAAGTGCCAACTGCCAAAAATTTCATACACGAGTTAATATAAATATCTGTATTTTGTAGAAAATACCTTATCTATGTACACAATATTATCATTAGAGTTCCGAAAAAAGAGCCCTTCAATGGGGCACAAAAATCTTTTCTGAGATGACGTGTCTGAAACATATGCTAACAGTAAGAGACATCATGTTAGCAAATTGTTGACTTTTCAAGAATCTATTGATATTTTATTGTTTTCTCCGATAGCAATTTTCATTTAACCTATTTGAGTAAATATCAACGAAAACAGAGAAAAAAATGATTATTCTCAATAGAACGTGTATTTTGTGACATCTTTTCGTTGCAAGGAGTATGATTTGGGCCCTTTTGTATAAATCAATTGTTATGTTAAAATCTATGTATCTAATACGTAGATATGTTCTCTACGAGAACTAGGAAATAATTATGACAGCTTCAAAACAATAACAAAATGAATTTGAAATCAATACTACTTAAATTGTCAACTGGAGTCGAAAATGCATGTAATTTTATGGTTTTCATTACGCAATTTCAAGATAAATACATACCTTATTTATATTTGCCTGGATATACATATCATATAACATAGTAGATGTAATATAACAAGTATTATGTTGCAATTAGGTAAATGAATAGATTAGCCTGCTTTTATTTTCTAATATAGGAACAACGAACAATTTTATGTATTTAAAAGATTTCCCAAGTGGAAATAAAATGTTTATTTTAAAGTATTTACTTGAGCGGATATACGTAAATATATAAACCGTGCAATTAGATCTTATTTTAATCCAAGAATTAGGCACATATCTTACTAGTAAATGCATATGTTTATACAATGCTTAGCAAAATTAGTGAAACATTGTATTATTAAGTAAAATTATTCACTAATATGACGTAATACATTTCCATTCAATGTCAAGCTCAAATTTATTCAGCAATTATATTTCATACCCTAATTTACTTAAATTCACTTTTAAAGTTAAAGATCTTTTAAAGACACCATCAGTGTACTCTCAAACTGTCTTTCAGAAGTAAAATAAAATAAATGTAAGCTAACAATTACATCATTCCCGTCATATATTCTTTATTTTATATTTTACTAATTAAAAAGATTTGATTTGAGTTTAACAAATTATCTTTTAGAACGCTTATGATGAGATGCAAGAGGAGGGATATCAACAGTTGAGGAAAAAATAATAATTTTGATGGATTTTGTTAACAATGACACCTTAAGAGAAGGTGCGATCCAGCTGCATTAGTACCATCAAAAGATTTAAGGTTGTGGCTTCTACAAATGACAGACATATTTATTGATTTTTTGATATGTTATTTTGAGCATATTATATGTGTATAAACCTAATAAAGGGTCGTACCTATAAATCTGTCAGACATGTAGTGATAGTAAAAAAGTACAAAGGATTTTTTTTTATTCAGTTCCCACACTACAAAAAATTTTTATCTTATTACTTATTTTATACAAAATATTCATACATATTTGGGTAAAATTTTTATTCAAAATGACCACCCTTTGCAGCAATTACGGCCTCAATGCGGCTGCAGAATGCATTGCAGGCATTTTTGACCTCCGCAAAGTTGATCTTGGACCATTCCTTCCTTATGTTGCGTTTAAGACTGGCAACATTGCTGTGAGGAACTTTACAAACCTCCCTCTCCAACTTTCTCTAAAAGTAATAGTCCCAAGGATTACAATCAGGAGAGTTGGGAGCCAGGTCTTAGGATCCCAAAATGCTAGAAAATTGACCTTTAGAAATTCTAATGTGGATTTGGCTTTATGAGCAGGAATTGAATCCTGCGGGAAGACAAATTGTTATCCTCAGACACCTCCTTCATCCAGGGTAACTCAACATCTTTCATGGCATCCTGATAGACACTATAAGAGATTTTGTGGTGAGAATCAAAAATATGGGATCACTCTTGCTGTTGATCACACCCAGTACCATTACATTGGCAGGAACTTTGGTTCTGTGTATAGCTGGAAACTCCGACTTTTCTTTGGTTTTCTTTGAACACTTCTGGATCTGTCTACAATGAATGACTTCTCATCGGAGAAAAAGATAGTTTGGCCAGGATTATTTTTAATTCAGGAAAGGAATTTTGCAGCCTTTTGGCCTTCTGAACTACTGTTATGAGGTATTTCACTCAAATATGATTTTAGCCTCAAGTTCTTGTTGATGACCAAAGAAATGGTTCTCCTTGAAACATAGCGCTTCTTGGCAATCTCAGACATCAGGATGGATGGGTTGGCAGTTATGGTTCTTTTGAGGCTATCCTGATGGTCATGAGACTTTCTAAAGATTCCCCCCTTTTATTAAATCTCTTTATAACATCATTGAGAGTGGTGCGGGCATATCCGGTGATGTTGGTGATATCTTTGGCAGTGTGACCCGCGTTAAACAATTCGATGATCAATGTTCTTTTGGCTTGCTCCTTTCTTATTGTTTTAATATTTTTTTAAATGTGAAAATAAATTATGAAGCTGACAACCAAACCTCTCACAGGCAATTAACAAGAAAAGTTTATTTTAAGGTTTCACAGTCTATAAAGGTCTCTAAATTTGTGACGGATTTATTGGTACGACCCTATATTTTAATAAACAATACTTTTTTGAAAACTCCAAAGGATGAAAGATGTCGCTGCCAATATCAGACGAAATATTGTACATACATATTTAAATTAAACTTTCCTATTTTTGTAGTAATTTAGTTGTTTTTTACAACACTGTTTCTTTTTTCTACTGGAAGGCATACAAAATATTTTTTGCAAAGTTTCAAGTCATTTATGCCCTTTTTTTTTGCATAATATACACACTTTAAAAATAACATAGTTGCATTTTGAGTCAACATTGGCCATTTTCAGATTTATTATATAATTTCAATTTTAATGATCTGGGCTAAATAATCTAATTTTGTTGTTGCATATGGAAAAAAAAAGGCAAACAACTGAATTGCATGTTATGGGTTAAATGCAAATAGTTACCCTATAACCAAATGGGAAAACCCTAGTTAGATTAAAATAAAAATGGGCAAACGTCTTAAAATATCATATTTAAAGTCCTTTGATTAACATAAATTTTGAAAGATTCTCAGATACATTAGATTTTTAAGTCAAGATGTGAAATAGTTTGTTTTTTAAAAGATTAACACCTATACAAAAATAACATCAGACTGTTGGTTTTAAAATTTAATATGGTACAAAAGGTCTAAAAATGATCAATTTTGACCCAAAAATACCACTTTTTTTATATTTAAAGTGTAAATGTTATATTTAAAATGATATGAGAGACTTTTTAAATGCCTTATAGCAAAAAAGATCATACTGCAATAAAAAAATTAAAGCAGAAAACTCTCAAGTACATGAAATTCCTTAGAAAAAATAAAACACAAGGAAATAATATTATAATAAGTAAAGTTATAAAATTAGTTTATGTCATACTTCATATCAATCATGTTATTGCTAAGAATTCCACGTGAATGAAAAAAAAAATATTTTATTCAATGTACTTTGTGTTATTTTCAATTAATTAGTGATTGGATTTATTGATATGTGCAAAATTGCATGCCTACCTTTGTAAGTAATTTCTATATTTAGATTATTCAATGTGTAGTTTCATATAAAGTATGAATGTAACATATATTTAATCGCTGATTTGTCAGCTTTTGCAAAAAAAAAAAAAAAAAAAAAAAAAAAAAGACTTTTGCAAAATAAATACATTAAAAATGCAATTTCAATGGTTGTACTTAGACATACCTATTGTGATACTCAATAACTTATTCATTCTTCCCATAATGTATGTATTTGTCTGTAATTGAAACAATGAGAATTTTTTTATTATAATTATTCATTCTGTCATATAAACTTTTAAGACATGAAAATAAGCCGGTACTTATATGTATATAATCAACTTGTGAATAATTCAGTCAAGGTATCTGTTTTTATTATGCAGGAAGGTAGGTATTTGCAGAAATCTTTTTTAATAATACTTCTACATACATACATACATACATAAATGTCTACAAATCCAAACTACCCTTAATTTACTTACTTTTTTCTGAAACTAAATTGCATATAAGGGAGTAGTGAAATTTTTAATTCAAGTTCTTAAATTTAATTTCACAATATAAAAACTCAACTATCACAGAATTTGATGATGTTTTTTTGATGTAGAAGCTCTTACGTAAAGGAAAAAAATGTACTTGGTAAATTTGAGTACGCTAAAATCAGCCGCTCATGAGATATGGGCAGTTATTATTGAAAGTTCTTAGTTATTATATAACCAAAATAGTGAATATGAAGTGCATCAATATGTGGCAAGGTATATGAGACTGAAACGGCCTCAAATTTGGCACAAATACTTCTTTCAATCCCTATTAGTACAATGCAGTTTATTGTTTATGAATTCATGCTTTTTTACTTCCCCTTAATGTATATATTTTAAATCTTTGTCATACGGTTTGAGCAATTTGTTGTTGGAATGACATTATTTTGACATTCAAAAGAAATTTACATATATATACATAAACGATCTATTCACGTTTTTTTTTTTTTTTTTTTCTAAACAAACAAAAAACTTTTAACAAATTAAATTGTTTTAAGATATATTTACATTATTTTCCTTGTCGCTCTATTTAGTATGTAAATACTGAGTTTTTTCATCATTCAGGGATCATTTTTTCACAATAAGAGTCTTTTGAGGACTATTTACTAACAAATATGTAAATATTTACCTAGATGATCCCTAGCGATTAGTTTGAAGGAAGTGTAATACTTTGTACCTATTGTTGACTGACTCAAGTTTGGTTTCCTATTGTACAATTCTCTTAATTTGATCACGTTTTTTTGTTCTTCAACTCTAGGCTTTATATTTTAAATTGATATATAACACATATATAAAAAAACTACATTTATACTATGTGTATACATGTATCAACGCAAATTAGCTGCTCTAATTCAAAAATTGCGCTGCTATACGTATAAAGGGTGCCTTTAGATCTGTCCATGCTTCATGCCGTGCACATACATCTTTGCATACTATTTATACTTTTTTAAATATAGATGAGCGGGTAGTGGAAAAAATATTTGTGAAAGATAAGTTGTAATTATAGAACTTTTGTATATTCTGACTTTTCTCAAATTTTGAATTGCTGTCAACTAATTGCTACTCTAACTATATATTTTTTTTTGAGCCAAATAAACAATGAAAAGTTTGGCTGAACAGATCAATTTTCTCAAAAGCATCCTGTGGGATAATGCTTTTAAGTCTACACATGAAAGCAACATGAAGCCCTTGCATAGTGAGAAATAAAGGCTGTAAAAGAAGTGACTAGCAGTTATCTATGAAAAGACATAATCAAATACTCTTTTGATGAAAAATGATGGAATCTTCAAGACTCTTTATCTCTCTTTAGTAACAGCAACGTTAAGATCTAATAATTTATGGAAGTCTTGAAAAAATGTTGCTCTTATTTGAGCAATCTAATCTTTTGTGTAATGAAAGGAATTTTTGATATTTTAGCAATATACTGTAGAAACAGAACGAGAAATTGAGTGGCATCATAATGAAATTTTTGAGGAAAAGAGCTCTTGGATACCCCCTGTGCAATTGCCTATATTGCTTATAGTTAAATCTGACCTTGTATAAGATTGTGTTTTCCTATTGACTTCGCATGGAAATTTCTGGATATTAATCTAACAAAAATGTTCTGGATTTTGTGAAGGGAATGCAGGGTGTAATATCCAATTGAAATTAAAATGTTCAATGTATTTTTATCAGCTGTTGATTTGCCTACTCTTTCTCATTATTAGTGTTCTGTACATAGATTTTTGAACTCGAATTGATTTTTCTTAACTTGTTTATATTTCTTCTATTGACTAACCAATAATCCAGTATTTGAATGAAAATTGCGATTGGCTAATAATCATAAATCATAATCATATATGATTTTATTTTATTTTTGGGATGAAAGTTTGAGAGCTACCACTGGAGGATACCACTACCAAGGATATCACTGAAAGGGTAACTTGCCCGTCAACAAAAAGTACAAAAAACAAAGCAAGATTACAAATTATATTCTTCAACTAATCATTTATTTGTACTGATACATTATTATGATTAACCCTTTGGAGGCTCTGCAAATCAATTTGCTATATGTTGCAAAAAAAACAGTCCCAATTAACAAAAAGGTAGATATAAAATATATTATATTCAATAGGCCATATCGGAGTTGTGTATGAAGTAAAAAAAAACTAATCGGAAGTTGATCATTTTATTGATTTATGTTAATGACTGTTTTTATGGTGACGCAATACATATGTTAATAGCAAAAACAAATCATTAATACGATTACTCAGCTTCAGGGTAATAGCAGTCTAAAAAGAAAAAGGAGATTGAACAAAGTGTGAATATTATTAGTAACTACACATATCAGACCTTCAATAGCCAGATATGACCAAACGATTTGATATGTTATCAGATATTCCAATTTTGGGGAGAGAATGGGAATGTGAATAAATTAGGTCAACTCCTGTAAACCTTGTGTATTTATTATCCAAAAAAGGTTATAGAGTATTTAATGATTAAATAAAGTTTATTGACCAGGGGATTGTATGTATATTTGTGTTGAAACTTACAATCAAATATAAAATAAATTATTATTATCTATTCATTGCTTCAATAAGGATTTGGCATACTTTTTTATGACTTTATATGATTGAATCCTTTGTATGTAAGTATCTTTCAACCTTATTTCTATAAATATAGACCAGTTGAAGTGAAAATATTAATAGATATCAAGTTTATTCTTTTGTATACATATATTAGTTATTATTTATACATGATTTCATTGTGTTGCACTTTTTAGTCCGCAAATAATGTCCTCTTGAGAGTATTTGTATTACATCAACCAAATGCAGAAAATATAAAATAAAATATATTCACCTATTGTTATTTTATGTCCTCAACACTGAGCAACTTGATTCTTCTTATGAATACATGAACGAAAAGAAACTTATAATAAAGTATATGTACGTATAACTTTATTTGAATAAATTAATTAAGTAAAATGATGCACTGCATCTCTGAAAATGATTACTTTCGTCAAACTTTTGCACAAATGCATTGTTCATATAATAATTTTTTAAGAGGGTCTCTATATGCTATGTATCTATCTATATTGATGTGAAGAAATATTGTTGTAGGTAAAATTGACAAATTAATAACAAATCTTTAAAAAAAACTCTTATAATAATAATAATAACTAATTAATCAAAACTAAGCATTTATCAATGTCACATGGTTGTATATATGCATATGCTTGATTATATTATTTTCATCATTGTTTAATGAAGTCTATTCCTCTTCAATTAATTATTATCTTTTCCCAATGTAAGTGACAACTATTTTCTAGTTGCATAACGTGGGATAACCTCCTTCTGCAAGAGATTTTTCTTGTTTTTTTTTAGTAGAAGACTAAACTCAGGAAAAGTAATGAAGCAACGCCATTATGCCTACTCGTTTTAAATTAATCAGAAACAATTTTGTGGGTGGGTAGTGCTGTGACCAATAGCATTGTTTAATCATCTTATAGGACAGGGTTTCTCTGGCAGAAAATGACAAAAAGGACCTACTAACACAAGAAAAGAAAACACTTTCAGTTCATAATTCCTTTGAATACCATTTTAACTTCTTGATAAGAGCTAATCATAGAGAAGATTCAAAGATCATGCTCCCACTCGCTGGTTATTATTAGAATCTCCAAGTCAGACGCACGTACTTCCAGCACGTCTTGTATATTGGATTTGAACGAAAAGACTCAAGAATGGATTTGAACATATAAAATAAAACATGTGGAGTTCCTTTGATGAACTTATATTTAGGTGCAATGATATCCTCAAAAATAAAAGTATTATAATTCTAAAAGGTGTTTTTTGAAAGTCCGAAATGAAAGAAAACATTTTTTTCTTGTTAATTTCTATTATAAAAACAACTTAAAATGCACATCAGACGGGGATAATAAAGCCTATAATTACTTCAGTATTTTTATTCCTTGACAGCTTGATATGTATACATTTCTTATTATATAAATCGTGATATGTACATACATATGTTCCTACAGAGGCAGTTGCAGTAAACTCGTAAATTGATTAAAGAAAAGAAAAGAAGGTCTTCATCTGCTATGTTCATCCTTATAATAAAATAAAATGCAAACTTAAACATATATATATGTAATACACTTGTAAAGCTTATACATTTTGAATTATAATTAATCATCCTATTCTTTATCTATAAACTAAAGCATACCATAATAGAAATGCAGGAGAAAGTTTTTTGAAAGTAAAAGTAAACAAAAATGAATTGAAGATGCATGCATTTCACCCTGTATCTGCGTAAACAAAGTTGTTAAACCTAATGATTTATTAACCGTTGCATCAATGCTTTCATCTTTTATTTAATTGTTGCTAGAATTAATAAAACATCATAACTAGGGTAATTTTTTATACATAAATATGTAGCATTGACAGTAAATATGTATATTTAGGAAAAACTCTTGAAATAAGTTGATTTATGCTTACACAGGTTTATTTTTTAATTCACACACATTGCCACAAAATGCATTTTTAGTATCCATGTACTCAAAACAGATTTTGTGACTATGAATGAGAAGAAAAAAAAGAAGACTTAAAGCATTGTTTGTACAAGGGGTCATTCAATTTATAATGAACACCATCTGACCATTGGAGAGTGTTTATAACGTTCCCTTCTGCAAAAGTTATTTAAAATTGATATTGTTTCCTTTGAGAGCTCTCCTATATCAATAAAATATTTTTTTTTCTTTAGACTGAAACCATAACCATTTAATGCATTAAAAGCTTGTTGAAATGTATATACTCTTTTTGGTTTTTTTTTTAATATTATTAACCTATTTTGAATTGATATTTATTGCAATATAATGTGAGTTGTTTTTGCTTTTTTTGTATATGTAAACAGCCATCAATTATGGTTTAAGAACGTTGGATGCCATAATATTTTACGACATAATAAAACATGCTGAAAAAGTACAGTTCCATTTATTATATTAATGAGATTCCATTCACTAATACCCACTATTATTTGTCATTATCGGAACTCATTATTATTGATTTACACAACTCTATTCAAAAGACAGGGAGGGATCTTTCAATTGGTCATTTCTCCATAATTTGTACCTACATACAACCATAAATAGAACAAAAAAGATATTATTTTGTACAACACACATGAATAAAATATATTAATATTCGGGTTTTCTTTTACGACATGCATTTTATTATTCGCAAACTAATCATATATTATAATCATATAAAAAATGACATACAGAGAATATTATTTTTTTCTGTCTTATAATATATGTACATAAAAATTAATAGTCATTTATAAACTATATGTATTTTTTATATTTTATTTTATTATACAAACGTAATATATCTCTAGATCTATGATATAGATCAAAGTTATGCGGAAAACACATGATTTGACATTAAAGTTTGAAATTTGAACTACAAAGCTGAGCTACAAACAAACTATAATATAAGATGTTCATCTCAGCCTAATTCAATTATTATAAGAATATGTTAAAGATCTCCAATCCAAAATAGTTCTGTAAAGGATTACCTTCATATTTTTTATCATGATTTTTTTTTTCAGATTCCTTTGTGAAACTTCGCATAGTTGAGAGATAAAAAAGGAAAATGTTTTATCTCTCTGGTCTCAATAACTGTATTTTTAGCGTTTATTGTGTTTTTGCAATCAAGACCTTAACATTTGAAATTGGGGATTCAACTGCCTTTCTATTCAATGAGGTGCCATTAGTACTTTATCTGAATAAGATTATTACCTTGCAACATTTTGTAGAGCCTTAAGGTCTTTCATAGAGGGTAGGGTGAAAAATCAAAAACTATGTATTTACTCAAAATCGTGACTAATGAATGTAGCTTTTACATATTGTTAATAGCAGTACCCTGTGTGTGATGAAATTGAATCAGATATTAATTTTATGATTATGGTTCATAATTAAAAATCATAACTAAATGCAAACATGTTGTGTTCGTTTACATAGATTAATTTGTAAGTAAATTTGAAGAAATACCGACCTATTATGTAGTTGTTCATTTGATTATGAAGACTGTTTTTTACGATATGTACATATGTCCATTGAGAGAATCCAGTCTTTTTGTTTTGTTGTTGTTCATTTGGTTCTGAAGACCGTATTTATGCATTATGTCGTCTAAGATATTCTAACTTCTTTTTTTTTTCATTTTTATTCGATGATCAAAAGGAAGTTTTGTGCTCTTTCTATTTGCTTGAGTAGTGCTTCTACCTATCCACTATAAAAATGGAATGAACTTTTTATCTATTTATTTGATATCATAATTTTCATTTATCAAAATGAAAGTTAACTATTAATTGTCAATGTTATGACTGTTACAATTAAAGAATGATTTAAGCATTTCAGAGCGAGATAGGGAATTTGTGTACATATAGAGTACAAAGTATTTTGAAAGTACAAAACTATTTTTTATATTAAAGTAGACATTTTTCTTAATCTTATGGTTCTCGATAAAAAAGGTTTTTGCCCTACATTGTCTACCACATCAAATATTAAATGTACTACAATCCTTCCCAGATTAATGCCGATATTTTTTATTATTATAAATATAAAAAGAATAAATTTCCTTTCTAAATGATGTAAGAATCCTGTATTTTATATTCATTCTTTTCATATATGAAGGCCGTGTTTTCTGGAGTAGAAATATTTGGATTCTAATGATATATCACTAATAATAATAATGTGTTTGCATTTGACTATTGATGAAGAAAGCATATTCCTTGAAAAAGGATAAGGAGCTTGTTTATATCAAATACGTATGCAATCATAGGGATTGGAAGGAATTATTTGCACTGTTCACTTTATGATATTAGATTTGCATGAAGAGTACAGCAGTAAAATATGTATGTTGAATACTCTTGTACATACAAGTTGGGATTTTCTACAAGTTATAATTAAAAATTAAAGTTCCCTTGAATATTAGATATATAAATGGCGTATATTTTAACCTTTTTATGAAAATTTCTTATTGATCGATATTCCTCTTATGGTTGAATTTCCCAAACTGCTTTGTATGAAGCTCCAGGGCTCCCGTGCCATCTTTTTGTTGATGTATTAAAAATTTTCACTTGGTAATTTTTTTACTATATTCTATTGAAATATTTCAAATATTACAAAATGATTTGTAATGATATTATTAAAAAGTTATGTAACATAATATGAGAACAACGACAAAATATGATGGATGTATGCATGTATGTTTTTACAAAACTTTTATACATTTAACATCGGTAATTTCTTCTACAAAATAAACGCTTTTTTCCACAAAAAGGTTCCGTGATTCAGTTAGTACTCAGCTGATTAACATAACCTTTTTTAATATCGAAAGGGCTTTGCGAACAATGATCTACTTCATCAAGGGCTCCTAGGTAGCCGAGTAGCCTAAAAAATCTGAGAACCTCGTTTCTACGGCACATAAAGAAGCCATGGGCCCACATATATATATGGCATATAACAAATAAGAAATCAAAATAATCTATGAGCATCAATGTAAAGTCAATGCTGATATAATCAGATTTGTCGTTATGAATTTTGAACTATCTGCTACTACAATAGGGGGTATCATAGATACAAAGAAAAAAATATGGGACAATACGGATGTAGGCATCCCACAAGTTGGCAAAATAAGTAATTGTTTTCATACAAATGGATTTGATCTACTTGTAGGTAGAAGAAGTCAAAAAGAAGTACTATGTCCCATTTCATGAATATTTAATAAAGACATGTATATATTGCTATCTCACAAGAGATTGATCTTTATTTTCCTTTTCACATTATGTGCATCAAAGATGATCTACTTATTTTGCATATGGCTACGCGGATCCCCCTAGAGGATCACTCAGAAATCAAAAGTTCTCTAAAAGAAAAAGAAAAGAAATTTACATATCAAACTAAAGTAAGAGGGAAATATTTTGAATACATAGAACAACACAATAAAAATATAATTTATAAACAAGATTGAAAGTTTCAGTCTATACGCGCGAGCCAATTTTCACCAAACAATTTTTACAAAGGTTTGAAAGAGCAAATAATTCAGATATATAGAGCGCGATGCGAATGCTCGCGCTAAAAACAAAGATTTAGATAGCTGTCCTCATTATTATAGTGCTTACAAAGCTATTCAATACATAACAGGGAAGAAATGCAGTCTTCATACAGTCCTTGGTTATTTCATCGGATTTACTTCCAACATCCAGAGTAAAGTATCAATCGTGACGTTGAAGCAATGTAAGGACATAGTCATACTCAAATCGACTTTTCACCGTTCATCTAGGTCTTTGAGAAGAATTGAATCAATTAGAATTGGTCCTAAGAAAAAATTTACACAGACCGATAAAAACACAGAAGTAGGCATTGACAATTATTAAAAAGATTTCACAGATTGACTTGTAATGCGTTCACGTGTATGTATTTGAACGTTTTTCTTATAATCAGTCGATTCATCAACATTTGTTATTCTTTTCAGAGTCTCCTCAACTCCTGGATGATTAAAATCATAGAATCTTCTCATCGTTACCCAATGCAACTTTAAATAAATAACGTTGTACTTTCCTACTTTCTTCACCTCTATTGGTTTAGTAGTGAAATATGAAGAAAAACCTCCCTTTTCGTAATGGTCATTTTTTTTCCTTAGAGAAGCTGAAGACTCCACTTGAAAAAAATCTGAAGAAGCATTGTATTTACCTGAGATAGGATATACATATATCTGAAGTAAATTCTGCGATGAAAGAGAAAGCTCTCCCATATCTGGCTTGGAGCCCATAAAGGATTTTCAACGAAAAAGCTGTCGTTAAAAGTTTGTGATCTGCGTAAAATGGGTCAAGCTACATTAATATACTTTGCTCTTAGTTAAATTGGTCTATGTTGATAAAAATGAATATATTACATATATATATATATTCATTTTTATCAACAAAAATAATTTTTAAAATAAACAAATTTATTCTAATAGATATTGTTGCTTGAAATATCTAGATTCATGAATCATGTAAATAATACATCCCTGACAACAAAGAAAGAAAGAAATATTCCAGAAATGACCCAATTCCAGTCGACACTTTCAAAACAGATTCGTAATGAGGAGGAAATTCAATTTATTATTCCTTCAATGGAGATAAATTTATCTCAGTATATACAAACTATATATATAAATAATACAAAACAAAATGATCATTGCAAATGAGACAGATAAAATTGGTTGTTTTTATGTAACAGGCTAATGTTTACTCTTATTTTTTGCATAATGGCAATGTAAGGTAAAAGAAAAATAATAAAATAGGTTACACTGTTACATAAATAAATAATTATCGGCCTTATTAACCGATGCCTTTATTTTCCTCTTCTTTGATTAGGGATCATTTTATAGGCAGAAATTTCGCTCGTAAAGACAACTACCCCCTATATAAATATGAGAAAACACAAACATATTCAATAAGAAA
The DNA here is from genome assembly GCA_963680855.1 of Lepeophtheirus nordmannii. Lineage (NCBI taxonomy): Eukaryota > Metazoa > Arthropoda > Copepoda > Siphonostomatoida > Caligidae > Lepeophtheirus > Lepeophtheirus nordmannii. Next base: position 23,189,371 of record OY804522.1, on the reverse strand, counting down.
AGACAGACTGCAACCTTTTTCTTCCCCTCCCCTACCTTACCTGTTTTAGGAGGGGACACTAAATACAAGTGTTCAGGTACAAGGCTTATATAAAAAAAATTAAAAAAAAAGAAACAAGAACCAAAATTTAATTCAATTGAAAGAGGATAAAAAAAGTATGAGGTATCTTGTTTTTTTGGTTTTTTCTTTTAGATCTAACTTTTTATCAAGGCTCTACCAACGTATTTTTAAATGAGCCTGCATACTCTAAAACCGGCACTAGTGAATTTTTCTTCAAAATTTTACTCTTTAATACTGATCGTCCAGAACCCAGCTATCAAATGGGATTGTTTCTCCAAGGTTATTCATAAATTAATCATAACATTGTCTCCTCCCATATTAGCAATATTCAGCAACACTTTGGAAGCAATCCTTCGTCTCATGGCACCAACTGTCAATTATCAACATTTGGTAACCCCATCCCCTCTCTCAAGAGTGATGACGAACATAATTTATAAACGGTCTCTTCCTCCTTCGGTTCTAGAGTATGTTTTATTGATATTCATAAGTTTTTGTCTGTTTGAAACAACTTTTTAAGATGTAAAAAGTTAAAAATATCCATAAAAATAAACTCATCCTCTTTTAAAAAAGTAATGTAAACTTCAAATGTAGTTTTATGTTACTTATGGGATTATTTTTTCTTTAGAAAAATGGAAGTAAATGTAGTATCACTTTAAGAGTATTTTTAGAAGATAAATAACGCTTCAGTTGTCAAGGCTAAAAGGGGCTTATTTAATGCATAAATAACTAATCTTATGTTCTTAAAGAATTGAAAGATAAAAAAGTATTATTTTAGAAGAAATATTGGTGTGATAACAATGCCAAATTGTAGGTGAGCAAAACATGAATATTTATTGCTTTTTTTTCTTCTGGCAGTACTATGCATGTATAGACAAGTTATATGCGATCATAGTACAAAAATTTCAAGGTCTGTATAAAAAAATAATATTTGAATGAACTATTATTTTACGCATGACATATGCTTTAATACCTTTTTCCTTAGTCATAGTAATTGATGTTATTCTTGAATGTCTTTTAATAGACATTATTTAATTTCACACTTGAACACTAAATGGATCTAATGTTAAGCATAAATTATTTTCCTCATGTAAAGTAATCTGTAGAGGTGTGAAAAAAGAGTTGAACCAGCAAGCGTTTTTCATTCCAAAGTCGAATCAGTTGACAAGCTGTGTTATATACATATATGTTTGTTTTTAAAGTTGTCATCATTTTTTCTTACTTCACATAAAAGATACATCTAATTAATATATAAGTTTTAGAACTGCCTAAATCAACCCTTTGTAATGAGACTGTACTACAATAGGAACATTTGACTGGGAGTGATTTTTTTCTTCATGTGTGCTATAGATGTGCTCAAATGAATTGAATAAAAGCCGCTTTGTTAGAAAATACCAAAAACTTCCCTATTCCTTCTTTTCTTCAAGAGCATACCAGCAATCGTAATGCCTTTCAGTGTTACCATATGGGGTATGACTTTGTCATCTCAGACGTTATGCTTAGGTCCGCTGAAGGCTCTTTTTATATCTCTAATGATGAAGCTTACAAATTTTTAAAAAAATGAGTAAGACAAGTCATTTGAATTCATCAATCAATTACAGGATAGTTCATGGCACTCTTTTCACTGCCAGGCAGTTCACTGGGAGGAAATTTTAAAATGAAGAAACTAATATTTGGAAAATGTTTTTTTTATTATTATTAACTATTTGTTATTCAGTATCAATAATATTTTATTTTATTTTTTGATAAAAAAAATTAATCATTTTCTATGTTGATTTAATTATCATACAGTAAAGAAACAAATGAATTGATTTACAACAAATAGAAAAGAAAACTATACAATTATAGTTGTTCATTTAGGTAAGGAATGAACTACGTGTAAATAATTTCTTTATGTCGATTTCAAACTGTCAAAACCACAAAAAAAAAAAAAGATAAAAGTATCATTATAATTTTTTTTTATCCGTATAGAAAATATGTTTTTTATATATTAAAAAATACATGAAATTCTGAATACTAATTAATTTGTTATAAAAAGCATTTTTCAAATATTAGTTCTCCTCAGGGTCAAGTAAGTATAATGAACTTATCAACAGTGAAAAGTGTGCGATTAAATTTCCACACACGCACTCCATAACCAACTGTGAAGGAGCCTTTTTTTTGTTTCCTCCCACATTACAACTACAAACTCAAATATTCACCAGGGGAAAATATTACCAAGATGAGAGGTGTACCTATTTTGGGGGAGCAATCAAATGTCGAATACATATATAGAATAAAAAACAATTTCTCTAAAGCTATATAGTACATACATAAGTTTTTACAAAATATACAGTTATTGATCTTTTGAATTGTTTTTACTCACGAATTCATAGTGCACCAAAAATCATGCTTAGTAAAACATTAAAAAAAATATATAGAAATTATCTTAATATATTACGAATGTATTGTACTTACATGTTTAACTTTAAAAGATTTATTTATTTCCCTTGGAGCATTTTTTTTTATGCACAAAAATATTTTCTTTGATAGTTATCCTTATGGAAAAAAAATAATATATTTTTAAGCAATAATTATAATCTATGAACGTTTTAAATATTAACTTTTATTGTTTGTAAAGAGTTAACTAAAATATAACCTTTTTTTTTTTTTTTTTTTTGATTTCCAGTCGGAAAGTTATGCTTTAATTGTTCACTTGTGAGGAAGGTGAATCATTCTTTTTTCATGTTAATTGATTCGTTGTTTGAATTCTAAGATATAAAGTTCCTCTTTTTTTTATTTCAAATTCCACACAAATTAAATAATGGAGTAAAGTATCATATTTATGTCGAATGAACTGACCTTCTAAAATGAAGGTATAATCAGGAATAAAAATATAATATGAGCCCCTGTTTATTCATGGAAGGTTCTCAAAAAAGTATTAAAAAAGGTTTATTTTGCAAATACAACTCTTTTTTTTTTTAATATTCAAATATCAATATCTAGAAATAACTTGTCAAATTACGTATGATTTTTCGACATAGCAAGCATATACATGTATGTACTAGAATCCATATAGTAATAGCTAAATCAAATGAATATGAAAAAGTATTTATAGGAATATATATTCATAATATGTAAATATATTTGAAAAAATGATATGATTTCAAATAAGAGAGATTCATTTGAGGCACGAAAATCTTCATTATGAATATCCTATACATAACAACTAATATACATAACATATATTATAAAGACAATAAACTCTTTTGAAGGGAAATTGGTCATGAGAAAAGAGAATAAGAAATTTTTTGGATAGGGCTCAAAATAAATCTAAGGGTCAATTACGCCATTGACAAAAACTATAATTGGACTGTATCTTAAAAATCCTTTCTAGTTGTCCAAATTATAATTTTAGAAGTGTAGATCAACTGATACAAGACAAAAATAATAATTTACTTATTTCCAACTTGTCGTGTTATAAAATAGATGGAATTGAGTCAATTTTTTTGACCTCCTTCCCTCATTCTAATAGAGATAATTTAATTTTAATTTGCTTATTAACCCTTTAATTTGTTTGAGAAACACTGTTTTAGACAATTAACCAGCAAAGTAGCAACATCTGAAAAAAATTGAAGTGCTGTAGCTAATGTTGCTGGGTTACTTTTGTGTCTAATGAGTATTTATAAATTAACAAAAGATATAATTACGTAATGGGAATGGAAATTTTTCAACTTTAATTAATGCTGACAACGTTTTGTTTTTTTTAAGCAAAATATATACAGTATCACTCTCAATTTGACTGTATATTTAATTATATAAAAGTAGATTTGATGCACTGTGTTGACTCCTTTTTTTAATGTAGGTTTGTACAAATATTTGATCGACATACATACAGCAGACCTTTTGATACATGAATGTATTACTGTGATAACTTCTTTGTTATAGCCCTGTATAAAGTCTATAATTTATTTTTTATGCTGTCATTATTCTTTCTTAATTCTTGTAGAGAATGTATTTAGTATTAAATAGATAAGTTATATCAATACAAGTGAGTCTTTAAAAAGACCTATAATTAAAGCCTTCGCAATGAAAGGATAGCCCAAAATACATATTTTATGGGCAAGGATCACATTGTTCTTCGTTTTTAAAGCGCTGTACGAAAGATTAAATAAAATCTGCTTTGGGAAGAAACAACTCCAAATAGCTGTTTTTTTTTTTAAATACCTCTCTTATTTAAGTATTAGCAGTATTACTATATGTTTTATGACATCATTTCAGGTATGTGGTTTTTATGCTATATGTGCATGGATTTCATACCAAGAATATAAAAAGTGAAATTATACAATGTACCTTACCATGAATGGGCACCCACTAGACTCAAAGCTCTCAGTTTAGCTACTCTGTTCTGACCTTTACTTTAAAATTCTCTATGTATCATAATAACTTTCTGAATGTTCTCTTAACATGCGATAAAAATATCAAGAAAAAGTAATTTATATGCTATGGTTGGTATATTTTATATCCAATATTTACATTTAAAAGGAGTCAATGGATACTCCAGCGTTTATGTATCTACATATATTAGTATATGTATTATTTATGTAAATTACGACGCATGTACATATTTTGAAATGGATATTTTAGAGTCCCTCAAGAAATAAGTAATTTGTACTTACATAAATACAAATGTAAATATTCGTTCTGACTCCAGACCAAAAGTTTTCATTTTAAATATAAACACGTACTAAGTGAATTTTTGTATTTATAAAAAAATGAAATTGAATTAGATCCTCAAAAGATAAGCATATATGTACTCCTTTGAAATTGAAGGATCAACAACTATTTACACTTCAAATGACTTCCACACAATTCCATGTAGATGAAAAACTCAAACAAAAGCCTATTTATAGTCTTTTAAAACACACTTTTCTCAGAATAGGGGATCTCATATTATGTTCATATAAAGTCATATTTGCTATGAATATTAAATTTTGCACAAGTCAAATCTATTTTTAAGTATATTTTGGAATTTTTTCCTTACTCTAATGTAGAAAAATAAATATAAGAAATGTAATGGAAAACTCTTGAGAGGCAAAATTAATTACAAATTTGTAATGAATGTGTTAAAAACTATGTTCCATATATCACGTCTATAGAATTTTTTTTTTTTGTTGACTATTATATTTCAACTCCCATTGTTATTATAGTACCATAGACATTGGATGCATGAATATGTCATGATCAATAAACAAAACGTCGAATTTCAAAATATGGAACAAGGTTAATGGACCTTAAGCATCCTTCAGATGCTGTCTTGAAAACAACATAAACTCTCAAACTTGAGTATTCCAGCTTATATTGCCATTATGCCTGGGAGTCCGTAGAGAGTTTGATATACACATACAAACTTGATCCTTTGAATTTTGGTGGAATTATGAGGGGATTCGCTGTTGTTCCATGAGGGTTTCCTAATTCATACAGTTTTAACTGCCCCTGTTCTAGAGGTTGATTATGCTCAAGGTCTAGTGCACCTTGGTCCCTATGTTTTGAACCTGTATCGCTATGATTACGTCACTCTATAGGACAAATTAAATCTTGAAAGGCAGATATTTTGAAACAAGGAAAGGTTTTAAATAAAAGAAGGAAATTCATACATAAAGAAGTTAAAAGAACTTTTTTGTTCTCATTGTTTTATACCAAACTTTCCCCAGGTATAGTGCACTAAACATTTCACTGCACAACTCAACGTTTTGTCTTTGCATCGACAAATAAAGATTCATTTATTTTATTCTATAATAATAAGTGGATTAACTCAAAAAAATTTAGTGGCTGGACTTTATTTTATGTCTTTTAAAGTCGAATGGTATTAAAATTAAAAATTTTGCTTCAGTGATCTCCAAATAAATTTTTTGATCTTTAATTATCACAAAAAAAAAATTAGCACATACAATAAAACTATCGAGAATTTATAGAACAAAAAATAAATGGTTTTGAGAATAATATGGATTGTATTTCCGTTTTAGAATCAAAAATTAATATGATAAAAATGGTTAGTAAAGGTAGGTAATTAGTTAAACAAAAAAAAATATTAATAAATAATCCTTATTTGATTAATAAAACGTATCCCAATCCTTTTAATCCTGGAACTAAAAACAGTCTACTAAACCTCGAAATTATAAATAATTAATAATCAGAAAAATATGTAGTTTTTAGAAGCAACATAGTACAAAAACAAATAAAACCTCCAAAAAATTAACAAAAGAACATCTTATCTAATTTTTAGATAGGCGTATATATATTTTTACAGACATTGTTCCATTTACTAATATATTTTCTAGTATATAAATCATCTTAAACAACGTTTTTGTGCAAATTATAATGGGTAAATTTTTTATATTTTGCTGAAGAAAATTTGTACCTACAGAGATAAAAAAAACTTATCTCTACAAATAAAGACGTAAAAAGTGATATAGTTATGTTTTTAGATCTATTGGGGGTATAATTACCTATTCATATTATATAAACATAGTTCTTTCATATTTTTAAAAGACGTAAGGTGGATCAACTCCAACCTCTAAATGTGTTTTATATATGAATAAATACCAAAAGATTAATAGTGGTGTTAAAGGCATTTTGTTATGCTTTTGGTAAAATAACTCAATTATTTTTTAACTTTTGAAGAAAAGAAACAAAAATGGCTTTTAATTCTAGCTCTCCACACAACAGGATTTTTGCTCAAAAAAAAAATAATTAACAAGGACGGAAAAGTCAGTCTGAATTTGTATGTAATGATTTAATTAAAAACCATCTTTAATTAGTATTGATGAAATCGTTGTATTATAGCTATATTGTATAAATGAAAATCAACTTATACTTCAATTATTTTGGTTCTTTCAACTCTGAAGTATTTGAGAATGTGTATGTATCTGGTGTATCCCCCATCTCTTCTGCTAATTACACCCTTGCACATAAACGTAAAATACTTAAATAGTACCAAAATCTGGTTTGTAATGACTTCTGGAGGATCTTTTTATTCACCACTCTATATAGGCTATTGCTTATATTCTTTAGAGCTTCCCATCACAGGGTTTTTTTTTCTAGTACAGTCTTGAATTTCAAATTAAAAAGTGTAGCTTTTCATTAAAGAATGATGTTTAAGGTTTCCAAGAATTTATCAATAACTTCATAAACAGAAAGAAGCCATTCTCAAAATATATTTGAAATGAGATTATAATTTAATTCATGCAGTTTCCTAAAAGTAGTATTTGAATTCAAATATTCCAATACTTTAAAGTAATGTTTCTACTGCGATCTAACACAGCTTTTTATTAAGGGAAAAACAGTCAAAGTATGCAAAAAGACATGATAAAGTTGGTTCTCAGGATTTCAATACTGGGTCACATGTTGTTAAAATCGTCAAGGAAACCCTGAAAGTGCTGAAATAAGATGTCTCATTCCAATCTGTCTTATTACCTGGACTGTGATAATTCCGGGTATAATTTGTTTATATAGATGATGTATGAATGGGCTGAGAAGCAATTTCGTTCTTACGAAATTATGAAAAAAACGAGTCTCTTTTCTATTGCAGTATCTATATGAGAAAAAATTAGCAACTAAATCATATATATATATATATATATATATATATATATATATATATATATATATATATATGTTAAGATTTAAATTTTGGAAAAAAAAAACACGAGTTAACTTATATTCCCATTGTTCTCCATTATATAGTTTTATTAATGTTATAAATATTGGGAGAGGTTAATGAATTTTTAAAAATAAGGTGGATAATTTGGAAAAATTTGGGAAATATATGTTTTTAATAAATATGAAAAAAATATGTTATACAGAGGTGATCACATATTTTTTGCTATCCTCATCAATAGTGTAATTTTTTTTCAAAAGCTTAAGCATAAATAACTTTAAAAATAAGATGTCTATGAAGGTGTTGTTTTTTTTTTTGTTTGTTTGTTTTCAAATTGAAACTTCTTCTTTAATTCAAAATTAAATTTTAATCTTTATCTAATTTAATACGAAAAGTTTTATAAGCTCCAAAAAAAAATCCCTTTTTTTATAATTTTTCTCTACTTCTGAATAAGTTACAGAAATGTTGTTAAAATGTGAGAAACTTTTTTCTATACATATTTAATTTATTTCAACGTTTCAATTGAAATTTTAATCCAGAAGGAAGGTACTGATCAGAAGAGTATTGGAATAAAGAAATTTTAATTTTAATGTGGATCGAGCTAGGCCTGCAGAAGTTTTATAAATACCTTTTTGACTCTTCCTGAATAATGATGTTTAAATTGTTTATGCACAGGAACTTTTGAGAAAAGTACAGTATGTACGGTAGTAAAGGAAGGAGACATCATCTAATATGCTATTGTGGATATCTAAATCTTATCTTTCAAGAAGTTAAGGGTGAGTTAGAGAAGAAGTTTTAGAAGAAGTTGGATAGAGATAACTCATTCATTCTTACAACAAAAAAAAGAAAGCAAAAACATAACACTCTGTTTACCAATAAATTTTGAACATTTATAGATGCTTAAAAGGATATATCTATTTTATTCTATTTTTTTTTCTATTGTAGGAGATCATTTTATATTTTGAATGCAATATTTTTAGTTTAAATGAATATAAGAGTTTAATTAAAATAATTTCAACCATATATGTTTTTTTTGTATGTTTGCATGTTGTATGTATGTGCCAGAAGTATGTACTGGTTATCCAAAAAAAAATATATATATATATAATTGTTATTTTCATATTCTTCTTTTCATTGTGTTGAAAAATGAGTCTGAATCTGAACATGTATGTATGTACTCAAAAAAAAATAATACAAAAGAACAATTTGTGGAATACAAAAGCAAATATAAAATAACAATTAACATCGACCTGAATAAGTATCATTTATCTTTAGAAAATGAATATATTCAATAAGAATTCAAATTGTAAGTAGTTTTTTTTTGTTTTGTTTTATCATTGTTGTTTAAAGCATTTTCGCTTTTACATTTTTGATGTATGTTTCAAATACATAATAGTTTTTGAAAGATTTATCTAGTATTAGAAAATTATCCGTTCTTTGCATGTGAATTTGAGGTCGACAACAAAAATTCTGGTTTAAAAGCGTGTTACACTTGAGTAACTTTTCAATGGAAAGCAACAGTGAATATACATATGTAAATGTATAAGGGTAAAAGTCAGTGGACCTGTGTATTATGATTGCTGACTTAGATCTAAAGGCAGGGAAATTATTGTATTATTTTATATGATGTTTCCTGAAATAAAGTTCTCAGCACATCAATTCTCTCTATTTAGTCTTTTGCCTCATCCAAGGTACTGGCAAAAAACAACAGCAAAAAAAACTTGGTTGACTATAAACCTGTTATCCTGTAGCTGATTCTTCTTGCCTCCATTATATTTATCACTAACTCCTCTCTTCTTAATTCAATAAATCATTTGACTTCAAATAACCTCTATTACGTACATATATGAATACTTTAAGACATAATTCATACCAGAATATGTATGTACATTTTTTAAATTTGTGTTCAAAATTATACCAACTTTATTTATGTCAAAAAAGAGATTTATTATTTAACGAAAAAGAAATCCCCCTTTCCAAGAATATTTATTCAGGTTTTGAATGCAAAATTTAATTTTGACTCTTAGTCTTTTTTTTTTTTTTATCTAATGTCAATGTATCATAAGTATATATTGCAACTAACAATATTTATTATTTTATTAATTTGTAGACCTTGTGTATTTAAATTTGTACTTATTACCCTTGAAAGTTTAGATAGAAAACCGTTCATATCTTAACTATTTGTGATTGTAGAACCATGTTGAGGGTACCATAGGATTAGTTCTACAAAGTTACATCCTTCTTATATTATTGATTTTCAATTTTTTTTTCTTCAAAAACTCAAGAAAAGTCCACAAAATCTGATTTTGAGATTTAAAAAAAAATTCTTTGGGCAACAAAAAACAAATTCTATGTAAATTTTCCTTCAATGCCTTTTTTATGGGATCGACCATAACGTCATAAATTGACGTAAAAAGGTGTCATTTGCTGTAATTGGAAAATTGGGTTTAGCCATTGAAATTTTGAGGATTATAAAAATGTATAATAATTGTATGTTTATTAGTGAAAGTTAGGAGGAAATGCATGCAGAAGTTTTTCGTCAACTGTTATATATATATTAAGACTATCTTCTTATGGTATGTTATTCTTTGATTCATGAAATATTTGCTAAATACCTGAATAACCACATTTTAAATCAACATTCCCATGTAATAAATTTAAATCTCTCTTGAATCAAAGAAAATAATAATAAGATATTTATTATTTCATCATATCTTTATAACTTAATATATATAAACCGGGTTTGAAAAGCCTTACAACATTTCTGTATCCATGTGCATTTGGAGTTTTCACAATTTTGTTATTAAAATGGCTATTGGAATAGGAAAATACATTTTAATACTTTTTTTACTTAAAATATAACACAAAAAGTCGTTAAAGTTAATTTATATGTACTTGATAGTACGTCTGCAGGATTTTTTTTTGTTACGTCAAATATTCTTTTGATTTGTACATATGTAATGGTATTGCAATTTCAGTTTGCTGTCAAAAAAAACTAGTAGATATATGTATAAGAATGGAAATATTGACAGACAGAGGAAGAAATGGGACATTTGTGAATATTCCCTAGGAGATAAATTTGTACATATGATACAATATATATGTAATCCTTAGGAGAGCTTTTTTTTATTATTATTATTCGTTCACTGAATGATAATGGTTTTGTCATTTGGACCATATACTTTGCCGAAAAATATTGCTTTATTTTTCTTTTGTTTTCTTGAACAATTTGGCACAACCAAAATAGTACCATAATAATGATGAGTGATATATGTTCATAAAAGGACTTGACAGGACATAATTTATTTAATCTTCTTAATTTTACTGGGTTTTTTTTCTTCAAAATTGTGTCTCTTAAATGTGCAAATAAATAACAAATGAAAGAGATTATTAATTGTATGAAAAATGTATCAACAATTTACTTAAAATCTTTGCACATATATTTTTGAATTATAAAGAATTATATATTTTTATTTTGTTTCTGTAAGATGCTTTCATCTGAATTTAAATATGCATAGCATTGCTTTCCTTTTTAAATTATAAATCATATTAATGTAAAAATTGTTGGAATGTCTGCGTACATAAATTTTTTAATCCACATGTCAGTTAGCAACCCAGAAAATATGTATGTTTTTACTAATTAATTTCTTCTATTTTGAAGATTCAGTTATCATATGTAGATATGATGAGTTACAATATTTTTTATGACATAATTTAAAGTTTGGTTTTTTTTGTCTCTTATTACAAATATAATATTTTAACTCTAAAGTGATGAAATGCATTAGTAGTAAAATTTATTGACAAACATTAACCACATTTTGAATAATTACTTATTGTGCTTTAATATTAAGTAGAACAGATAAGTGCTATAAGTGTGAGGGTATGATAAATCTACAATATTATACAAATTATTTTCTTACTTCTTTCTTTGATTCTAGAGAGGTTTGAATTTATTTCACGGTTCGGTACTTTTTGATAAATAGTACCCCTCACTTGAGACCATTTGTTTTCCTTCACTCTCAGATTACTTTAGAAAGATAAAAACTGCAGCAGTCAAATACCAGTTAGAACTCAAGAAGTCAAGGTTCAATGCCTAACATACTTAAAAACTTGTTATTCATATATGTAGAGCATATTACGTATTATTCATGTATTTATAAATCCTTGTTAAACTTGTTTGTATTGCATACCGTTGTTGTTTATAAATTGTTGAACCCGTTTTGTACTGCTAATTAGATATGTTTGTTTTTTCTATTGTGGAAGTATGTTTTATGTTGTGATAGGATAAAGAAAAAAAAAATATGAATAAATTTGTTGTACCTCGGTGGAAAAAAAATATATATATATATGGCGGATTTAACTATGAAAACCTTGATTATTCTATTTTCCAATTCTTCTTTAAGCACATGAGTTTATCAGCATTATTTGCTTATAGTCACAATCTAAGTACTTGCACTTACTACATATATCATCCACTTTTTACAAAAATCCATTCACTTTGTACAGATATATTTGCATATATATATAGGGCTCTTACCTTAATAAAATAAATATAACTTATAAAATTAGGACTTTTACCATGTTGTACCTATTATATCTCTCAACCTTTCTTCAAAAAGATAAAGCTAAAATAAGGCACTAAATCAGTTGTTACTTAGCCAACCCTTCCAAATTGTGGGTCTGTTCTTCAATAACCATACTCAAAAACTGTTTTGCAGCTTGACAATATCCAATTTGGGTTGAAGTAATACACATTTAGAGCACTGGTAGGAATGTAAATCATATGCAAATCGGGCTTGTAATAAAAAAAGAAAGAGAAAATCTACCTGGCAACCCTGACAATTTAATGAATGTTGGGGGGGGGGGGGAGCAGCTTGAGCTGTCATGACGTTTTACTGAGCTACAAGCTGCTATTTTCCTTTATATATGTATACAAATGAAAACATCAAACCACAAACATTACAATACGTTACTCCAGATTCATTATTATATCCACAAATATCATTAACTCCATTCTCCTCAATGAATGATATCCATTTTTTAATTTTTCCTTTGTTCCTCTCCATGATATAATCTTTGCAGACTGTTCTTTTCTTGTAAAACATTATGTTGAGGTAAAGTTGATGTTACTTTCTCAAGTGAAAAAAAATGATAACAGCTTCGGAAAACAAAAAGACCTGTTTGAAGAGCCAACTCCACTTTTTTATTACATCCCCGATTTGCATATGATTTACATTCCTAAGCACAGGGTATGGGTTGAACGAAGAAAAGGCACCTGACAAAAAAATGTACATTGTACATTTTGTATTAGTTGGATAATGGTGCGTCATGAGTTCTTAACTTAAATAAGTTGTTTTGAACTGTAGGGTAGATAGATATAGTTACTGAACTTTAAGATTTCTAGGGTATTGAACCATTCTACCAAATATATGTATATTTTTATATCTAAAATATTCATCTTTGGAAATGTGTCACACATATTTGGTTATTGGTTTGTTTATTATTTAGAGAACAACTACGAGTTATTGAAGCCTATTGAGAAAATGAGGGTTTAGGCAAAGAATTTCCTTTTTTTGTTTATTTTTAGATATTGGTGAATATATAATACATCCAATCTATTCTTAATGAAAAAGATTGACTATGTTATGAAGATAAAATACATAGAAAATAGTATAATTAAAGTGTGTTTGTACTCAAAAGTTTCAAGTATATTCAATAAAATAATGTAACTGAAAACTGTTATACCTATAACCTTAAATAAAATGTTATCAGTTTTTCAATATAAACAACTATTAATGATTGATATTCATTCATTCTTTATTAAGACTTTATTTTTCCCTACTTTAAACTATTTAGAATCAATCTTTGAAATACCTGATCGAAATGTACAAACGTAGTTACATTCTTCAATAGTTTTAAAATATTATATAACTAATATTCAATTAAATTTAATAAATAAGCAAAAGTTTACCATTTTGTTCAAATACATATAATATACTGTATTTACCGAGAGTGTTCAAAAATAATACTTTGTAGAGGTGTTTAATTTTTTTATTACTCATTAGTCCATTCAAAAGTAATATTTTTTTGTCATATCTTAGATATGATTTATCTAATTTTTTATCAAAGTGTAAAATTTATAAAAAAGTTAAATGGTCATTTATTTGAAAAAAAATTTAAATCATTTAAGAAATGAGTATAGATTATATTTGATACAATATGAAATATCCGTTTAGTACGTCAAAAGTCAATGAATACACATATGTCTGCTCTATGTTGTAAAAATTCTGCTCTATATGGAGATTATAATAATATAAAAAGGAAGAGACTGACATTTTGTTTTTGCAATTTTTCAGATTGATTGGAATTGTTCACAGTATAATTACTTCAAATAAAAATGAAGAAATTTAAAGTAAAACAACTTTTTTCTTACTTTTGGTTTCAAAGTAACAAGCAATATAACTGTATCTAATATTAGATATAATCTTAATGAAAAGGACTGACTAAGATATTAAGCTATAAAACATAGAATAGAAAATAAGGTAATACACTATATTTTTTTATTGTTATATTACTTAGAAAGGCAAAGCAATACGTTTATTATTAATGTTATGTTAGATATATTTTGCCATTATAAGATAAGATGATTTTTTACGATCATTTTGCATACGCTTACAAAATTATTCTAATAATGAAATATAGAAATTACGAGTTTATTATTATCATACCTCTATGAACTTCTATACCTACTTCACTTTAAAAAAAAAAACATTTAATGAAGGAGTCAAAACTGATCTATGTGTACACTCCTTTTTACGTGGAGGAAAAAAAAGTTGTAATTTTGTCAACTAGTGTTATTGAACTCTTCGTTCTAATTGTTTTATTTTAGTGTCTCTTATATATTGGATAATTTAATATGTAACTATTCTCAAATATTTCGATAGTCATTCATTGAAAACATTTTTATATATTACTTAGTAAAAGCAACAGTGTTATAGTGCATGTTACTAGCTAAAGTATTAATATTGCAGTAATATGTATGCCGACCACAAAGCAACATGTTTTTACACAAGACTGGTTATAAGTTATATTAAGGTCAACTAAGGTATGTTCTTAAAATAACGTTTTTTCCTCATTTACCGGGTTTGTGTCAGATACATTCATTTTGTTGTTTGTTTTTCTTTCCCAGTGTTGCTCTCTTAACCCAGTAAAGGGGATAATTATTTATAGCAATAAAAAAAAACAAATGCATGATTTATCCATATAGGAAGCAAATGAGATAATGTTAAAAATTTGATTACATTTATATGACAATTTTTATTATTATTATTATCTAATAATTTTGAAGGAAGAAAGACACATGAAATTTCAATGACATTTGATTTATAAATCAATATAAATGTAAAGTGAATCGAATTTAACTTTGAAAGGATACGGTACTTTATTATCTATCTCAGCTCTAGTCGCTAACTGTTAAACGAGTTGATCATGTACGAATGTACATAATGTGTTTCCTTGCCTTAATATATAATACTAACTACAACAGTATTCGTCTCCAATGACAAAATTTATTATATGTACTCACACTAGCATTGCCTACCAATGCAATCGTTTTTATGAGAAGACGATTACAGAAAAATCGGTTCTTCTAAGAAAATACGGAGCTGACGAGAAGGAGATAATTAAAAAAAAAACAGATTTATAAGTAAAGAGTATCACGGGTTTGCCTCGGTGAAGACCGCTAACGTGATGAAAAGATAATCAAAGACTCAGTAAGACACTTAACTTTGTAAATCCACTGTCAAAACAGTACAGCCACTTCAACAGGCCCTTGTTTTATCTATATATACCCAAGCTTTTCAACTTCATCTATAAAATTTACAATTATTCGCTTAATGATAATGAAATGCAAACAGATTTGAACACCTTTCCCCTTTTTATAGAAGAGAGCGTTTATATTTAGAATTCGCTTCAAGACAAGATTCAAATCTCAAATGGATCAACGTTCATGCACATTTAATAATGTGATGCCAAATAACCTGTATCACCTCAATTTTGTAACTTTTCTATACTTTATAAATAGAATTGATTTTTAGTTAGTTCTGATAGAAAGCCAATCGATTAGTCCTTTTTCATTGATGATTTAGACAAAGCTCTCAGATTTCCTTGAACATTTCGATTTTTAGATTAATATAAAAGAAAAGCCACTCGATTCAGATTTTCTAACAGAAATTATTGATAGAAAAAGATCTTCATACTTCAGAAATAGATATCCAGATGTTTTTGTCAAAACTAATGTTGTGAAGTCTATCAGAGAACCTGAGTGTAAAACAAACTATATCGACAACAAAAATGATGTTTTTCTAGTAAGTACAAAGGGTTGCCGGAGAAATGCTTGATTTGGTAGAAAAAACTATAAAAGCTATGTGCTCTTAGGATTATACGAATTCTCCGTTTTCATAGTGAATTCATATTAATATGAAATTCAATGGTGGATTTCGTTGATACGGTGATCATAGATCCTTAAGCAATATGTTATAGTAAAATCAATATCCTCACCCAAATTTAAGGGATTTTTCTTTTAATTTGTTGGGAACATAAATTTTCTTAAAACCTCCTGCCTCATCAAAGGGTCTAGGAAAATTTATTGACATCAAATCATCGATATCAATTTATCGACGTTAATTCATCGATGGATAAATTCATCGACCATCAACTCATTGATCTGTAAATATCGACTTTTTTCTCCTAATGAATACTTCCTATTGCTTAGAATAAATTCCTATATATACCTATTGCTGCCTCTGGTTTTTGTCAAGTTACCATGTATAAGTAATTATTTTAAATCTAATTAACTTTGATAGAAATAAACCTTATTCTAAACCGTCTGTCTTGCTTCGTTCATTTCGCAAGGAGGGAGGTTTATAAAGTCAAAGGAGCCTCTGTAAACTTGGTATAACAAAATGACACCTTTCAAAAGCTAAAAATAAATTTAATTAACGATTTTTTGTAAGAGCTTCAAAGTTGGTTATCGTACACTTTTGATTTTTACATTTTTGGAAATACAAGTCCTAAATATGTAATTGAAACAATAATTTTTGCTATTTTATGCACAAAATTTCTTTATATAATCTTAATTTGGATCGGTGTTTATGTGAAAAACCATGCCAATCAAAAATTTGCTCTAAGCAGTTGAAAGTATTCATTGCGATAAAAAAGTCGATGAATTTACAAATCGATGAGTTGATGGTCGATGAATTAATCCATCAATGAATTGACGGATAAATTAATTGATGATTAATGAATTTACTGTCGATGAATTTACTGGACACCATTATCAAAAACCTATCGACGAAAATTCTGCTTAGAAAACTACCATCATATCTCTTATTAATATAATACATGAGTAAATCAGAATTCCTTTTTGTGTTAAGAATACAGGTCAAACGATCTAAGAATTCATAATCAATATTTGAGGAGTATTTGTTTACTAGATGGTATTCTTGTGGATTCGTATAATAATGAGACTCAAACAGAACTGCTGAGGAAAGTCCTTGATTTGTTGCAGAGTAATTGACTTTTTCTTTCCTGAGAGATGTGAATTTTTCATTAGGGAAATTATGTTTTTTGTCCAAATCGTATCTAAAAACAGAGTTCAGAGTAACAGAGATTACCGGGAAGCATTTTTAAGGAATGAAGATCTGAATATATCAAGCCGTGTAAATCTTTTTTTTTGGAGCCATGAATTCAATTTTTTCATCAAAGATCATCGGTGGATCCTTGTGACTTATTTGAGTATGATTTTGACCTTATGAAGATAAACCTATAAGATCATTGTTAAATCCAACATTTTTGAGGCCCTATGGCATTGTGTTAGAAGTAAATTCGATCAGGTATCCAATAACCATTTGAAGCCGGAATTTATACCCCTTGATGTGTTAAATGTATTTGTAAGCCATTGAAATAATGAGAACAGTTGTCTAACTCTTTGTTTATCGTATACATTTTTTGTGTGTTGTTGTATGTATTTAAAAGATTTTCCTATTTTTTAATTCGTTTGTATGTATTTTATATATACTATTTATTTTTAACTTTTTCCATCCAGAGGATTTTCGGTAGCTGTATGATTCTCGAGAGGAAACAATGTTGCTATCTGCTAAACAATTTCATTATGTTTGATTGTAAATAATGTGAAGAGGAGAACGAATATTAGTCTCTAGTGAGAGAGCACTAACCATATAACTAAATTATATAAAACTATAAATAGCAGTATTGGAGAGCTTTTTTTTTGTATTTTTCAAAGTGTAAAAATACATTGAGTTATTCATTCTTGTCAAAGTGCTAAAAAAGAATGCTATTTATAACGATTAATTGCGTGCGAATAGAAAATGAATAGATTTTATTAAACATTAATGAAATGGTTATAAAAGTTTCATTAGAGAAACAATAAGTATTACCTATACTTTAAATAAAGCAATGTTCTATAAATGGAGCTTTCATTGAACTCACTTCATTCTTTGTGGAAAACAAAGCAAAATCATAATTCGTGTTTCCTCGTTGGTGTGAGTTTTTTTTCAGCGAGTATCATTTGAGTGACATACATGTGAGCAAACTTGATCTCAGCAACATTATAGGATAAATGACATCATTATTAAATATGACAAAACCTTCCATATAATCAAATAAAATTAAAATTCCTCTACTGAAGTCAAAAGAATGGTGCATAAAATGCTTGAAGTCTAGTAAGAGCAATTGAGACAGTTCGTTAAAACTTTGTTGGATAAATAAAACTTTACCAGTCTTGAAGGACGGAGCAAAGCATTCCTATCCTTGATATAAACTTTGTGAATAAAGACAATGCCCCTTGACTATTCAGTTATTAATATATTTTCTTATTAAGATGTGAATATCCGATGACATACTCCTTGTGAAAAAATAAATAGATTCCATTTCACATAAAAAATATTATGAATTAAGGATAAGTGAATAAGTGTGTTATTCTGTGTTTTCAGTATATTTTGAGTGCGTCATAGCTTTTGTATAAGTCGTTCTAACACTTCCAGCTGATTTATTTGTCTTGAGTGATGTCTTTGTATATATTAGATAAAGACAAATTACCGACTGACATAAAAAATATTTCATGATTACAACCCATTTTTTATTTTTTCAGAATTTAATTTTCAACAATTCTAGCTATCATTTTTTATTTCAAGTACAGAATAACTCATACTGAAATGGAAATTTTACCACATTTATTACCAACAAAAAAAATTCTTGTGTTCATCTTTTGTATATAAAGTCCTATATTCAGTGTTCACAATACAGTCTATTTCAATAGTTTTTGTTTAAGATATATATATATATATATATACATTGTATTCATGTTTTAAAATAATGGAAAAATCTCCATTTTACATAACTTACATCACAAGCAGAACTAGCAAGGTGTTACCCTACTAATATATATCTTGCAATTAAATGAAGAGCAATTCTATAGTTGGGAAGAATTTGCTAACTACTACTCACGGATTTTGGGCTATATTTCTATTATTTTTTTTAATGAAAGTTTGCAAGATACAATAAAGATAACGAATTGAAAAAAATATTATTTAGATGGGATTATAATATATATATGTACATCATAGTTGAATCGGTAAGACCAAAGAACTACTCCTCCGTAATTATCTTTTGACTAGATATGGTTCCCATATCTGTTTCAGCTTCTAACAGTCTCTAAATTCATGGCTAACGTTCTTCTTGAATGACATGATTCACAAATTTATTTATTTTCTGTTAAGTACAGCCTAAAGAAAACCTTAAAGTTTAAGTGGACCAAATCCATCAAAAACTGACGAAACGCACCTGTAATCTCTGAGAGACTTTTTTGTCCACTTTGAAACAACTTTTTTTACATGCAAAGGTGTCGCTTTTCAAGTGCATAAACCTTTCTATATTTTTTTTTATTTGTCTTTCCTTCGCAGAATTCACTTACGTAGTTATTTATATAGTCATTCGTAGCATCTTAAGAGCCCCAAGTAGCCAAAAAAAATAAGCGAGAAAATTTGAATAAAAATGGATCATCTGGTCATTATTCTGCCACTTCGTTTT
Organism: Lepeophtheirus nordmannii; assembly: GCA_963680855.1. Classification (NCBI taxonomy): domain Eukaryota; kingdom Metazoa; phylum Arthropoda; class Copepoda; order Siphonostomatoida; family Caligidae; genus Lepeophtheirus; species Lepeophtheirus nordmannii. Next base: position 23,169,567 of record OY804522.1, on the reverse strand, counting down.
AGAACTTCACTGATGTGGGCTTCCTTTGGAGTTGTGAAATGATCACAAATGATTGTTTCTGTTTGTAATCTTTTGTCAGTGCTTTTAAACTAGAGGTAGTGAGATCAAAATGTGGATTGATGTATTTTCCTCATTTATTCCTCAATATTATTGTGCACCTGGCTCCAGTTATATGAGTGGCCTTTGGCTTGTTAACTTTGTAGTTCATCAACTTCTCAACACATTTACAAAAGCAAAAAAACAAACAGAGGAAACTAAACACAACCAACTTGAATGTGCACAATAAAGTCTGGAAGCATAATTGAATTAAAAAGAAATATAAGTTTAATGGAGATAGTTATTATTTTTCTATTTTTACCTTCATGGAGAGGGCTGAATAAAGTGCTTTTTACCATGGTTATTGATCTTGTTATTCTCAGCAACAAATGCATAAAAATATTTGTTTAATGAACAAAATCTTTTTGCATTAGAAATCAGTCCCAAGGGTCACATTAATTGATTGTATGTAATTGAATTTATTTAATATGGTGATAGAAATGTTATACATATTATAAGTGTATATAAGTTCTTTTTATTCAATTTTTTGTGTTAAACTTCTTCAAAATTGATATTTTTATATCAGGTTATAATTACAGTTAAACAATTAACAGGCGGGGGACATATAAAGAAATTTGTTGGAAATTTCAAGCTCAGCCGGTATGTAAAAAACAAAAACAAAAGATAAATCTTGTAACCCCGACATCTTGATGAATATTTTGGAAAAAACAGTGTCAGCACTTTTTTACTACATTTCTACAATTATTCTTTTACCCTTTTACAGGAGAGGGCGTTTTGAGGAAATTAATACAAATTATACACAAGATTCAAAGTTCATTCGATCAGGCATTTGAATGAATTGATTATTAATAATAATAATCAATTCATCATTGATAATAATTAATAACACATTTGGAAAATGAAACATCCTGTATAGATTGCCAACTACTAAAAACATCGCACGCGAATAAATGCTTAGGATTTGCATCTCTAGACATCATAATTCATAATACTATAATAGTTGGGAGCCATTTTAGTCTCTTTTTTCTTGAGATGAATACTTTTTTTTACGACGTGATATACATACTTGTAATTCAAAACAACTTATACGCATACATTGTCTCACTTTACAACTCAATTCAGCTTCTTCAATGTATAATACATACATATATTATGGATGTATCTAAACGTATTTTATTATGAGGAAATATAATTAAGTATATATATGTACATACATACAATAAAGTGTTGCTTCATTACTCCATCAAAGCTCTCTTTAATGCATTATTCCCTTTGTGTAGTTTGTACATACATGTTTTTCTGTACGTACTGGAGGAAAGTATTCATCATGTATAATGTATTCGAGAGAAATTTCATACTCTGTTGATTTAATGATGTATTTGAATACATGAATACATATGATTCAAGTCTATTCTATCGATTTATCTATTTATAACAATCATTTCCTATATATCTAAATAAACCCCTCTTCCCATATTTTTGGATGTGTAGAGCATGATAGCTATGTACTAATCTATTTTTTTGGTTGAAGATTTTCAAAAGTCCTGCCGCCTCATGGTCCTTAAAGATTTTTAAAAAAATGCTTATTTTAAGGTTCCTTTATATTTTTTTTCAAAACAAAAATAGTAATCATTATTTGTTAATTGTTCATGTGACAAACTGAATTTAAGATTAAAATTTGATCTGAATAGTATCTAACAATAGTTTTATTATGTAAACAACACAACTCAAAACTCGATACCAAAGACTTTGGACTCACAATATAGGGACATTCTCCAACCCTTGGTCAATAGTTCATTCTGAACTTAGCTTATTAAATATTTGGTGTCAATGGATTGTGTAAAGGGTGTATTATATACTTAATTGTACAAGAAATTATTGTACAAGTTAATCATTGTGTTTTAGAAGATGGTTGATTCTGAATGAAAGTAAGGCTCTATGAATCTTAATCAAATGTTTTTTGTCCAATTGTATACGATAATGCCTTTTAAAGCTTTTTTTGTGTTTAGTTTTGGGGGTTTTTTTTTTCATTAGAAATGAGTTTTTGCCTCCGACAATGACCCTCTATTTCCTTATTACAATCCTTGAATAACTACAGCCAAAATAAATGTCCTTCAATATTTTAAATGTAATTCCTTTGAGTTGCCCAGGATCATTTATGTGTATAATTATCTGTCTTTATTGCAGGGATAATATTTTTTTATTTATTAAATAGGAGTCAGAACTTTATTTTAGCTTAAAATAAAAACAGTGTACATTCATTTGAGCGAGTTTCTTTTCAACGGTCCTAATTGCAGGACTTTTTTACATAGTAAACTGTATAAGATAAATGACGTCATTATTAAATGTAACAAACCTTTTCATGTAATTAAATGAAATTATTATTTATCAACTGACAGCATGGGAGTGGTGCTTAAAATTGTAAAATTATTACACGACGAGCTTTTTGGAATAAACAAAAACACTATGTATTCTCCCTTCAGCTGATTTTCATCATTTGATTCTTTTGATTTAAAGCAGCTGACTCTAAGTTATATGAACTCGTAAAGGGTATTATTATTATTTATGATTTTGATATATAAGAAATATATTAAATTGCGCGCCCTTTTTTTGAATTTTTGGTATACAAGTATTAACCATTGATTTGTATATTGATAGAATTTATAAATGCTTAGTATATCTAAATTATAACTCTGCCCAATATTAAAAAGTTGGCAACAAGGAAATTACAGAAGGGTAGCTACCAGTTGTTTTTCCAAATTTTTCCTTTCCCCTTTGTGAGTCGAGGTTGCAAGTGAACAAAAAAACTCGACATGTTACAGGAGCGGCGACACCGTTTTCAAAGTGGGGAAGCTTAATTTTTTTTAAAGGAAGGTAATATTCTAGGGTCACCAGTAGGACTTATCATGGTTCTATCTAAGGTTTCAAATTCGTTGCATTTCAGGATTGCAAATATGTATTTTTATATTATTCATATATTTTAATATATCGTGATAAACCCTTTTTCACCCAAAAGATGTGAAATTCTTTAATTATTTTTTATATTTCTCTCAATAAACTATCAAATTGTTACATAAACCTTTTATTTTATTTTTGGTATTAATATTCCAAAAAGTTATTAAGTTATTGATAAATAAAAGATTATAAAATATATTTTTTTGTCAACATGGAGAATGGACAAGGAATTGAATCCAGAAGCCTTGGAGGTAGATCGAAGCCATGTTTTGATTCTCCTTGCCAGAGCAAATGATCTTTCTGGTGTTGCAGTAGTAGTGAGATTTATGAATATCAATTCCATAATTTTAACAATATTGTGTTCAAGTCAAAATTGAGCTCGAGGTAGAGTTTCTAGCTCATAAATTATAACCCGAAAACAGTCCAGCTTGGAATCTCTGAATAAAGCTCGAAGTATGTCGGACTCTACTTGTAAAAATTGTTCAAAGTAGACATTTTTTCTGCCTGGAGGGCTTTAGATAAACTGTCAGTATGAGAGCAAAGTCGATATCCGATATTCAATCCAAAAAAGAAATCGAATTTCTACCAATTATTGGATATTTTACGTCTGTGGCAATTATATTGTTTTTGAGACAAAAGTTTCAAAGTGTCATCAGTTCTGTATAATTATCTAGAGTTCTTTTAAAATATTCAACACGAACTGTCCATCTTGTTTCCGATAGCTTTGATATAAAATTTGATTTGATTTCACATTCACATTGATTTTGCTCTTTAATGTTACCCAAAAGGTAAATATCCCTTTTTGGTGAATATTTGATTAACATAATAACTTCCTGCAGTGTCCATGGTGTCACCTAGAATTTTAACATTTTTGGTCACATCCTTGACAGAAAGAGAGAGGGAGTATACAATGGCAATGAGCATACTTTGCTTTTGGCTGAAGCTTTTGGAGCTCGACCGCAACCCCAGTTTTTTTCAAGCATGTACCTAGCTCCGTCATAACATTGGCTACAAAATTTTTTCATTTTCAATCTGATACCTCATGTGAATATCCTTGATAACTGAGACTATAGTTGAGCTTTTAACGTCTGGTATTTCGTAAAATCTAAGAAAAGTTTTGTGTGCTTTCAAGTCTTCCACCCAACGAAGGCAAAAGGTAAGTTGTTCATTGTTGAATCTAAGATAACCATGAAGTACTTACGTTTAATTTCTCACATTTCCTTTTCCTTGTTATCAAATAATTCATCAACATCAGTGCACTGAGGAATCAGTATTTTATTGGTAGATGCAGCTTTGTAACATTTACACAATCGATACTTTTCATATTTTTCGACAGCTTTTTTAAAAATTTTAAATCCTTTTTTTAAAAAAGGTATTCTTTATACATAGCTCAGATTTTAAATTGTCTTAATTATATTGCCGTTTGCAAAGGTAGTTCATGACAGAATCATCTAAAAAGTTATAGTCTAGCCATGGAAATCTCTTGAACCAGTCTTGAATACAAGATCTTTTTTGATTTCCATAGATAGATTCTGAGAAGACAAAACTGCCTTCTGGATGATAAGGACCATTTTTTAATAACTGTGGATGCTGCACGTCATTGATACCCTTAATAGTGCTTTCGTTGCTTGACTTAACAGTCAGTGGGGTAATGGAAGAAGAAGCTGTGAAGTAACTCCTAATGCTTATTCCTTTTTTGTTCGACATTGGTACTTAAAAATGGAATATATAATTTTCACTTACACAACTAAAGCTTTTAAATTATTTAAAATTTAAAAAGGCTGAATTAAAAACAGGTATAGTTTCGAAGAAATTGAGGGGTCATGAGGGTCTAATAAATAAATAAAAATATTATTTGGCCAAAAAATAAGCCCCCTAGTGGCGCCGCCCATGGACTCTCAACGGAAACTTCGTAAACTTCTATGGAAAGAAGAATTGGTCAGTCTTCCAGCACTTTCTTTTTCTAATTTATCTACCTTACTCCCCCTTCTCTTTCTCTCTTTCTATGCCAAGAACTTATTTGACATCCTCTTAGGTACATATTTAATATTTTTATGCCAGTGAAGTATACATACACAATATATCAAGAGGATACAAATGACACTCAGATACTTGATGAATATTAAAATGGAAATTTTTTGTGAATACTTTCATTTTTCATTTTTATATTTGAAAATATAGTCCCTGTTCTGAAATTTTTTTATATGAATGAATAAAAAGAAACAAAATATTTATTACATATTTGACTAATGGGAAAAGGCACAGAATGTCCGTTTATATCCACAGTTGTAAAGCCAGGGTTAAAAGCGAGCAATGATATATTATATGAAAATAATTCCATTCCTAAAACAAATCTTACTTTTTCAAAACAAAACAAAAATTTTCCTTCTGAGTACTTTTTCCTACACGTCTTCCGAGGACACCTATAATACCAGGGTATTTTGTTACGCATTATTATTAATATGTTACAGTCCCTGGCATATGATCACACCGAGAACGGAGTAAGGAATTGTCATTACCGAAACCAACCAACCGCAACGTCCTCGAATGCCAGAGTGTTGAAAAATTCAGTAAGCAAGTTTTCTCAAATAAATTATACGACAGAGTAATGATACGAGGGATTACGATTTCAAACATAATTATGACCGTTGATGTACTTTCAAAAATAAAGATAATCTAGTTTGTGTCATCATGAGTCTAAATTTATTAGTAGATTTATGTAATTTTGCTAAGATTTTTCTAAAAAAGTATGAATTAAGATTCTAACTTTAGATAAAATATGTGTTAAATATGTATTCAATGGTTGATGATTTTTCTCTTCTCTTGACCTTTACTTGCACAAATGGTTGGAAAAGAATCCACATTCTCCAATAATCGTCCTCATTCATGTTATGGACCCTAGACTTTAATTAATAAGACATTTTTGACTCTGTTAATAACCACACATGTGTATATTATTATTTTGAGGATAATACTTCACGGGAAGCTTCATTGGAAGAAGACATCTTCATCATTCATCCAGTGTAGTTTTATGGGATCTATATAGCATGTTATTTTTAATTTGTTAATAAAATACTTTTATGCTTAATTAATTAATTTTATCGTTTAGTCCGTACACCTTTTTACATTGTTCAAAATTGACATGGTCTGGTATAATTTAATAACATTATGAATTACTTCAGTATGAGTTATAAAATCTATTAATCACGCTATTGTTTAAAATTATTCAATAATTGAACAGCATTTTTTGTTGAAAACTTTATCTTAAAGTTTAACTCTGGTCTCTAAATTTATCTGTCATGTCAAATTTATGAACTAAGTAAATATAAAGTCGTAAGAAAAGAAATGTATATTAAACAATTAATAATAAATTTGTAGGATATTTAACACATATTTTATCTAAAGTTAGAATCTTAATTCATATTTTTTTAGAAAAATCTTAGCAAAATTACATAAATCTACCAATAAATTTAGACTCAATACCCTGTTTTACATCAAGGAAAGTTTAAATTTTGAAATACAAATTTCCTAAGGTTTTTAAAGTAATGAAACGTTGATAGATGAAATAATTATAAATGTCTTAGTGGATCATTGTCTCCAATTTTTTGGGTTTTGTTGATGGAACTGCGTAATTGTTTATGGACAAAAAAATTGAAAATGTCTATGTTTAATCATCAAAAGTTAAAGTACTTTAAAGTAAAGTTTATAAGAATGTACGAATACTTTTTAATGAATTTATTCATAAAGAATCCATATTTGTTTCCAAAGCTATATTATTTACAAAATGGATACAAACCATCAATATTTTATATTAATTGTTTTGTCGTTTGTTTTGGAAAGAAAGGAACTTGTATACGGCCTATATTTGATTCTATTGAGCTTTTGATTAAAAAGTTTCTATAAGATGATTATACTATCGATAACAAAGTGCTTCTTTCTTCAATTTGTGATTATTGTAGGAAAATACTACATATATGATATTCTAAGGAATTATTTGAACAAAATAAATCAATTGTATGTACTTAGTTCTTATATTCATGCAAAAAATATCTTGCCTAAGTACGTCAGGGAAAATAACTTACACATTATGAAAAAACCTTTGAAGACCCTAAATTAGAAATAATTATGACTTTGAACGCTAAAAAAGAGGAAAATTAGCATCAAGTGAAATAATAAGTACCCATTTACCTTTGTAAATATTTAATTTATTCTAATTGATTATTCTCACAGATAAAATAAAGTATACGAAATGATCATCTCTAATTAAAATGAGGTATATTGAAAATACAAAGGGTGCTTCAAAATGTTTATCGGAAGTGTAAGCATATTTTTTACTCCCACTCTTTTGGTTTTGAAGATAGAAAGTTAGTAAAACACATAAGATTTCTCCAGATAGTTAAAAAATCACATATTTTTTCTTTAGTTAACTTTTCTTAATGATCTGTTTTACAATTCTGAATGAATAAATAAATAAATCTTTTACTGTTTTCATAATTTATTTTAATTTTGAAAATTTTGGTTTTTTATTCACAATACTACCATTTCCAAACCCGTTCGTGGTCACAATTCTCGAGTAAATTGTCACTTTTTAGAACATATCAGCTTTCATTTGATTTACTTTTATATGACTGATATTGTTCTCCCACAGGACTAATTAGCTTGGATTTTATAAGGGTCATAAGATAAAAAATATGAAAATATAGTTGAAATGAAAGAAGATCCCTTTATAAAAGCTTGTATTTTACAGTGGAAAGTTCGTATAAGGTATGTCATAGATTTGTTGGAAAAACTGAAATTAGTCCGTTCCTTTTCAAGATATGTAAGTAATATGGGCATTATTGAAATTCTTAAGAAGAAATTCCATAAATAAATGTCTGTTTATTTTGTTTTTTGCCGATATAATGTGAAATGTTACGGAAACAAAAAACTCATATAATAACTAATTAATTCTTTGTATAGAAAAAAAATCAAATTTAAAATTCATAAAACCGAAAAATATAGTAGTTAAAGCCAAAATGCTTTACTCAGAAGTCTAATTTCAGTTGTAGAATATTTTTCTGTAAATATTTGTATGCATTTTAAAATCCCTCAAAGAATTGTAGGCAAATTCATTTATAGCCAGGAATGATATTACAATAAAAATTTCACATGGTTTATGATAATGTGTACGTACTTATAATACGTTGAAGACTTAATTCTTTGAAATAATTAATTATATTTTTTGTTTGATATTTATATTTTATGAGAAACTTATATCATGCAAACACGTACTTATATTTATTTATATTTTGTATATAATTACATTTTCATGTTGGTGAAACGCTATTATATCAATCATGGAGTCAATTTATGAACACAAATTTGTTTTGTTTATTTGAAGAACAAAATATTGTTTGGAACAAAGAAAAATCCTATTTTGATTGTTACATACCAATTAATTACTTTCGCACATTATTCATTTTCCCCGAATACATCAAGAATGATAGCAGATCGTAACTTTTCTTTGAAATGCTCTTACCCCCCCCCCCCCCCGCACTCAATGATAGTTTCAGTGGAGGAATAGGACATTGTGGACAAGATAAGTTGTACAATACCTACAGAAAGTCCAAGAACACTCTAGTTTTTTTGGTAGATTAAAACATATGCAACAATAAAATAATATTTGGAATGTTACGATACATCTGAAAATGATTCATTTTGACCCATAAATGTCCATTTTTTATAATTTTTAAAGTGCCTGTATCATGCAAAAATGGCATCTGAAATTTTGCAGATTTGGTTTTCTCAATGCCTTCTAGCAAAAAAAAACATAGTGCAGTTAAAAAAAATACCCCAAAAATGGGAAACTATAAAACAATCTTTTCATGCAGTGTGTCAGACGAGATCGTTATGATAATTTTGCTGGCTACAAGTCAAATGAAAGCCCCGTATCGAATTTATAGTTCTTTTTATTTTCTTGAATATTAAGCATAACTAAATTGTTTTGAACAACAAATCTAATTCTTTCCTTACATGTCAAAAAATATAACAATATCAAATAATAGGTCCAGAGACACTGAAGCACTGCATTGAAGAGGTATTACCCAGTAGAGTTGCTGTGAATTGGAATTAGTTGTAAGAACTCCTGATGAACCTGTATGTCAGGTCACATCTCAGGTGAAAATGGCTAGCTGAGCTATGTCCTTTGTACCAGTGCCCTAGTCAAGAGAGCAAGGGGGAAGGCAACAGTACTCCCTTCAATAAGTCCTGTACGTTGATGGCCCATCAATGATGGGCATCTAATCTATGTGGTGACGAATATTTCATAATGAAATGTTGAAACTTCCGAAGGTACGCCATAGTATCGAAAATCTCATAAGATAATGGCTTCATTCTACATCCAAGGAAATGGCAGATCTAATAACTGGCACATGTTACCTTGTCAGTGCCGCACTGACAAGGTAACAAGGTAACTACAGGCACTGACAGTGCCTGTAGTTTGCTTGTGGGAAAGTGAAGGTTTTTTTACGGTTTTAACTAAGTTAAAGGATGATGTCTTTCCTCTCAGTGGTAGCATTGATCCAAAATTGATTGTTCCGTATATAGTTTCTCCAGTGATGGAGAATTTTTGAACAATTTTATCAGAGTCACTGTTTTCTAACATACTGTAACATACTAGGACCAAATCCAAATTTAGCTTTAATTTTTTATATAAGAATATTTTTAACTATTCTAAAAAAATGAAAATTGCATTGAGCTTGTTTACTGTTGACATCTAGCAACACTACTAAGCACAGGAAAACACCTTCACTTTGTGTCATATGACTCATATACAAAAAGAGAAAAGTTGACGTAGAGCATCGAGTCTTCAATCCTGACTGGACTGATAATTATTTGATTTTTAATTATAAGATTGATAATTACATGCATAAAAAAGAAATGACAGCACTTAAAAAAATCATTTTACGTTAAATGTCCTAGCATCTCCCACACATACGCATATATATTAAATAAGCGAAACCAGTAAACTACACATTTTAAAATGTGTAAATATATGTATTTTTATAAAGCCGTTTTTATATTTTTTCGGTATATTTTTAACAAATGTATGTAAATAACGTAAAATGATTTTTTTAAGTGCTGTCATTTCTTTTTTATACATGTAATTATCAATCTTATTAATAGAAAAATTGATATATCATATGGTTGCAAATAATTGTGTATTTATGTATGAATCAAATACTTGTATTTACATGTAATTAAATGCAATAATTCCTCAAACTGTGGTTTATTTAAAATAAAAAAGTATAAATCTTAAATAAAACTCAACTACATGAAAATTAGGTCTAATGATGACAAAGTTCCATCAACTATAATAATTATAACTTATTATCATAAATCCAAATCATTCCTTATGGAATCTATCAAAAACAAAAAGTCCTCCTCAAATAAATCTGAGTATTGAATTAAACTTTTACACATTTCAGGAATGGTATTTAGATCAATTGGAATGTGATGGTCATTTATAACGTTTCTTGATATTGTACTTAAGTCTTTTGGATTTGAGCATTGTTTGTAAGATTCTCTAAATATTGTCAAGTCAGTCATGGTTGAATAGAATGGACAACTCAGAGTAAAATTGAGGAATTCTGAATCTCCATAACATACTGATATTATATATATGTTGATGAGAATACTGGTTATATGCCAGGCATTCCAGTTAATTGAGTCCCATGATGATTTAAGATCTTCAATTTCCCTCATTGAGTGTCGTAATGTTCTTAGAGTTATTATCCCATTTTTTAAACAAAGCAGTTTTTGATGTACACCGCTGAATAAAGAGATAACTTTAGTATCATCTGACGATAAATTAGGACTTAAGCTTGATAACTTGGATAATAACATTACGATGACATTCACTTGTTCAACATTAATGTTTAAAGACAATGCAACAATAGGATGAAGGTAGATTTCATACTTTTCCATTTCTAAACCAGTTGAAAGGTCATCAAATACTGATAATATGTCAAAGTTTGTATCAAGAGGAGAAACCAATAGGAAATACGACATCAAAGATATCCATAGTTTTTTATAAGAGGTAGCATACTGAAAGATATAGTTCGAGATACAGGATTCTTTAACTTTTAATCTAAATTTTTTGGAATTTATTTCGTATTCCAGGAGTAGATTCAAGCACTTGGGAATTTTAAAATTATCTACTGCTAATTTGTAAATTTGAGTTATCAAATGTGGATCGGAGTTAATATTGTTGATATTCATGTGCTGAAGTAATAGTTTCATAATTGTAGAAGTGTGTTTTCTTTGTTGGCAAATAGATTCAAAAATGATGAAGTGACCATCAGGCAATTTCTCATTTACATCGGCACCATTTTTTAATAATATTTTTACACACTCAGCTGCTCCTTTCATAACAGCAAAGTACAAGCCACTATGACCCCGAAACGACTTCATAAGCACAATTTTTGATCTAGATTTTTCATTAACAAATTCTAATAAATATATGAGAGCACTAGCATTTTTAGACTCACAGGTCATCATTAGGGGTGTTACACCATCTTCATCTACGGCTAATATATCCGCCCCATGGTGGAGTAAATATTTAACAGAATCTCCAGAACCATCAAAAAGACAAGCAAGATGCAGTGGGCTTTCTCCCTGCCCATTTTTTAAATTAACATTCGCACCCTTCTGTACTAGAATTTTCAGCATAGCAAATCCAATCTCCATTGACTCTAAGTTCAATGCTAAATGCAAGCAAGAACCCTCGAAGGGATGTAGACAATTAATGTCGATCGAGGGTGAACTTAGAAGGATCTCCAGTGTGGGAAGATGAGAAGATTTTACTCCAAGATGTAGAGGACTCATATCTTCAAAAGACTTCCAATTGATATTGGTTTTTCCTGAAAAAAGGAGACATTAAGTAACTATGAAGAGTACAATTTAACAAATACCATTGTGTAAAAGAAGAGACAAGCAATCAGGGTGTTTGTTAACTACGGCATGGTGGATTGCTCTCCAACCCCTATTATCCTGGTGATCCTCTTTTCCCTCCAATAGTAATTTCTCTAATAAGGAATAATTTCCTATTGCAGCCGCAGCGGATAAACTATTGAGTGAATCTATTCTAATAGCATCGAAGTCCATTCCTAGGAAGTCATTACTCATTAGTTATAAATGAATAAATTATATATTTAATAAAAAATGGAATGAAGCAATTTTATTGTGAATACAAAAAAATGAAATAAAGTTAGAAGTAATAAAAACAATATTAGAAAATACCAAACTAATGAGTACGTAGAATACATGTATTGTAGTATAACAGAATTAGGAAAATTTGATTGGGCAAGCTCGAAATGAGACATTCATTGATTTACATAATTTTTTAGGAAATAAATAAAAACTAGGGAATATTGTAGTAAATATAAAAACAATACTAAAACTCTGAAAAATCTTTAGCAATATATATAATATACGTATATAAAAACAAAAACAAAAATAATTCTAAAATGTATATGTATCTATGCGAACTACTTAAAATAGTCTCTGGATATAAAATAAAATGCCTTAATCGACAGTAATGATAGGGCAGCACTTAGATGGTGGTGCCTTCCAATTATAATTGTAGCTACGAAATAATTCAAACTCTGATTGGCAAAGAGTTCCTCGAGTAGTAAGCGACTCATGCTTATTCTTAATGTCTTTAATGCTTTGTTTGTGTGAAACCAAATAGGAATTAAGACAACCTCTAGACCTATATTCCGTATCAAAACGAATGTCGTGAACTTTATTAACTTTGAGTCCTGCGAGCCATGATCCGACAGAAATATCTTCATTTCTATAAATTGTTAGAAGATTGGAGTTTTCAGCCAAAAAAGAAACCAGATTGCTGGAAAGAACATAACCACCACCAAGAGCATAAGGCAAGTATCTATCACATAAATTGTAGTCTAGTTCAGCCCATTTTCCATGACGAAATATAGTTCCAGTGCCTTTAAAATAACCCCAGTAAAGCGACTCTTGATAATTAGAGTTCTTGAGTTCATCTAAGATTTCAGGTATTCGAGCATAACTATCGTCGTCAACCTTGAGTAAATATTTGAAATCAACATTACGATGCATTTGAATGAAGGTCTCTAAGACTTTTTTTGTAAGAGTTATGTAAGTATCGAAAATAGGAAGTATCAATAGATCCTCATGTTTCTTAGATTCCTCAATAAGTGTTCCTTCCAATGAGGATGTTATATCAATCGATCCAACAATAAAGTAGCATAAAATTTGTCTTTGAACATCATTTGGTAAATTACTTAGCCAAGTAGAGCGTATAGCATTACGCCTGTCGATGTTTGATGGCTCCGAAATAATAATTACGACTAAAAAGGCTGTTTTTTGTCGACCTCCGTTCCGTAAGAGGTTCTTTATATCATCTGAATCTTGATGATGAGTTTCAAGGCAATGGGATTCATCCCTATGACTCAAGGTTGCATATTGGTAACCAATCATGAAGCTCACAATAACTAGAAGAAAGGGAAGGACCAAACTATTCACCAGGTAACGTCCATTCATAGCTCCCTGTAATACATAATGAAAAGCAATCAGTATATACGATGTGTTTTCACACTAAACTTGTAATGAATTAATTTATTATACACAAATAAAATGCATTGGAGAGGCATCCATTATAAATAAACAAATATATATCCCTATGACAAAAATATATTTTATAAATCAACAAATAATGAGTATAATTATGAAGTATTTCGTTTATCAATGGAATACATAGTCCGAAATGTTAAATTGATCCTCTCTTCCTTGCAATTAACATCTCTAGGTAAGCAATGAAGCCAATCCTCTTGAGTGGCACCCTCCATTAATAATAAACTTCCAGGAAATAGAGGAAAGCGAATAAAATTGGGTGAACCAGACTTTTTACGAAATTCAAAAACACGCACAACTCCTAAAGAGACTGAGGCTGAAAAAAAAGAAAAAGATAATACATTGAATCAAATTATAAGAAATTAATACAAAATTACCTATTGCAGGATTACGGCCTAGCTGAGGGTGTACATCTGCATGCCAACCACACATATCATGACCATGTCTATATAAATTTGCAAAACAAGAATTAAACTCTGTATTCGTCATGCTCATTAAACGATGAAGTAAATCTAATAATTCTGGAGCCCAATTAAGATTTTTTTCTAGATTTAATCCAGAGTGAATGTAATCACATGGGCCATACCAAGCAACCAATCTTGTTTCAAATTTCCATTCACCACCAATCTTTACTTGCTTTTGATGCCACTTGCAGTATTTTCGAAGTCGATTAAACATTAAATGGTTCCCCTTATCAGATAGAAATTTTGGCCAATACCGAATAACGGATACACCATTTGGTGTGTCTGACAAGCATAGTTCGCCACCATCTTTAATAAACCATTCGGGAACATTAACACATGGAGATTTTTGAGGATTTGCTATTTCTGGAGGTAATTCAAAAATATCGGGTTTAGCTTCTTCCTCACAAGGTTCATTTGGTTTAATGGGGCCAATCCCTGGACCCATTACTAATTGTGGAACTTTAGGAGGAACTATATAATCCGAAGTAGTATACGCAGGCTTATCTTCCACGTTTGAGTCATCTAATTTAGATGATCCGAATCCAGGGGCTTTGAAATTCGCAATTTTATCACGGTCAGCATCCTTAATGGATTCGTCATATCCCTCAATTTCTAATCTTTCATATTCTCTAAATTTAGCATTTTCTATATGTTCATAATCAGGGTCATAGATTTTTCTTTTTTTACCGTAGCCATAGGTTTCAATATTTAACTCCCATGTTGGAGCAACTTCCTTATATTTTGTACTTTCCTTCAAAGATTTTTGAATTTCTTGAGCCTGATCTTCAGGAATAGCCATATCCAAGAGATCAACAACTCCTTCTTCTTCTTCGGGAAGGTTTGAAGTTTTTTCTGAGGAAGAATCATTTTCAGCTTGAGGACGGAAATGTTCAAATTCATAAACACCTTGAGCATTAGGGTACATGGACTTTTGGCAGTGAGTGCATATAAGTTTGCCTTCAATTTCAGCAATTCTGGCTTTCATATTGGCCATAGCCCTTGTTTTAGCTTTGATTTCTTCAAGTTCTGTCAATTTTTGTTCTTCCTTCTCAAGTTCATTCTTCTTTTTAGATTCCAATTTTAATTCTTGCGCACATTGTGATCTATATATTTTGAGTTGATCACAGGCATCTCGGTATCTTTTAACATCTCCAAACTCCTGAAGAAATTCAGTCTTCCTTTTCGCAAATTCAAATTTTTGCCGATATGTAAGCTCTGAAGAATTTAATGCAAGCTCAATGGCAGCTGTAAATCCAGGTACGTCAATGGGACTTCTTTGGTAACATATATCAATAATTTGAGAGTAGAGCCGAGGCTCACCTCTTTCACGTTTCAATGCAGCTCTCAATACTCCAAGAGCTTTCTCAGGATTACCAACAATCTTAAACAAAAATCGAGCATATTTCATGGACGCCCAAGTTCTTATATTCTTTCTGTTTTGTGGAATCTTTTTGATGAGTTTTTTATACATTTCATCAACTTTATCAAATGCACCTAGTCTTCTTTGAATATCAATTAACTGCATACAACATTCTAGGAGTAAAGGGTATGTCTTAGAAAGATCAGTAAGAATTTCCATTGCAGAGTCAAGTTTTCCACATTCTTCCTCAAAAGCCGCCCATTTCAATTGAACTAAAGCCTTTGAAGGGCAGTGTATGTGGCAAGCGCGCTTATAAACAGATCGAACGGCTTCATAATCGATATCACTTGACCAAGAAGTTTTCAATACAGTGGACATTTCCACCTCAATTTCATTTTGAAAGGCTTTACTAATTTCATCTATCTTTTCGTCACAATTTAAACTCATAGAAACATTATCCAAATTATCATCTTCAGTTTTTTCTGTACTCTTTGAATCGGTAGATGTACAAGGATGATTTTCAATAGATACGATCGGTTCTTGCATTTCATTTTCTTTTACAGAATCATTTGGATCCAGTGAAGAGTTTTCTTCACATTCCATAGACGGGCTTTCAACCGTTTCCTGTGAACTTGCTTGATCTTCAGAGGATTCAGGTTCTGTAATAACTCGCATAACCTCTTGACCTTCGTTATTTTCTTCTTTCCACCCTCGTAAGGTCCAGGCACAACGTTTTTCCTTCAATTGATCAATCTTAGAGAGACCTGTTCCAAAGGACCAACGCGCTTTCTCGAGCTCCAAAATGGACGGCCGATGTTCTTGAAGAGATGGAGATAGCTCTTTATTCTTCTTAAGAGAATCTCTGAAGAAATTTTCCAAGTAACGAGCATATTTAATCCAGAATTGTTCGTAATTTGCACAAGGTATAAGACACCTTTCAAACAATACGATTATTCTCTCGTGATTTCCTTTCTTTATTTCAAAATCTAAGTAGTTATCCCAATTTTTTAACTGTTTAGCGTCTAAACTACGGACATGAAAATATGATCGTTTAATTTTTTCTTCAAATCGATAAATTTCATCAACTAACAACTCAGTTTTTTCATGGTCTCCTA
Source organism: Lepeophtheirus nordmannii (assembly GCA_963680855.1). Taxonomy (NCBI): domain Eukaryota; kingdom Metazoa; phylum Arthropoda; class Copepoda; order Siphonostomatoida; family Caligidae; genus Lepeophtheirus; species Lepeophtheirus nordmannii. Next base: position 23,152,963 of record OY804522.1, on the reverse strand, counting down.
TCACAGATGCAACTATTCTTTCCTTCATGCCAATTTTTAATCTATCTTCCGGTTGAACAACTTTTCGAACAACAGAAGGTTCTATCACAGGGTCGGGTCTATAGGTAAGGCCTAATTCTTGACAGGTAATACGGCGGAGCTGTTCATATTCAGGATATTCTAAAATATCTCTTGGATGATGATCTCGAATATGGGCAATAAAATTATCCCAATGCTTGTTGTACAACTTTGTAGGAAAGGCTACTAATCTTTTAAATATTTTAGTAACGTGTCTAAAATTTTTTCTTTCCGACTCCCATTCAATATAACGCTCCCAAAGACCATCTGATTTATATTCCAATCCTGCTGAAGAAATAGCATTTTCACATTTCTCTCGAAATAATTCCTCAAATTTGTCATGATGCTTATACAGCTTACGATACAATTCAAGATAAGTGATCCAGAGATCCACACTAAGAGGAATAGCTTCTAAACCTCTATGAAGGATCGCCAAGGATCTCTCCCAATTGTTCTTTTTTTTCTCAATATCTGAATAGCGGATCCAATAAGCAAAACAATAAGGATAAAGAGGTAAAAATGAGTTATAGACCAATCTAATTTCATCCAAGATATCTAAACTCTCTGCTTGCTGAACAAGATAAGTCCAACCATTAAAATCCCTGGGATTTTCCTTCACAAAACTCCAATACGACTCCAACAGAACCTTACCATCATAGTTGGGATTACTTTCCGCGGCTTTAACCAACTGATCTTGAGATATCTGAGGACCAACTGTGTTTGCCTCCTCCTGTTCTTGATGCAACTGATTCATCTTCATTTCATTTAATGAGTAAATATTTGTATCTTCATTTTTACTTTTGTCGTCTGGGACTTCTTTAACGCTACACCCTTGTTTACGTTTTTCTTCCATTTCAAGAGCAACCGAGAGAGCCATGTTCCTTATGGACTGTTCCTCGAACATTTTACGATCTAATTCAGCCCGTGACATCTTTTCGGTTTGTTGTGCCTCTTTTGAATCAGATGACTCATCCTCGTTTGTCTCCTTTGGAGTGTCTATTTTATCCTTTTCTTCAAGAGATTCTTCACCAGGTGGTTGTAAAGATTCACCAAGAGTGAGAGAAGCATCATTGCAATAGCCTGGATGAGAGGAAAAGGCAGCATCTCTTGCTTTTTTTTCAGCCTCCGATCGTTCTTTTAACTTCTCGAATGCTTCTTGAGATTCTTCGACAGCCTTTCGTTCCTCAAAGATCTTAACTTCGGGTTCATTCGTAGGGAAAGGGTTTTCAGGGCCAATGTCATAGCCTGCTTTGTAGTCGACAAGTTCGTGCTCACTACACCCGGGGATGAGGAGAATCTTTTTTGTTGCGTTCTCTCTATCTGAGCCAGATACTTCAATATAGTCCGCGTCCTCATGGCGAGGGGCAATGAAAGATTTTTCAAGTCGGAGCACTCCTTGTACAGTCAGAAGAGGTTTTTCCTTCTCAGTACTTCTTCCACCTCCACCCTTACCCCGCTTCTTTGAGTTCGGCATTCCGCTGGAAAAAGATGGAATATAATTGCAATCAATGTATTAGCCCAAAGGCATACCCAAGATAATAGATCCACGAGTGCACAAATTATTAATAGCAATACCAAATACGAAAATTAATTAACAAAAATACGGTATACGCCATACAGAAAATAACCCCAATGAGTTTAATTATCTATCTACTATGAAATAATAAACAATAACAAATAACAAGTTGTTTCAATGGTACCAGATGTCATCACCTTAACGTCATATTTATCTAAACAACTACTTATTCTTTTTTTTTATCGATGAAAATTTCAATATATGCATATAGTACTATCAAAATAATAATTCTGTTTGACATAGTAGTTGTCTATGAGTCACTTATAATGATAAACACCCTTTTTTTTTTTAAATTCTGAATGTTGTTTTAGATTTTTTTACTCTATACGTATAATTTTTTGCCTATGTACTACGGCCAAAAAACGAAAGCACATCATAGCATGTATGAAACTATCAGCCGTTTTCACTTGTTATAATATTTTCATAAGCTTTTAATTGAAAATCTTATAAGAAGAGTTTAATGTCATGCCAATTCGAAGCATTTGAAGTAGTTTCATTAATTAAGTAGATGTAGGCATAAACTCCCAAAAATGATGAGCTTATCTATAAAATAGAGGGGAGAGGGGGGGATGTCCCCTTTGGGTACTGTGCAATGATGAAATAGTGTCTAATTGACTTTTACTTATGATAGTTATAAAATGATATCATTCACAATGAAAAAGAAGGCATGATGTATGCAATATTGGGCGTAAATGGAATGGCCCATGATGGTGAAGGAACAAACAAGGACTCTACTATAATTTTCCGAGATTTTTTACCTATGTCCAACACAAAAGTGAAGTTTTTGAAGATGAATAGGAGGAGATACCATGGAGAAAGAAATTGATGTAGACTACAACATAAATCAAAATTTTGATATATTATTTTTAACTATTTAATTTAAAAGCTATTCGAAGTCTTTTAACAATTTCATACGCAGATTGTGAGTTCTTAGTTCTTTCTCTCACTTTTTTATTCAATATTTTAAGTCCAATTTCTAAAATTTCTTCCTGGGATGCTGCATGCTGTGAGAGAGAAATGAGCATTTTCGACATATTTTCAACACTGATAGAAAATGGTCTCAGTACACAGAATTTTCCACCAAGTGTTCGGTCAATATCATGCGGAATCAACTCTTGGAGATCCATTACATCTCCACGGTTCTCAAGAAGCAACTGCCCAGTCCGCAAATCTATTTCTAGTTTTGCAATGTATGTGGGAAGAGGCTCAAGAGCCATATGCGCAAATATTATACTATTTTTCTTATAAGATATAATCCAGTTCGGAAGACCACCGATAATTTCTCTTAACAAATCAATGATATCCGGTAAACTTAGGAGCTTATTTCTATCAGGTAGAGTAGACCCGGGATATTTTCTTTTTTTTATAGGCCTAGAAGTATTAAAGTCTAATATATTAGTATTTTTTATTAAGAAAAATATAATACCTTTGCTTAGTCTGCTTATCTGTAGTATTATTAATTTTGGAGGCACTTTCCTTCATTTCAAGTACTGGACCGTCCCTAAAGTACATAATGTGGTAAAAAAGGATAGTTAGTAACATTAAATACCCATAGCTATATGCTTATTTAAACACTATTCTTAAATGACATCAATTAATTAACTAATAAAAATAATAAAATATGGCTTTATTTACAGGCAATCAGGACCATTGAAACAAGGGATTGCTGTTTTTTTAATTTTGGGTCTTCCTCCAACAAGAGCATGGACTTCCACATCTGAATTTGAGAAATGATCAGAACATATTCGATACTTTCGATATTTGCTATGATTTCCACGGTACTCGTCGGGTTGAACCTCTTCTCCGGCAAAGCGAAGCCATTTTATCGCAAATTCAGGACTTCTAGGGAAGGAATAAAGTGCAACCGTTCGTTTTAGACGTCCTTCCTGATCTATAACAGCATCATCTTCATTGTTACACCCTCTGATTATGCACGATTCATCACTTACTTCCGCCGTCATCTAATCCACCAACAGTCATTAGCTTATAGATATATTTTTTTTTTTACTATTTTAAGATAAATAAACGAGGTTCAGTGATTTTAAAAACATGTAACTTGCGTAAATGTACAATCTACGGTGTATAATAAATCATTAATAATATTGATATATATTATGCATGTAATTTATAATGTTAACCCTTTTTCATCAGCTAGTTTGGTAGATAGCTTCTCAAGGAATATTAAACACTATACATACTATAACTTATAATCGTTTAAACAAATATGTTATAGTTTAGATATATATATATATATCATAAATTAAATTTGTATACTAGGAATATTTATCGATAGATCGATATCCAGGATACTAAACTTTCTATGGTTGACTTAGTTCAAAAATACATTCCTTTAAATGACTCTTCCTTTTTGCTTCAAGTGCTTGATTAGCTCATAGTCATAGAAGCAAGCGTTACAAGTCCTTACGCAATATTTTCGTTTCAGACATGCGCATTTCTATGTATGTATGTATGTATTTGAGAATAGGTACTGTTTACGTAGAGTACGCGCACTTCTTTAGCACATACTGCTATATGTATCCTACTTGTCACAGGAACTCTAATTACTGAGGGTGGATATAGTTATAATATGTGTGTGTTTTAAATTATGTATTATTAAGGTAAAGAAGAAAGAACGCTATACATATAAATAATATAGTCATCGTTAGCTCTTCTACAAGAAATCCTAATCATTCCATATCTAGTATGTACTAGGAAAAAAGTTACAAAACAAAGTTGATAAAAACGTGTATTGTTTTTGATAAGATAAAGGAACTTAATCAGTTGGGTGAGTGAAGCTTTAGTTTTGGATTGTCTTATTTTTTAGAATAAGTATTCATACATTTTCTAGGGAATTTACATAACAAACACACCTAAAGTCTGATATTTCTATGTGTATCTATTATAGTAACTTCACACGAGGCCTTCCTTCCTTCCTTATAGATACAAACGATTCACCAGGAGGAGAATATATTATGCAAATATAAACACAATAGAAGTCCTTTCATCAGGAAATACGCATGAATTTCATTTTTTTTGCAATAGTGAATAATGATTGCTAATCAATAAGATCTCTAAGAAACTCCCTTCCTCATTCCATTGTACGAATGAATTTTAAAATGGACTATGTTCGTTCCTATGTTGTTCCCTCACTTCATTATGCTGAGGTTGTTCATCTTCGTGAGGATGAAGATGACGAGACAAGCATATCGGGGACCTCTTCTTCGTCATCATCATCATCATCTGTAATTGAAGTTGAGACTCAAAGCCAAAGAATCGAGCCAAATGGTTCTCTTACTTCATATGAATCCACTCATTCCATCGAAATTCCAATTGTTCGTCATAATCATCGGAATAACATATTAGAGGAACTACATAGGGACTCAGATGATAAAAACAATATTGAATCCTTGAAGTCTGATAATAAAAAAGATAGTGGCCTCGAAAATGATGAAACTTTTCAAAACACGACTGAGGAAATTGATATAGATGCAATCCTAGGCTATCAAAATTCCAATGATGATTCCTGTTTACAAGATGATAATATTACTGTCGTAGATGAGGAATTTGCTAAGACTGATGTATGCAATATGGATGATCATGAGTTCAAAGATGAAAATCAAGAAATAGACTCTTCTCCGAAGAAATTGAAGGATAAATACTCAGTATTTGGAAAAATAAAATTAAGTTTGAGTCGAAAAAAAAGTGATCCGAACGATGGTGAGCTCTCTTTTGATGAAAAAAGTTTACCGAAGAACTTAGAAAATATTCATAATAAAAGAAATTCCTTCAATTGCTCTGATGAAAAACAACCTGGACTTACTGCCAAAAAAAAAAAGTTCTTTAAAAATATTAACAAATCACCTAAGAATACTTTTCAAAAGAGAAATGGTTTTGATAAAAGAGGTCCTCAAAAGGTCTCGGATAAGATAAATGAAAAAAGTGGAATTCATAATAATTCAGAGATAAGTCTGGACAAAAGAGTTGATTCAAAAAACTACGATCATTCACCAGACGCAGAGACAAATTTTTCTGACAAATCAAATCCTACCTCTGATATTGATAAGCCACCAACAACTGGAAGTCGTAAATTTGCGAGCAAATTTTCGTTAAGGAGATACTCTGACAGATCTTTGCCTCGGGCTCGTACCGAACGTAAGTCCGTAGAAAAAGACGAAAAGAAGGTTCGCATGAGGTCTAGCAGCTTACCTCGTACAAAGTTTGGATTGCCTAATCGAAGGTCATCTTTAATAAGACCACCATCGACGGACCTTTTGCCGAAATCTGAAGATAATAATGCTGAATCACCACACTCACTTGACAAAGTTGACCCAAAAATGTACAAATCAGAACCAAATATATCTGAAAACAAAGTATCTGATTTACCCGAAAACCCTCAAAGACAATACGGCAGACGAAGTGGAAGATTTAGACGGGCTCCTCCCACTAAACAAATAATTACAATTCAAAACAGGCCTCATTCATCGGAACGATCCGGAGTTTCCACAGAAGAGGATAAAAGACTGAATGGAAATGAAATCCGTCCTAGACATCGTGCTTCTTCTTTGCCACGGTTAAATAGTGGGTCAAGACAAAGAAGAAGGAGTCATGGACGAAATAGTACTCATAGTAATGACCTGTGTAATATTCAATGATTGCAATTCCTTAAAGTTTTATAATTAATTTGTGTGAAAGCTCTATTTAAAGATAATAATATTTTTATACGTGTTTTTTAATCTTACAATATCATGTTTGTATGAAATTTTAAAATAAAAAGTTTAAGCAATAAAATATAAAAGTTATATCCCATCATGATCATATGTAAATATTTTGCAGATAAATTTATGAACCACTCTTACTTACAATAATATCACTACTATTATATCGGAATATTCGTTGGAGAACATATTGCAGGGCCAGAGCGAAAGTTTCTTGTGTTACTTTTTTGAAATTTATAGTCTACCATACATACATTAATATACTAATACATAATATAATCTATGAATACAGGGTGTTCACAAAGTCTGGGCACATAAGGGATAAATACATACGTTTAGAACAAAACAATTTTATTAAATTATAAAGAAATTTTTATGAAGTCAAAAGTTTCAAAAAATGATTGATTAAAGGGGTTTAGGTGAGGTCATATGTAGGGCTGTTTCTCTATATTGGACAAATGGAGTTAGGAAATATTCAATACCTTCTGTAAAATCTATATTACGAAAATCTAACCTAATAATGAATACCAAGATTTTGAAAACTTGAATCGCTGATATCTCAAAAACAATAATATTTCACTTGGGGACACTTATAAATAGCGTGTGGAGAAGTTCGACAAAACACGATGTTTGACGACAATATTGTTGGCTGCCAGTCAAAAGACAACGTCGACGATCCTTGGCGAAAATTATTAACAACATATTCATAATATTGTTCAACATGCAGTGAACAACATTATGATGCTTATAGTTACCTACATTATTATTATACCTACTTACTAAAACATGGATACAATGTCACTATTTTTTCATTTCAATATACTAAAAGAAGAGAGTCATTCAAAAACAATATCATTTTCAAAGGTAAGACATAATCAAGACGATGTCTGACGAAAGTGGAAGAGTGAGGAGGAGTTCCAAAAATACTGATAAAAAATTTCAAAGTCGCTTATGGATGCCATCTTGCAACACTTTTGCCATAGAATCACGATATGCAATTCAAGCGATGGCATAATTATAGCCTCCATAATTAACTGGAGCTTATGATCGTTATGAATTATTTTAATTAGTAATAATTAATTGATAAATTACAATTATACCATCCAGTCACATTTTTAGCTACTTAAAAATAGAATGGGAGTAATATTTGATTTTTAATTGGTGTAAAAGGAATCTGCTTTGTATTTTTTAATCAGCTATAAATAACTGTTTTAAGATTCCCCCCAAAAATAAATTTTTATGATTCCAACAAAAACATGTTGACAATTTTTTCCCGAAACAAATGGTAACGCTGGAGCACTTTTTTTTAGGACAAGTAAATTTTAAAATTACCCCCCCCCCTCACACACACACTCCAGCTAAAAATTGATTCCTGTTAGATTTTCTAAAGACTTTTTTCACCTCTTTTTGCTCGAAAAAGAAGCAAAAAGAAAGGCTTACTATCAGTTTGTAGTTAGCCAATTCTTCCCAACTGTGGAATTTTAATTTATTTAATAATATAAAAACTGATTTCAGCTTCACCAAAGCGAATTTGTGTCGAACCAATCAGCATTAAAAATACTAATAACGGAAGAAAGAACTAGGAAATTGACAGCAAAATATAGAAAATTGAAATTTTTCCACTATTTTTTTTAAACATGAATACATATGTACATAATATCTCTCACACAACAGCGGATACTCAAACTATTGAAATTGAATGTACAATATAGATAAATAATATAATGAGTTGACTCATGAACGATTTGATGTTAACAAAGAGGTTCCTTTTCATTATAAAAGTGTGCATATCCCGGGTACATTTGACATATTTTAACTGAATTAAATATTACATTTTTCTATGCATTTCATTTAATTTTAAAAAATGTTCAAAGGTAGGTTTGTAACATTATATTGCAGTGACGTTTGCTCCCAGTAACATAATAATTAATATTATTGTAATAACGTTACCATACAATTATTTTTTATTAGCTAGAAAATTATCCAAATTAATGACGCCATTCTATTAAATGTAAAACAAAAACAACATACATTAAAAATATTTTTTAGAGCAGAATTTGATAGTCAAACTTACTCAAGTGAATCTATATAATTCATATTTAAAAAAAAAATTATTTATAATTATAATATTTAACTTTGCTAATCCTTAGATCTATTTTTCGAATACATGATTCACAATTTATCCATGTTCCAATCTTTTATGTAAATTTATAAAGAAGACTTCCATGGCATCCATTTAAAAGAAAATCCTTAAAATGAATTAGGAAAACTTTTTACGATTTTAATAATTAACAATCTATTCATTTTTCAAGGACTATATCAATTTTTTTTTTTCAGTGTTAAAGTTACAACCGGAACACTGATAGTATAATACAGACTATAAAAATTGTTATTATAAAAAATACTTAGGATATGAAAAGTAAATTTTAGGAAGTGGAAATATAAACTACCACATATTCAAATCTTAGTCTACAAAAATCATTTTACTCGTAGTAATTTTTATTTTATAAAAATGTAGGGTAAAGCAGGGTTATTTACGTAATAGGATTTTAATATGTAATATTTTTTTGTATGTCTTTTAAAAAACCCCCCAAAAAAAGACTCTTTGTTGGAGTTGAATGTAATAAAAATGTCACTTTAGATCCAAGTGAATATATGAAAAATTATAAACTCATTGAAAAAGTTTATACGTTTGATGATGCCTATGTAACATCAAATCAGTGTTAATTTCGTCTGTCAGGACTAAACAAAATCTATTCATCAACGAAAGGTTTTTTGATTCATAACTATATCGAGACGCAACAATTTTTTTGAATGTTTAAAAACAAAGCTTTTCTCTTCTTGACAAAATAACGACAAGACGAAATTTAACAAAAACGAAGACGAAAATGAATATAAGAAATTGAAAAATTGCTGACGAAATTAACATGGAGAAGAAAAGAAAATTGTCCTTCAAATATAATTTTTTCTCTTTTTGACGAAGTATTAAGAGACCAAAGAAAATGTGACGAGAGGAGACAAATTGAAAAATTGCAGAAGAAATTAAGACTGTATCAAATTGATAAAAAAATTACCTTTTTTGAAACTCCAAAAATGAGGGTTATAAAACTTTTGATTCCTATCAAAACTATGTATTGTACATATAAACTTAGTTTAAGAAATTTTAATCAAATTGCAGATTTTACAAAAACAATAATATACATACAACTGAAAAATACAATTTTTTGGAGACTTCTTTTAACGGAGAGGTATTTTGGTATACTAAATCAAAATAGCCCCAAAATAGCCCAAAACCTATTTTTTGTATTATAAAGGATATTTTTCTTACAAATCAATTATAATATTCATTTATGGGTACGAACCCATAAATAAATATTATAATTACTATTGTAAACCATATTTTATATTGTAACTTTGATTAATGTTGGTAAGATGAAAAAGTTCAAAATTACTAAGCCAAATATTGTATAATTGGTTTTTATTTTCCCAACAAAAAACAAAAAATTGGCAAACACTTAAAAAAACAGTATGTTTGTTTTTAAAATTGATGTTGAAATTTAAAATAAAAAAATGTTTTTGTATTGTTATTGATTTAAAAAGTTGATAAATATGATATATCCAAACAGTCCCATGGTGGGATTATTTCGTTATAAGAAGAAAAAAACATTTTTTAAAGGCATATTTAATATACATACATATGTTTTAAATACTTGGAAAAATGATCCTAAGCGTATTTTATTTTATACCTAAGACATGTAATCTCCTAGATAAGTTTTCAAATTTAAATAAAATTTATTTTTAATGACTTATTTCTAAAAAACAAAAACAAAAAAGATACTAAATCAATAGCTTCTTCTCGCAGAAAAACTGTTCCATTCAAAACTCTAAATGTGAGCCACTTAAGAGGACTTATCATTATTATAGCTGCTCATTATAACGTCTTTTCTATCAAAATTACAAATAAAAGCATCTCAACTTGAAAATTTATTGACAATTGAATAAAATTTGACACTTCATCTTCAACAAAATATTTAATAGTTTTGCATAAAATTATTCGCAATTTTAAAAAGATTAAAATACTTTGGTCAGGTTAGTTCTTTTCATTTAATCTTCTGCTAATTTTTTGCTTTTTTTTTTTTTGAAGTTCTTTTCAAATATTTATTTTTTAAAGGTCATTTCTATCATCCTTTTATCGTCATATTTGAAATTTATTTATAACTTTTATTGTAGTTTTTGTTTAAAGCCAATGAATGTTTTTTTTTCTAATACAGTATTTTGAAACTAAAATGTTTATTTGAAATCTGCATACGATACAACTTTTCTAGATTAACTCGAGAAACAAGGACACCCACTAACTCCAATATTATTCATAGAATACATTTAAACTCATACCCTAAAGCAGGAATCTCAGACTCTAAATTTGAAAGATTAATGAATGTAATCAGCCAATTAGTCAGTTAATATGTTGTTTATTCAGTCACCTGTATCTGCTGTATGATCATTTTCATTTATTTATTTGATTCATTTTTTTGTGTTAAAAATAAAGGCATTTGAGAACATTGGAATGTTTTATCAGCACTTTTCTTGTAGAAATCCTGATGCAGCCCAGCCTCACCCAGGCTCTGCCTTCAGCAGCCCCTAGGTGAATTGAGTTTGAGACCCTTGCCCTAAAGTATTTATCATGAAATAAACATTGAACTTGACATCATTAATTCAAACCTTCAATACTATTGAGCTTTACTTGTTTTACGAGAACTATGCAAAAAAATGGATTCAAAGTTGTTGTAACATGCATTCTTAGTGTGATTGTCTCGCATTTGTAAGCTAAAATTTCTTCTTCTTATTTTGCGGATAGACAAAGGTTATTTGGTAGAGAGTCAAGGCCTTTAACCCTATTATTTTATAAGATTTGCTCATATTTGATACTATTCATTTCATTCAAACTAATATTTCAAAGTAAAGAAATATAAATGAGATACAATCAAGTATAATTCCACCAAATTAAAGCTCCAATTCCAAAAAAAAAGACTCTTTTATTTTTTTCTAATGTGTTCATGCACTTCAGACAAAAGGATCAAAGGGTATATAATTAGTTTAATTACAACATTATTTGTTTGTCTTTATTAACCAATTATTTTTTATAAGGGGGTATTCTTTGAACTAAAGTGTTGAATCAGAAAATATAAAGAGGAACTTATTGAGTATTCAGATAAAAAAATTTACATGACGTCATCATTTTGGAAGTCGAACATCTTGGAGGTGGCATAAACAGCCAAATAATTTTATAAGAATAAATACTCTTGTTTCTTTAATATTTAGGTGAGCAGTGAATACCTGCCGTGACTTTGGATTTCACAATGGAACCAATAAATAAAAGGACTTAAAAATTTTCCGTACATCAAAAATATCCCTCAATTTATTTTATATTTCAGACCCTAATTCATATATGTATGTATAAAATATGTTAATACATCATTATAGATTTATATTTACATAGTGTAGTCAATAAATAAACCACATATTACTTTTGCAAGGATCAAATATTTCTGTCCAACTATCCTACATTGTTGGTCCCAAATCAATTTCGAACAAAATTAATTGTAAAAGCCTTTTTTAAAGGGGCTTTTAGATCTACCTATCAGTTTAATTTTATTGAAATATCACTGTTTTTCTTTGGAACAGAGTTATATTCAATACAAGCGTTTAGTTTTTTTTATCTTTAAAGTCATTTGATAAAGTTTCTTTAAGATTTCTGGGGAAATTTGTCGATCTTATTTAATAAATATATCGACTCTACGCACCCAAAATTCGATGTATTACACAATATCTGACGTTAGTGTAAGCTTTCTATAAGATCAATGTATTTATTTAGAGAAAAGTTTGTTTGTTTAAAAAAAATATCTCCAGAGTCACGTAGTACAAAATTAATTGTAAACATAAATGCGTAAATATAAAAATTGAGCATTTATATATTTTCCCAGTTTAAATGATTTTCCAATTCAATACACACAAATATAACTTCTATATAATAAGAAGAAAAAAATTCTCTTTTTTATATAAGGGTCTATTTTCATCTCCACACAAGATTAGCCAGGGGCCCCCTGCACAGAAAAAAGAATTATTAGATTTATGCAATATGACAGCCCTACTCCTCAAAATTCGCTGAAATATCTGTTTACTCGTCATACACGCGTGCCGCATCAAATTGTCTGTCAATTATTCTCTTGTCTCCCCGAGGACTTTGATAAGAGCCTCCATTTAGGTTCAACACTTACCCCTTCAGAATGGTCGCGATGTGGTTCATTGTGTTTAAATCTAGGGAAATGGGGGTCTAAATATCTCAAAGTAAAACAAGATAAAATGTTCTTTAACCAAATTTGGAGCGTGTGTATTCTTGATTTTACACAACTCTTTCCCCCAGAGCTGACCCTTGATCAAAGGTAGAAGTTGTTATATTTTAAATGATCATTAATGATCTACAAATGAGATTTACACCTTCTAATATGACAATAAGAAATGCTACCAATATGAGAGACCCTTTACCGTTTCATCCCATGGACAGAGTGAAATCACCTATAGAGAAATTATGATAGACCACAATATGTCATATATTTATTTTATTTATATATGATATTGGATGCGATGAACTTTTTAAAACTCATCACTTTTGACAAGTTCATTAATGGTTTCGAAATGTAGGACCTTTATGATATCTACATATGTTATGTACAAGTTGTAACTTGAACGAACAGATTGCACATACATTGAGTTGCAACCCAGAAAAATGTGGTTACTATCTATAATAATAATGCATTGATAGCTATTTCATTTGATTGTCAAGATGTGATTGGACTAATATTGACGTTTTCTATGAAAAATGGTGATTGATAAATATTCTGTGGGAAACAAAAAAATTCAAGGGTCCACAGTTCAATCATTCCTAAACATACATATAATAAACTACATAATGTATGAACTAGTTCATAATGAAATGATGGCAGCAATTAATAGCAGGTAATTTAAATGAATGGTGTCATAATTAAAAAATGTTATTAAGAGACATACAAATTATAATTAGTACAATCTGTTTGTACTAACTAATTATTATTTAAGTTTATTTATCTCTCCTGATAAATTCCTTACGTCCAAATATTAAAAGATAATAAAATAATCTTGTGTCCTTGTTTTTTATCACAATTTGTCATTCTGCGTATTTATACATTTTTTTTATGAAATCCAAACTTGTTTCAAGTTTTGGATTAAAGACTGAAATATTTCCGAAATCAGTCTCTAACTACAATCTTTTTCTGATGGAAGAAGGTCATCGTCATTCCTTTAAATTAGTTTTAAAAACAAAGTTTTATCTTGTCAATATTTATACATAGGTAAACATACCATATAAAAGTTACCTTATTTCTCCAGCACAAAATTTCTTGAAGGAAGTTATACCTTTAAATATATATATTTATTTACATTCCTATTTATATACACTTTTACCCGTTTACTTTTTACATCAAAATTATATGAGATTGATGCTTTGATAAAACGTTGTGTGTGGCTTCGAGATACTTCCCCCCAGATACTTTCTCATATAAATAACCACGAGGATGCCTATTATATAGATCTTTGTATAGATACATAAAGAAAGACCCGTAATTCAATTTAAATTAATATGGGCTCAATTCATACATCACTCATCTGTATAATCAAATCCAAAAAGAACGCAATTAAAGTTAATCTCTCGAGATGAGTCCATAATAACAAAAGTGACACAAATTTAATATTTATTCATGCGGTTTATTTACCACTTGACTTACTTTTAAAAAGTAAATATATACACTTGACATTAAATATAAAGGGCGTTCAAAAAAATCAGTTGAAAGGCTGTTCTATAACCATATAAAGACATTCCACAGTGCTAAAGATTTTGTAAGTAAATACATACCTATATGTACAAACATTGTTTTCATAGTATCACTTACCAAATACTTACATATATTAGAGTAGATGCATAAATTCTGAAGGATGTTTGCTTCTATTTGCATTTGACTCAATGCTAAATAATTGCTGCCAACCCACAGGGTTTTTATATCTGTATGTTTTGTTTTTTTAAATACTTAAGTTCTTTAATCTATAAGAATCCTTACACTTTGTAAACATTTGTTAAATAAATCTCAAACTTGTGATATATAACCCTTCCCTAAAAAGCTAATACTGATTTACAATTTAAAGATTTAACACGATGTGATCTTCATTGCATTTCTTAATTCCTCTTTTAGAAATAGAGGAAAAAAACCACCTGAAATCGTTGTGTCTAAGTGGTGAAATATTTTTCATTAATTAATAAATATATTCACAGCTTCAAAAATGTTCAAAACAACAAAGTAAAAAAAAACCAGCTGACATAAAAATACTGATTAAATGTTATTAGGATAATGTAAAACCTGTGTTAGAGCGATACAAAAAGGGTTCATTTAAAGTTTAATGCCAAACAATGATTTAACATATTAAATAGTTATTTAAATAATTTAATATTTTTTATCTGAAAAAGTTATTTTCTCCATGATTAAAATGAGGGATTATCAAACTACAGTCCGTAGGCCATATTTGACCAGTTACAACAGTTCATCCGGCCCACTGTAGGTAGTTAAGTTTGTTTCTTAACAAAACATGATACACCGACATTTTACTATAATATATGAATTCATAATTTGTAGAAATCCAATAAATCTTCCATTCCATTTTGTACCTTTGAATCCAAAGTACATTAGATGCCCCACGTATTACAATATGATGGGATATTGAAGGGAAACAACTTTTTTTATTATTATACATTTGTACAGTTACAAAAATATATTTTGTAAAAATATATATATTGTGCACAAGTCAGGATTTTGGTAAAAGTTACAAAATCAGGTAGTAAATTACAAGAAATGGAACTACAAAATCTTGTGATTTCTTATGCATCATGAAAGGCTTATTAGTTAATTATAATTAATTATTGTAAAGGGAGTATAAAATTATTCACTTAACTTATTGTACTTGTCGAATTTTTAAATCATGGAATTATTATCATTACAAGCACTATAAATTCTTAATTTATAGCACTCCATTTAATTTTTTGCAGGCAAACTGCTTGTACATGTTGCAATTTGTTTAGAAAATGTATAAAAAAATATTAACACTATTTTAGTCGTCCAGTCTAATGTGTAAAAAGTTTGATGACCCCTGAATTGATAAACATGCAGATCAAAGTTTAATATAAGAATATATTATGTACATATATAAATCTTAAAAATTAATAAGGGATGCTTGGAGACAAGTCATCAAAAGTTAAAAATTGCACTTTTATAATAAGCAAGTATAATCATATTTCGGAAATCATAAAATGACCAGAAGGTATTTTGTTTTGATAAAAATAAAAAATTTAATTAAACTTTTATGAAGGGTGAGGTCATTTCATAAAAAAGGGCTTGTATTTTACTTTGATTGGCCATGAACAATTTAACTTTTTTGTTGTTGAGAAAATCATGAATCCAATTTTTTTTAAAGTGAGTTTGACCCAGGGGTTCAATTATGATTTTTGAACTGAATAATTGTTCAGTAATGTGCTCAGTGCCAACTATACCTAGAGTTTAGTTGGGAGTCAGATAAGAAACTACATTTCCAATCTAATCCAAATGGTATTGTATATACATACTATGCATAGATAGCATCATGAAATTATGAATTCTATTATGATTGATACCCTAGGAATCAAATTCATTTCCTGTGAAAAGAAATGAAAGAGTTATTTTCTAAAAGAAGATCAAGGTGAGATATTATGCATTAAAAATTATTTGCAATGATGTTTTCACTGATTAACAAGCAAAGAAGCAAAACAAAAAGTCGACAAAATGTTATCATCAGTAATAATCTAATATCGAATATGCTTCTTTTTATTTATAAAAAAATCACGTTTATCTAGATATATGTATATACATACTTATATAGGTATGTGTCTCAACCCAAACTTGAATTAAGGTCATATTTAATTTGAAGCGGTTCTATTAAAAGGGAATTTTCCTTTTATTTTTTTTATTCATTAGAATTTGAAGCGGACGACTAATAAAATGCTTTTATTTAAAAACAAATTTGTAAAATAAATTTTTTTCTTCTTTCCTGGAGGAAAAGGTTTTCATGCACCAAGGAATCAGCACTATCATCACCAATAGTAAAGTAAAAATTTAAAAAAAAAATGCTATAACTCTCTCAATCCTTTAATTAAGGGGGAAAAATATATGAAAAAAAAAAATCAAAAACTTACAAAACTTGACCTTGTGAAAAAAAAAAGAAAAAAAAAAGAACTTTCGCCTGCGATTATGTCTGCCAGGTATTTATATATAATGAGAAGAGGCAATGAATACATATAATAATAATAATAATATCCCCCACCTTGGAGTAAGGTACATTCAACTTACCCTGAAGGGTTGGGGTTTATTTTTATGATTATTATTTCTAAGGAACAGAGCCCTCTACTTGTTTATGTACATACATATATTTTAACAACCATTCAAGGTTTGCGCCCAAAAAAAGTGTACTTACAATAAGTGCTCAGACACTTTTAAATGTGTGTGTGCTCAAATAAGAAAACATAATGAAAACAACGAGCTTTTTAAAGAAATTCTTTTTGACATAAAAGAAAAAAAAATATTCAAATCCATTTTGAGTCTAAATAAATCACCCCCTTCTTTGTAAAAGTGTAAGTACATATTTTGTGTATGTAAATGTAGATAAACGTAAACTGTGATGAAATCCATGAAGGAAAAGAAAACAATAACAACAACAAAAACAATCAAGTCAAACCTTGGAGTAAAAAAAGATGTATACATTCATATACCTAAATATGTATAAAAAAATGAGCGCTTATGTAAAAATTTGTTTGAGGAGATAATTCGTCTCTTTAGTCAGTCATCGATCAAATGAACAAGTATTTGCTCTCTCCTTCTTTTGAGAAAGAAATGAAGTCTCCTTGATTTAGGTATTCATGATATGTTGGTAAGTACATAGAATTATGAATGTGAAAAAAGATCCTTTCCCGACGAGCCTTTTTTACTCTAAAATAGTGTCAAAATGTGTTATTATGTATTAATATTATGATTGTTCTCTTGAAGCTATAATCATTATTGCTTAAATTTCGCTGTCGAGGACACGTAATATATAAATGAGTTTTGACACTACCTATGAGTTAAAAAAAGGCCTAAATGATAGCCTTTACGATGGAAAGATGCTTCAAAATCCACGTTCTAACGGGACTGATATTCATATATATTTTTTTCTTTTTTCGTTGCAATGCGATCAAATAATTAAAAAGCTCCTATCAGTTGACAATATCCCTCTATCAACAGTATTATCATATTTTTATGATGTCATCGTTGGTGTGATTTTTACACTCACTTGAAAATGGTGTGTTTTTTTTACATTTCCACAAATGAATCACCTCGTAGGAATTCACCCTTCCCTACCATTTGATATAATACTTATTTTCGCAATGTTTTTTTTTCCTTCTTTCTTTGACAATTGCAGCTTTGATTTTTGAAATTTTAATCATACATAATCATTTTTAGAAGATAACCTTAGATTATTATCAACCTTATGATACAAAACATAATCCCTGTCATTAAATAATCTCAATCATACGTTAATGTACGTAACTTTCACCACCAGTGTTTGTTTGTTTTTTCTTACACAAAAATAATGTTGATTCAATCGCAATTTTCTTATAGTTTTTATTCTTCTGCGATTATTATTTTCATTCTTCTGTATACTCCTGAGAAATATGTTTTGTTCTGTTTCTCTTGCTACGATTGCATCATTCTTCCCAGCTCATTTCATCTTTCACTTTTTCTTTATGTATAATTATTTTATGTACATACCTAGCTATGTTCATCACGGGTACCCTCTTCTAAGGCACCTATCTATGTAGTTTATTTATAATTAGAGGTACCATTTACACATAGGTATATAATATATATGGATCTGATACATGATGACTTTGAATACAAAAAAAAAAAAAAAAAGAACTTGCATGTGACCTTGGTAGTGAAGTTATCTTTTATATTATTACATATATGTACCTATATATTTTTTTGGGGGGAGAGAAGAAGAGCCTCAAAAAGAAAAAAAAAATGGGCGGAGGGTTGCTTGCTCTTTTATCTATTTAGATGCATGTCACCATGCGAGCGTCTTCGCAAGGATTTTTTAAATACTACTACGTATAAAGAGGTATAGAAAATCACTTCATGGCATTTCTTTTACAGAATGACTACCTTTTATTGAGCATGTTTTATTTAAATATTTGTAAAGGCCCTTAAGGAGCCTCACCTTTTGAATTTTCCCACCACTGCTACCACTCTCAGAGTCCAAAAACTTGTATGTTTCCTTCATTATTTCTTGAGGAAAAAGGCGTACATACATAGGATACAAAAAAAAAATCCTACCTAGTCGGCCGGCTTATGATGGAACTACCACCACCATCACCACCACCACCATTCTTTCATAATACCATTATTACCTGTGAGTAGACGATAATATTAACGTGTATATTCCTATTTTTCAAAAAACAGAAGTTAGTATACATATACAGTGTGTAAGTTGATTTACTTACTTCTGAGTAATTTTCCTGGAGGAATCCTCTTTTGATTTTTTTCGAGATAGTGTATGATAGATAGTTGTGTTTCTACATCAAAAGGATCACTATGTACTCTTAAAGGAATCCGGGATCTCTTCCATTCTCTATTATCATAAAAGTAAGTTACTTTTTATATGTATACCTATAATAAAATAGAATAATTAATTAAGCAATTTTACTTTTTGTTTGTTCTTCAACATTTCCTTTTTCTAACTTTGAAAATAATAATAATAAATAACATCTCAGAAATTGTTTATTACCTGTCTTGACCAATCCCACTGCTCTACTTACAAATATACATTCTTCATAGTTTGATTTTTAAAAATCAGTGAAGGTAAAATGAAGCTTTTTTAAACGTCATCATCATCTTTCAAAACTGTCATAATTATTTTTTTTTTTTTTGAGGATTCATAGCAATGAGCTAGTGAGAACGGATCCTAGATAAATGTTGTTGACATATATGTATGTATGCACATCAGTATATTCTACAACTTTCTCTGTGGTCAACAAATTTAATATGATTCAATTTTTTTCTTCACATAATGATTTTAGTTCTACATTCATTTAATTCATTTTGTGACATTCCTCTTTTCTTTTTTAAATGTCCTTTTTGATTCATGAGTATTTTGTACTCTACTTATTTATATAAGTAGGTTTAACCTATCCTCTTATGAGTAAAGTAAAAGTCATGGATTGTTCCACATATTGTGTAAATAAGTTGATAAACATAGTTCTATGCAAATCAGCTACACAGAAAAAAATTCTCCTCATGTACAGAAACAAAGGAACAAATAAATAATGCCAGCCAATTTATCAAGTCCTTATTGGATATATGTACAATATACTTAGAATATATGTAATTCCATATTTGGGCCGTGTCATTGGCGTACCTTCTTCACAATATATGCATTTTTGGAATTCCATACTCATAGAGTACCTACGTACGTGTTATAACAAGATGAAATGACAACCAAGTTACTCTATGATTGTATGTACATACATGCGAAGGAGTATGTAAGTAAATACAATAGAGCTAAAGAGCATTACATATTATTATCCTAGTCAAAATACATATTATTCTAATCTGAGAATCCGAGTACATACATAACATGCCAAAAAACATTAAAGATGTAATTATTCTCACACTCTTATGATTACAAAAATACATATTGTAATTATACATATATATATATATGAATGTGTGTAGTAGTTGAATATACTGTTCTTAGAATATTTGTGTACATATATTGTACTATAAGCATGTATATATGGACCTTGGTAGACTTTTTCGCAATCTGAAGGGCGTGGATTTAGAAGAAATCAAGATGCTAACGGCAAATGTGTAATCACTAAGAATAAAAATCAAATTAATGATCTTTTAGTTGCTATCTTTTAAGTAAACAAACTGAGGATAATCCAAATTGGCCACCCCTCCCTCCCTCCCTTCCCTATCTAGTCCCTATATATGTACCTACATACAATATATTACTGGGCGTTGACCGTAATAGCATCTCATGGGCCCTTACCATATCCATAGAACAATGACTTACTCCTAAAAGAGCAAACGTGATATGAATGGCATAAACAATTAATTACTATATACCTACAATCCACAAACAGGTTTCATAGACAAACAGCAACCAAATGAACTAGGATGAGTAGGAATTGATGAGCTCAGCAACAAGGGCTTTTAATCGAGGTTTTTGGCTTACATATAATTAAAATAAAATCGTTTACATACATGAAGAGCTTCTTTCGTTCTCCTGGTTAGATTTCATCATAGTCACATCAATAAAGCAATGTCTCAATAGAAATCTTTACATACCATGGATGTAATATGTATGTCAATCCACAACGATACATATGTAACAGTGCAGACTGATTTTCTCAATTTGAACAATCGGTAAACAACGAGTTTATGGAGCGCGAGTTATGAGTTAAATAACATGGAAATTGTTATCAAGTTAATAGATTATAACTTAATGATTTCTTTTGTGATTAAATCAAGCATTCGAATATTTAAGCAGGCATTGTATCTTATTGACAGATGAATAAGAGTAATTAATCTAATGATTACTTGGAAAAATACGTAAATAAATAGTGTCTTGGTAGCGTTTCTTATAATCTCTGAGTTGACATAGTGTATGTACCCCTTCAAATGAATTACGTTTGATTAAACAATTCAGCTGTTTTAGCTACGTCATTGAGATATGTATCAATTAAATATTGTACTTTAATCTTATTACTAATGACTAGATACTTCCATAGATTTAATAAATCAAATCTTCTTTAAAAAATTTATGAACAATGAATCAATTCGGCATATCATTCATTATACTTTTCTCAAATATGGGAAGTCATTTGACCCTTTAAATCATCTTTAGTTAAACCAAAATAATCGTTATTTTAAATCATGATTGATTATTCTGTTCATATAGTAGATGGATTTGAAGCTGTCAGAAAATAACTTCAAAACATCTTCTATATCTCATTACGTCATTTAATGATTCTAATGTTGTAGGACTTTAATCAATGATATAATTACTTTTACAATTACTCAATCGTTCATGTGGAGTAATTAGATACAAGGACTTCCCTTTGGAGTATTCTAAGAAACCGTTTTTATCCAAATTATTTCTCCTTGCATTAATAATTAATTAATTATTATTTTCCATATAAAATCACTCAAAATACATATGTAAGAAGTTTTCTGTAATTTGAGCTGAATTATGCCAAAACCATCATGCTACAAAGTGTAATTAAATAATTAATTTTTAATTAGAAACCTTCATTCATCCTTAATTTCATTTTAACTAATTACAAATACATTTTAAAAAGTTGAATTGAAGCATAAATTCTAAGCTGTCAATCAAAAGGTTATGAAAAAGAATAGTATCAAATACGAATTTGCACATGCAAGTACTGAAAAGCCTATATTTGTTTTTGAAGTAATGATGTGATTCTCAAAATAATCTTTTGTATTCAAAATATTTTTTCAAATTAGAACAAGAAAGGTCAAATGATTTTGACCATAGCAATGATTTTCTTTAAAGTTTTATATTTATAGGATATGAGCATCATATTTCAGGGGTGTACGGAGGAAGGGGACCTGTACATGTAAATAAAAGTCCTAGAGATGACCCTGTATTTACTCTATTTTCATAACTAGAGCTAGTCAAACACACAGTTCTAATGGACATACGGAATAAGCATATTAATATTCTTAGTTGTGTGGAATCGCAGAATAAGCATTCTGTACGGAATTAAAAAAGGAAAATACTTTTATATATATTTGAAAAAAAAAATGATATAACCTATACAGCTCGACAATCATAATTGTCAAATTGGATAATACAATATTTTATAAAACAAAATTTTATAACATCCTTAAGGTCGGATTGGAGCAAAAGCGGCTTTTCAGTCTTTTTTGCTCCATTTTTATCATTATTACAAACTTCCACACAAAAATAAAATAAAAGGAGCCTAAATCGGCATTTTTCTCCCATCCGTGAACCGACCTTTACTATATTTATAGCGATTATATTATCTTTTTAAGATAATCTCGTATAATCCAAAAGATTGGATCAATATTTGCAAAGATAGTACCAATTGTATGTATACAACATTTTTTTGATTAAAAAAAAGTAAACACATCTGTAAGTATAGGTACTTAATCCTATTCCTTGCTATTATTACCTGTTTCATAGTTGAGAAAAAATATGTTTACTGTATCCTTTGAGACACGGTTTCTCAACTGTTGGGTTGCAAAGAGCTAATTAAATAGAAAAATAATCTATGATTTTCATAACTGTGACACTAATGATGCAACCCAAAGTTAAAGAGAAAGAAAGAATATTAAAAAATTGAAAGCATTCACTATTTAAAATGTCCAATCGGTCATTTTTAATAAAATATTTTACTTTGGGTAAGCCTGAAGGGCAAAAAAAGAAGGAATCGGAGGAAAATGGCTAGTATTCATGTGGGTCTCAGTACAAACCCAGTTGAGAGATCTTTCTTTAAGACATGACTTGTAAATACTAACAACTCATTCAAAATGAAATAACAATAAACAATGTGCTTAGAGTTGCTACTTGTAGTACCTTGATTCCCAATTATCATGAAGGAAGGAATGGAAGAGTTTGTTAACTTTTTGTTTCTTTATGCATTTCATTAAGATTGATCATATAAATGAATTGTTGTACATTCTACCGTTATGATGTGAATGTAGTGGTTCTTAACGGTGATCAGTAAGCATCGATCCAAATACATATGTTTATATGTAAGTTGTATGAATGGTTAAATTAAGCATTTTACGCAACTTCTTGAGACTCGTACGTTCCTCTTAAAAAAAGAAAAGAAAAAGAAGAGCAACAAGTGAATTGAATGAAAGGATACTAAAAGATACTAATAATCCAATATTAGATTCTTTAAGGATTCTTAATCCTTCAAAATCCAATATTTTATGTCGTATGTTGACACTTTTTTAAGCTATTATATTGTCTATCAATAAATATGTATATCGTCTTTTATTTATATCAAAGGATATATATACAAAATGGATATTTTGTGTATTAAAACCATGGCTTAAATTCTACATTTCAAAATTCTTAGTTAAGCTGTAAAATAAATATATACCATAGATAATATATTGGTATGTACATTTCCATTTATTTTTGCAGACAACCTTGATTTTTGAAAGACGCTAAAAAAAAAATAGATAAGAGTGACACTGTTTTTTGTATTTACATATATATATATATATATATATATATATATATATATATATAAATTCAACATGTAAAATCCTTTAAATTACTATAGATTTTTATTTTTAATCAGATCATCATGACAATAATTTTTATGTTAGGATATTTTTGACTCATTAGATTTAATGAGTTATTTAAAAAAATATATATATTATATTAAATGAAAACGGTCACATAGATACATTTTTGTATATACATTGGTATATATATACATATATATAATCTACGTGATGATTATGTTGAAATTTTTACTATGAGGACAAGAAAAAGAAGCTTTTTGATTCATAATTAGGTATATAAATATTTAATACCTATGTTGATGGAATTGATGTATGCTTACGCATCACTTTAACCACAAAATTAAGTTATAATAAAATAGATATACAAGTATCTTTATTTTGTATTGGTAGGTATGTATATACTTTTTGTAAAATAACTAAATTATATCGCTTTTAGTTAATTGCTTGCATGCATATGCTTGTACATTTCTACTATGTACATATATCCAGAGTGTGTAATAAGGTTTAATTACTAAATATATATTCATATCCCATTGGCAAGATTGTGTACGGAATTATTATGTATATGTACAATTGACCCTATCTCTTTCACTATTCCAATTATTTTTGTCAAGTGGACTGAAAATGACTTCTTATTTAATTAATGCTCAAAAGGTATCTACTGATACAGATGCTGTCAAATATGTTTATAAGTAGGTAAAGTAACTAACAATTGTCCATTTTGGGAAGAAATGTACACTTTGCTGTCTGAATTGACACATTTTGAGTCTTCATAGACTCACGTGTCTACAATATGTCGCTGTTCAAAAACATACCTCCTTATTATAGGAATTCAAGTCTAATAAATATAAACTTATAATTCACTAGAACGCTCAATAATATGAGCGATGCATGCCACTTGGGGGTTAATTTAACTTATATGTTCCTTAATTTACATAGAAATATCAAATTTTCTATTTGCAAATGATCAAATATTTAAAAGTTTATGAATCAGTTGATTTTTCCTATCATTGAAAAAAAGAAATTAAAAATAATCAAATAGTTAGGTCATGAGAATATTTATAGATACATTAGGGTTGCCACAGAATGATTCGATAATGTCAAAATAAAAGAAATCTGTATATAATTTAATGATTATTTTTATATTCATTTTTGAAATATGTTTTGATTTAATGGTCCAAAATATTAAACTGCAGTATTGTTCTCATATTTTTAAATTTAATACTATAGGTATGTATCAACCTATAAGAAGAACTTATTGTATGCAATATAAATTAATTAGGTCAAGTAAAGGTACTTTTAAAAGTAGAAATTGAATTATACTATATCTATAGGCTATAGATATTTATTTTCTATTGTTCATAGTAACAATAATATAATTTATAATGTTGGGAAATATTAATTTGAAGAGTAATAAGTTACTTATTACAAATTAGTTCATTGAAAAGTAATTTAGTTAGGTATTGTTTATTACTTAAAATTAAATTAAGCTATTTTTATTTTCTTGGATGAATGACATTGTGAATAATTTCAAATTTAAAAATTACAGGAGCAAATTATCCAGGCTCATTCATTACAAAACTTGTATTTGCTTCACATTCTCCATTTGGAGCATTATCCTTTATTATTTTGTAAATTATCATTGTACTACTTGCTACAAATTATGTAGGTAGGTTAATGATATTACTATAATATTTTAAAAAATAACGCTTTACTACACACCACTGTTCGTAATTCTCATGGTGGGGTCATCTTTTCAAAAGTAAAGGATTTTTCAATAAGAGCGACACATTTTGTTTTTTAAATAAAATCAAAAGGGTTTAGAATGTAAACAAATTTCTTTTTTAGTGCTAAAGTACATTCAATTACAATTAAGTATGGAATTCAATTCTTTTTCATGACCACCACGGGCTCATTTGTAGAAGTCTAATCGTTGAACCTAGTTTTATAGCGCTTAATCGCATAAATCGACCGAAATTGCAGGAATTTCGCATTCAATATTTTTGGCTTGTTGGTCTAGGCCAATGACTTTACATGACCCCATAGAAAATAGTCCAAAGGCGTCAAATCGCATGAGCGAGGCGGCTCATTGACAGGTCCATTTATGCAAATAACACGTTGACCGAATTTGCTCTTCAGTAAATCGATTGTATTGTTTGCTGTTTGGCAAGTAACACCGTTTTGTTGAAAGCACATATCATTTAAGACCATACTATCCAATTAGGGCCAAAAATATTTGTTTACCATGGCTTGATATCGATTTCCATTCACTGTAATATGGTGTTTATTATCATCAACAAAAAAGTATGATCCAATAGCACCACCGGCATGAAATACACACGTAACAGTAAGTTTTTCGGGATGCAATGGTGCCTCATGAAGTTCATGTGTGTTTTTGCCTGACCAATAATGGATATGTTGATTATTAAATAACCCATTGAGACAAAAATGAGCTTCGTCATAAACTTGCCTCAAGCCTTTCAAAGTTACCACGACCGAACACGAATTTTGATAATAAATTTGGATAATTGGCAAAGGCTGCTCAAGGTTGTATTGCTTCATGATGATTTGTAAGCTATTTGTGAGTAGAAATGTAATAAATAAAAAATCTTTTGACGTAGTTCGCCGTCCCTAATGAAATAAAAATGCTTCATCCCTAGTAAAAAACCCTTATATATAATAAGGACTACACTATACAGTATTTTGGCGAATTTTCCGGACGGGGGTATACTCAAAGATAGTAAAAGAGAAACCCAGCCATTGTAAATCTTGACACGGGATACCATTGTGACTTATGCTGACCTTCTAGTTATCGTTCTACAGCTTAACGACAATCATCGTCCAATTTGATATCATAAATTTCATGTTACACAATTTTGTGACTCCCATCGCTACATAGATTGATTTAATATATGAATTGTCATCCTTTGATTTATTTATAAAATTGTTATAGCCATAGGTCATACCTGATAAGATTTATAGCTTCAGAGATTTTCTAACCCTGCGTTAGAGTTCGGAAAAATAAATAATACAATTTTGAATTATTTCCACAAGGAAATAAATGAGTGGATAGATGAACAAATTTAAAATTTTTGAAGGATTTTATTATCTTAGGCATTCATTATGTACTTTTAATGCTTCAGGGATGGAACAAAAGAGAAAACAAAATAATTAATTAGGCATTGAAGTATATAGCGACTATATACAAAATATAATTACTTGACCATTTGTACGTTTATAAAAGTGTGACCTAATGAGAACGAAGCTATTGTTTATTATTATATGATTGTAATTAAACTAAATAGCTAGAAGATAATGAATTTAACGATAGTGTCTCGTAATTATCGACCAGAAATGTGTATTTCCTTGTTCAATGGACTATTTATATTACAAAATTCATAACGATTTATAAATTCAGAGTGTATTTTACAACTTCAGAGCGTAAACATTATATTCGTTTCCGTTATTTGAAAAAAAATAAAAAAAATACACACAATTCAAAATTTAAGAATTATTCATTCATTTAATACTTACTTCCGTATATGTACTTCAGAATAATTTGCTAAACATTCCACAGTAAGTAGACCTTTGAGAGTACTTTCTTTCAAATGCTTATTTATTCACTAACCATTAAATAATTTTGAATATGAAACTCCACCACTCGAGTTCTTTAAAAGGTTTTTTTTTTTTTTTTCATACAACAATAGAAATTTCAATTTGTTGATTTAGTGACTAACTTTTGTACGAATTTATGCTTCATGAAATGAACGTGTTAACGAATTTGTTATACATACATACATACAAGTTAAAAAAATGCTTTAACTTTCTATGTTAAAGCATATCGAATCATATTTTCGTCAATACTTTTTTTTATAATCTCTTAATATACATGATATTTCGCATTTCAAACTTCATAATTAGTTTTTCAAGCAGAAGATTTCGCATAACATTACAATGTCCATATTATGTAGTATGACCAACCGTGTAATTGTCTATAATGGAATTCAATTCATATACTATTTTTTTTCTTCTTGGGTCAAAATTGCAATACAAATAAAAGTATGTGGGGTTGAAGTCATTATTTGAAATTGAATTTGCATTCTATGATTAATCACTTCTTTCTTTATATATACATTTTTCATTTCGGGGGGTCATTTTGTAAAAAAATATAAATCCTTTTTTCTATTTTATAAATAGAAATGCATTGATTTTTTGATTTTTTTTTTTGCTCGTTTCTATAAGTTAATAAATATTAAAATAAAACACTAAAATAATGTGACCATTCACATTTTCCAATTGTTTTTTATTAATATGTTCAATGTTGTTATCTTTAATGAAAGACTAAATAATAATCTAAGCAATTAGAAATGAATAAACAATCTTAACATTTAAAATGCGATTAGATCATTCATTTTTTAATGACTCTGCGTGACAGAAGCCATGAATATGAGAGTCATTATTTATTTCTTTTCTTTTTAAAAAAACGACTTACTTAGAGTAGAGACACAAATCTACATGAAAACTTATTCTACATACATACTTAAATATTATTTTTTAGAGATGCATGAACAAGAATCGTCATACAAGAAATTGACAAAGGAAATTAGAGAGGAGGAATAAAGGAAGAGAAAATGTACGCGGATCTTAAGCCCGGAGATTTAGTTTGGTTTGATCCTGGAGTAGGCTATGTTCTCCCAGGAGAAGTTCTTGAGTATCATGAGAGTGCACAAGTTATTATGGTACAGGCCATAATAAACTCTGTAACAAAAAATTTCACACTCAATAACTTAAGCTCTGTAAGTTATATATATGTCATAAAAGATAGCTTCATAAATCCTAAATCTTATTTGCTTCGTTTCCTTATTTGAAGGTCCGCCCAAGGCAGGACTTAGGGCAGAATGGAGTTGAGGATATGATTACACTCAGGGATATCAATGAAGCCTCTATTCTCTGGAATCTCAGAATACGATATGATAATCACAACATATATACTTATATTGGTACTTTACTTATATCTGTCAATCCGTATCGTACATTTGATGATGAAGGAGAGAGTCTCTACGGACTAAAATCTGTTAACAAATATGATGGACAAATCCTCGGAACTCTTTCTCCTCATTTGTTCGCAATTGGATCCGCTGCTCTAGCACGACAAGTCACAAATCCTAAGAAAAACGTTATCATACTCCTCAATGGTGAATCTGGTTCAGGAAAGACGGAATGGTAAGAATGACTTTGAATCATACACTAAATACCTTTGTTTACAATTGTTTATCTTATTAGCTCAAAACTTCTCCTTCAATATTTATCAGCAGTCAACAAATCTTCGTCTAATCTCAAGACTGAGCAGATTATTGAAGGCTCGAATTTGCTTGAAAGTTTTGGACATGCGCGCACGGTGGCCAACAATAATTCCTCAAGGTTTGGAAAATTCATACAAATCTATTTTAAGGATGGAGTTATTAGTGGGGCAAAATTTAATGAATATCTCCTAGAAAAACATCGCATTGTTTCTCATAATTCAGAGGAAAGAAATTTTCACATATTCTATGAGCTTCTTGCCGGCTTGAGTAAAGAACAAAAAGAGAAATATGGTTTGATGACTCCTGAAAAATACTTTTACCTAAATCAAGGTCAAAGTTTCAATATTGATGGAAAAAATGATAGGATGGACTTTGAGAATTTGATTTCATCCTTTCAAGTCCTTGGTTTTACATTAGAAGAAAGAGAAAGTATTTTTAAAGTGCTTTCCTCAGTCCTTCATCTTGGCAATGTTTATTTCAACCGTAAGCACTTTCGAAATGGGGTTGAAGGTGTTGAAGTCGGCTCAAATGTAGAGATTAAATGGGCAGCACATTTGCTTCAGTTAAATTCGAATGATGTGGAACAAGTGCTCACATCTCGATTATCACCTGAGTCATTACGAGAGCTCATTATTGTACCTATGAACATTGATCAGGCATTGGATGTAAGAGATGCATTGTCTAAGGCGCTCTACAGTGCACTCTTTTCTTGGATAGTGAAACGTACAAATAAGATATCATCTACTAAGACCAAGGGAGCGGGAAATAATAAAGGGATTTGTATTTTGGATCTATTTGGTTTTGAGGATTTGAGTGAAAATAGTTTCGAGCAGCTCTGTATTAATTTTGCTAATGAGCAACTTCATAGTATAATTAATAAAAGAATATTTAAAGCAGAGCAGGCTGAGTACCAAAAGGAGCAAATCGAGTGGACGCCAATCAACTACTCTGACAATGGTCCAATACTTAATATTTTATCTAAAAAACCTGTTGGTATTTTTCATTTATTAGATGACGAATCTAATTTCCCTAAAGCTAATGATACATCCTTCTTGGACAAATGTCATTACAATCATGCTCTCAACGAACTTTACTCTAGACCAAGGATGTCATCACGTGAATTCGGTATCAAACACTTCGCTGGCCAAGTGTGGTATAACATTGATGGCTTCTTGAAAAAAAATAGAGATTTGGCAAGCTTTGAAATTATGAATTTACTCTCAATGACAAAAGATCGACATTTGAATACCATATTTTCAAGATTAAACCCTCAAAGTGGTAAAAACGAGAGTAATTATAGCGATCCTAGGAGTGAAAATGTACATTTAGTAACAATGAAACCTCGTGCAGCAACTGTATCAGCACGTTTCATAGATAATTTAAATAAATTAATGGGCTTAATTCAGGATTCATACCCTTTCTATGTTTTATGTATCAAGCCCAACACTTCCAAAGTGCCCTCCAAATTTGATATGCCATTAGTTTTAGAGCAGCTACGAGTCCATGCTGTTGTAGAAACAATAATGATTCGCAAAACGGGCTATCCAATTCGAATGAAATATAAACACTTTGTAGAGCGATTTAGATGCCTTTTAGGTGTGAAATATCCGAATGTTGGGTACTATGGTGGCGGAACTCCCACGACAAAAGAAATGGCAAGGAATGTAATAGAAAAATATGCTCAAAATCGAGGCAAAGACTTTGAGTTTGGTTCCACAAAAGTTTTTCTAAAAGTGAGTTAATTTCCCTTTATTTCATGATTTTTCTATTTCCCACTTTTTAATTTATAGGAGAATCTCCGAAAAAAACTTGAAACGGAGAGACGGCAAATCCACGATGTGACAGTGATTAAGCTACAACGAGCTATTAGAGGCTACCTAGCACGGAAAGACTTTGTAAATAAGAAAAAATCTGCTATAAAGATCCAAGCAGCATATCGAGGTTGGATTGCGAGAAGAGAATTTTGTAAGGCAAGAAAAGGAGTTATTGCTTTACAAGCAATATACAGGTAAGAACGGCCTTCTTTCTTTTTTTCCAAGGCTATTTAAGAATCATAATAAATCAAAGGCCTATAATTTTTTTAATTGTTTAACCGCAAATCCACAAATATTCGAGCAAAATATATAAACAATTTACTACCTCAAAGACATATCAAACAATTCAGGCGTGCATTTGAATAAACGTTATATATTTACATATAAAAGAAATTTCTTATTTTGTTCACTTATGTGTGATTATTTAATCAATAGTCATATTTTTGTGATTTATGAATAGTAATTAATTTGTTAATCGACATGATGCTTGTTTTAATTTGATTCCTTGTGGTTTTAGCATTAATTTGTTGCATTATTGATGATTAACCCACCACCGTAAAAAAAATCATGAAAAGTTGAATAAACCACATTATGGATTATAACAAAATGGCTGCATAGATTTCTGTTGATTAAGCTTCTTTTAATACCACTATGATAAACAACAAGAAAATGTATCTTCATTCTTACTTCTTACATTTATAAATTTTCATTTTCGATTTTCAGAATGCAAAAGCAAAAATCAATGTATCAAGATCTGAAAGAAAAAAGGGCACTCAAACGCAAGCTTGAAGAGGAAGAAGAGGAGGAAAGGCTGAAGCGAAGGGCAGAAAAAGCTGAAGCCAAAATGGAAGATAAGTTAATTCGCATTGAGAGAGCACGTCTACAACGTAAACATCAAATGAGCGAGGATGAATCGATTCATAAGAGGAAAATATCTCGAGAAACTATTAAAAAAGGGTATTCATCTCGGGTTACGAGTCCATCAAGTACTAAGGCATATGACGATAATAACTTTTTTGAATATGACGAGGAAGAGGTTCATGAAGTAATGGATAATGAATTTAGTCATCACTCAGATGAGCTAGTAGAAAAGTCAAATTCTGTTACTCTAAGCGAACTCATGCGCACAAAGTCACCGTCAAATAAATCAACTACTACTACTACCACTCCATTTCCACCAAAACTATCCCTTGCTTCACCCTCCCCACCACCCCTTATCGTCTCACCCACACCGATTAAATCGAATGGGCATCATATGGGTACTAATATAGTGCGTGAACAAAGTCTAAATCACTTGGAAATACCTGCAGAATTGGCCTTCATAATGTCAAAAGTGGAGAAATCTGGTTCAATGCAGATTCAAAAGAATTTAGGAAAAATTGCAGAGCCCTTAGTCACGTCTTCCTTGCGAAGAGAGCAGAAACTCCCCCCTGATATCGATTACTACTCCTTTTCTAAGGTGGCTAATATATATTTCAAGCATCATTTGTGGGAAATGAAAAGTGAGCCAATTAAAACCCCTTTTCTTAGCAAGACCAAAGAGAGTGACTATCAGGATTCCATTGCCCTTTTTAAATTGATTTTAAGATTCATGAATGACCCTAATATGGGTGGATCCAAGGAAAAGATTTTGTCGGATTATATTGTAAATAAAGGTATATAAAAAAAAATCGAGTAATATTTGTGTTCACATTTATTATTATTATTATTATTATTCCATTCCTCAAGGCATAAAAAATGAAAAACTTCGGGATGAAATTTATTGTCAACTTGCAAATCAGACCCGCAAAAATGATGATGAAGTTAGTAATGAACGGGGATGGTTTCTCCTTTCCAATTGTTTATCATCATTCCCTCCTTCAAGGACACTCTACAAGTATTTGCTTAAATATGTTTCGGATAATGCAGTAAACGGATATAGATATGTTTGCCAGCAAAAGTTGCTGCAAGGAGCAATCAGCCACGAATCTAGGTGATATTTTGTTTGTTGTTTCTTTAAGAAAACGTTATTTTACTAATATGTATGAATATTTATTTTTAATAGAATTTACCCTCCAACTAATCTTGAATGGCGTTCAAACAAGAAATGTGTCAAAATGGCTCTAGATGCAACATTTCCCGATTTTGAAATTCGCCCTGTGTCTCTAGATTCCTACACAACTGCTGAGGAGTTTGCTGCAAATGCTCTCACCTCTCGTGGAGTATCAGAAATATCGGGTTGGACTGTTGGCTATGAGAAAGGAGATAGTTTGTTTGAATTAAATGGATCCGATTTTGTTCTCGATATCCTATCCGAAGGAGAACTTCCTTCCGTTTTTCCAAAGGCTAAACTTCCATTTTTGCAAATTTCTGGAGAGGTTAAACATCCTAGAGAACAAAGACCTCCTATGCCCTTACCAACAATGATTGATGATCAAGATACCATCCCACTTACTAATAAGAAAAGATCACATTCTGGGGATCAAATTTTAAGCACAGAAGAATTTGGTCTGTCCTCTGACTCTGCTTTGAACAATCGTTATTTTGAAAACAATAAGGATAGTCGGAGTAAATCCCTAGATAATTTACTCAACCCATCGTCAACGAATAACTTTGGATTAAGTGAAAGCAGTCGACTTAACCAACGATACAAAGAAATAAAAAAGCCAGATAATTTGGATGAAACAACATTAAAAGAAGAGTGGCAAAAAATTGGACTATCACAGAAAAATGCTCTAAATGATCGTTATTTTAGCCATCCAGATCTTTTAGACATATCAACATCTCCTGTAGCAGAAAACGAATCATCATCCAGAAAACAACTCACTCAGTCCAATGGGAATTTAAGACTTACTGAGGAATTAGAAATGGCAATCGCATCTAATAAAGGTGGAAATAATATCGTCAATGGCAGTAATTTACTTAAGAAAGGGCGTCCTCGTTTTGTTAAAGGACGAAGAAGTATCAAGCATTCATCTGCTATGTCAGACACATCAGAGGCACCTTCCATAGCATCCCATGTAAGACGTGTTCGAGTTCCCTCACAAGCTTCAGACGTGGATCAGTTCTTAGATGATCTTTTCATGCCTGTTCTTGATGTTGATGATGGCCTCTCTGATGCAAAGTCCCTTGCAGCCTCAATGAGGGGAGGAAAAAAAAAGTTTAAAGAGCTTACTCAATTAAATAATTTAGTAGTGAGTATCAAAGGAAGTCGAGATACGGACAATGGTCAGAGTGACCTTCCTCCCCCTCCCCCTCCGCTTCCACCAGGATCGAATATATTCAATTCATCCATGGGATTTCAACCAATCCCTGGAGTTGTTTCTCCTACCATGTCTCCCCCTCCCATGCTTATACCAACTCCTGTACAGGGTTCATTTATAAATCAATCTCAATCTAATCCAACGCCTACTATTTCACAAGATGGATCAGCACTTGCCTTTACATATGTACCTGTGCCTGTTTATAATATGGGAGGAATTGGTCTACCAGGAATGATGACTCCTAAAACACAAGAACCCATAATGGCAAGTAACAATAATGCCACCCCTACAATAAATGCTTCCTATCAACAAGCATTCATTCAAAACGCTGTGGCACAAAATATGCAAATACAACAACAACTCATGATGCAAAATCAGGCGCTATCTCAATTATTGTCTCAGGCCATCAGTAGTCCTCAGCCAACATCTCTTACATCTATGTACTCTGATTTAAAAATCAACCCAGGATCAGTTGATATAAATCAGCAACATTTTGCTGAACAGCAACACAATCTTGCATTGAACTCCATGAATAAAATTAAAAATGAAATGACCACTGAATATGTTCAGGAATCCAAAACAACTCCCAACACACCAAAAATGTCAACTGCATCAGCGATGGAGATGGAACTTGCAGGTTTTATGGATCCATATATGAGAGCAAGAACAGTACGGATCGGAAAGTGGAGATGGCCTCCTCCAAAGGAAGAAATGGTGAATGGAGAGAGTGGCATTGGACAAAATGAAGGGTTCTTTGAATTCAAACTCCGTAAAATGCAAGAAAAACTTAGCTCTCAAAGTCGAAATAGTTTAATATCTCCAAATAGTCAGTTGGCACAGGATCAAAAACATTTTCATGACCAAATGCAACAACAGCAATTTAATCATCAACAACAACAACTAAAAGATCAAATGCTCCTCATTCAGAATGCACAGCAGCTACAATTAAGAGAGCAACAAATTAATCAACTCCAGAACTCACAACATCAAGAACAAATGCGGCTAATTCAAAATTCCCTAAAACTACAAAAGGGAGATATGAGAGACTCCATTATCCAGACACAAAATGACAAAAATCCTCAGCAACAAATAAATTATGCACAACAAGAACAATACAATGAGCTCTATGCTCAAAAAACTGACGAAGAAAGTCATTCAGGTATAGAGTTTTTCATAATTCTTAGTAACAATTAATAAAAATGATTTTGATATCTTTTAGAATGGGATATTCCAGATAGTTCGATTCAGAAATTAAAGTTGAGCAAGGAAGTCAAAAACCGCCTCGAAGCTGCTGTAATAAAAAATCACTCCAAAGATGAAAACGGAAAATTGGAGTTATCTGAATTAGAAATTCAGGATGATGATGACAAGGCAATTTATCAGCAAGTTGGTAAAGTTAATCATGAAGAAATTAAAAAAATAACTGAGGGTCGTAAAAATATTCTCGAAAAAAGATTACAAAAGTTAAAGAAATGGTCCACAATGGATGGAGTTGACAAGAAGGGAAGCTTAGAGTCAGAAATGACGGATAACATTCCTCCGCCACCACCCTTACCTTTCGTCTTCCCTGGATCACTAAGCACAAAAACTGGTGAAAAACTTAGAGCAAAATATGGAACTGAAGATTTTTTTGAATCTTCTGCAAAAAATCGTTTTAACTCAACAGAATATCTTTCCCAAGTTGAGGACTTTCATGAGGATGATTATCAATCCGTGGATGAAGTAACCACAAAGCTTCATCCTCCAAACTCAGACATTTCATATATGTACACACGAAATGTACCATGGAATCTAAATATTCGAAAAGAATTGTTTTCTCCTTCTGAGAGTCTAAGTAATCCACTACTAATTCATTTGATTTTTACACAAATCGTCAGAGATATTTTAAAACAAAGCAAAATAAGCAATCTCAGATTAAATAGAGACGAACGTATAAGACTTAAAACTTTGTTGGATGAATACTCAATTACGCTCGATAATCTTGGTAGTACAAAACATCGATTATCCACAAAGAAAAATATTATAGACGTCACTAAAGATTGTGATTACTATTTCTCAAGGTATTCCAAGTTAATGATTTTTATAAATTTTTCATCGATTAACTTATTGCTTCATTTATAGACTTTATCCTATATCATCTGGAGTGGAAGGGGAATCTCAGTTTTTGTCCATTTCTCATAAAGGAGTACGCCTTATACGAAGATCAAAAAATTCGAATAAGGATTATTTAGAGGTAATTTGATTCTTAAAAATAGTGTAGTTCATTTTTTTAACTTCTAATATTTATTCAAGACGATTGAAATGTACACATTTGAGGATATTGGAGAAATATCAACTGTGAAGTCTAATGGACTCCAAATAGTAACTCATACGGGTGGTCGGCTATTTGCAACAACACCAAAGGCCAGTGTTATCAAGGATTTACTCAATACATATCTAATTGAAGCTAATGCAAGTCATTATGACTATGTTAAAGCGTTAGGAGACTTCAACACAGAGGATGAAAATGGTTTATCTTTCAAGAAGGGAGATATAATAGCTGTAGTACCTAAAAAAGATCCATACACAGATAAAGGATGGCTGTACGGTATTAAAGATGGAAGTTATGGCTTGATTCCTGGAGATTTTGTAAACAAATTGTCCCCTAAATCAATTAGAAGAGAAATGCGCATAATTGCAAATGTTACTCAGAGATTAAAGGACCATGAAACGGAAGAGGATGAGGAGGAAGAAAAGGATATGCTTCCTCCTTTGGATGGAGGACTAGAGAGACATACAGATGATGATGAGGAGGATGAGGTTATGATGAAGGTAGATCAACAGCACCAATATTCTTGGGATAAAGAGGAACATACACATAATTTGGACGCAATTAACCCTCAAAAAAATATCAAATCTGAGCTCCAACCTATTCGGGATGATGGAAAGCATCCTCTATTAGAATTTGCACTACAGCACTTCCAAGACTCCCTCAAGATACGTACAGATATTGCAAATGAACTAATCTCGGATAAAAAGAGCACCAATAAGAAAAAGAATAAAAATGGAAAGAAGTCATCAAGCTCATCGGGTCTATCGGGAACAGTTGCCACAAACGATTGGACGTGGAAGGATCAAGTAGCTCTTGTTAAATGGACTCCAAATATGATTTCTGTAAGTATCTTTTTGAAAAATAGAACTACAATATAGCTATCCTCTATCTTAATTTTATTTAGAGTTCTCTCCTTCGGCTTGAAGCTCCAGGTCATAATAACCTAGCATTAGAATGTTTTGCTTGCATCATGCGTGTAATGGGAGATCTCCCTCTTCTGGCTAACCAACACGAAGTAGATTGTGTGAATACATTATTGATGTATTGCCATAGACTCGAATCCATCCGAGACGAAGTCTATTGCCAAATTATGAAACAAACAACCAATAACAAGAGTATGAGTAAAGACTCTTGTCAAAAGGGATGGAGACTTTTTACAATTGTTGCTGCCTACTTTTCTTGCACAGAGGTTTTGAAGCCCTATTTGTTCAAATATTTGGAATCTGCTGCATATGATAAGAGACGTGCATATCATGGAACAGCTCTAGTTTGCCTACAAAATTTGCGTAAAACTTTTAGATACGGTGGAAGGAAAAATGTTCCAAGCATTGAAGAAATCACTGCAATTGTAGCTGGTCGTAGCTCTAAACGACAAATATATCGTCTCCCTGGAGGAACTGAACGTATCATCAATACAAAGTCAACTACAGTGGTAGCAGACATCATTGATGAACTTTGTAATTTTATTGGTGTGGAATCAGAGAATGAAAAGGAAGAATTTTCTTTGTACTGCATAATTGAGGGTGAGCTATACACTCTACCCCTTTCAAATCGTCATTATATCTTGGATTTGACCAATGGACTGCAACATCAAAATGAGGAATTTTACTTGATATTTTGTCGATCTGTTTGGCACTATCCTCTCAGAAGGGAAAATGAATTATATATTGAAGTTGTATTCAATCAAATTGCACCTGACTATTTAGAGGGGCATTTGATTGTCATGTCTAAAGGTCTTTTGATAGAAGAAGAATCTGTGGATGAAATAGCCAAGATAGCTGCACTTCTTCACAGAGCAGCAGATATGAACGAAAAGCCCTCGATTAAAGAAACCAAGTTTCTTCTACCTAAACCAATTCTAAGTTCACGAGACATTAAGCCTCCTCAATGGGTAACCATGGTTCAAAACAATTGGAAGAACATTGAACATCTCAACAGTGGACAAGCAAAAGGTCAAGTCCTTCAAATCCTCTCTCATTGGCCACTATTTGGCTCTAGTTTCTTTGCTGTGACTCGTGTTACGGACGGAAAAAATAAAAAAGATGGAATGGATAACGAGGAAGAAGAACTTTTGGCCCTCAACAAGCATGGTGTGAGTTTTTTGGATCAAAACACTCACGAGACACTACTCCACTATTCCTTCACAGAAGTTATTTCAACTCGTAAGGTTGAGCTTGATGAGCAATCCTTCTTTTTAGATATGAAGTGTGGTAATTTGATGTCGCAAAAGATCACGAGGATCAAGACCTTTCAAGCTGACGAGATTGCAAGACTCATTCGCCAATACATATCCATTGACCAAAAATTAAAAGGAGTTTCCTCTTCCAAGAACACCGCTAAAAGGCAGTCCCGCTCATAAATAGTTGTTTCCATTAGCTCAAATTAGAACACAGTTTTGTTGTACTTTTACAACAATTCTAAGCAAGCAATTCCTATGTATGATGTATATTGTTTAGTATTTATTTTTATTTTATAGTTGAATTCATATGAAGTTTATTTTTTAAATAGATCTCAAATCTACATATTTCATGAAATTTGGAGACTAATGAACACCAAATAAACTATAAATTACTTTGCTTATCACTAAAACTATCATAGTTATCCAAATGACGGCTTAAACATAATTTGGTACTTTTGTACTGCAATGAAGGTTATTATTTCATTTCATTTTTATGTTTGAACAGATATTAAGTTTCTAATAGATTTGTTTGTTTTATTACTATTGCCATGTTTTGATATCATTTTCAATAAAATAAAAATAAAAATACATATCTTGTTAAAATTATGTTTGACTTATTTAAAATTAATAAATATGCATCTATCTTCTATATTTAAAGCAACATTACAACATTAGGAAAATAATATAATTACATATATTTATATCATAATTTTATAATGCAAGCAAATTTAAGCGGGAATATTTTGATTTTCCTTTTAGAACAAAATATTTCTTCTACAATGATCTAACAAAAAATGAACATAAATATAAAATAAGAACATAATTTCCAACCGTTTTATTTTTTTAAATAATAAAATTGTAATTTTTCTCCATGAAAGTTGCATCCCTCTGCATGGGCCATTAATGAAGTGATTGAAATGTGTAGACCGATCTTCAGCGCTGGGAAAATAATTTCTCATTTATTAATTTATTTAAGTTTAGGACAATCAATTATCACACATTAGGCTTTTGACACAGGGCTGTTGAGAATTAGATATTGTATTAGATACGGATTTAAATACTTGCAGATTACGATGTAAACAAAACTTTCATTGTTCTAACACATATATACACCTATCTTATCAACCATTTTAAAGATGTAACCCCTCAGAATTGGTTTTTACAGTATACAACCATTCACTATTTGCATAATATATTAAGTATTTATGTGTGTTCTTTTCACCGATTCAGTCACTTCTCATAAGTATTTTTACTATTTTCACACTTAACTCACTTTAAGTATAATTTAATTTTATAAAATGCAATTTAAATAAAAAATCCATTTTTTCTATTTAATTAAAAAAAAAAAAAAATAATGACCAACCCTTGTCAAAGCATTTGCCGCTTCAAATGGGCGAACTATTCTTGTTGGTTTTGGAAATGAAGTCAACATAAATAAGTTACAAATCATTTTTTTGATATAGTTTATGGTCTTTCTTATCTGGAATTCAAGGTTACTCTGTGAGAAGTAGCAATAAGGTAACCAAATGAACAGAAGCTCATTTATCTCCGGTTGGGTAACGATGTTAAGCGTTCCTGTACCCATTCACTCTGAAAGAGGAGTCCAAGTTTGAGAAAGAGTTTTGAAGTGATTGACAGTTTCGTGGCTCAAGTAGTTTTTTTGTTTCTCACCTTGAGAAGATTTCATAGAGCTCCCCAAACAGTTTGGCTCTCCGTATGAATCAGGAGGTATAATCATGGTTCATAGAAATGAAAGCATAAATTCCATCATTATCAGGGATTTTTTCCCCTTATGCACCACCTTTTTAGTGTAGCTCCTTGTTTTACCATTGTCATTGATAAAACCTATTTGAAAAAATCCATATTATTAAACCCAACCTGCCTAGATTTGTCACCAAACAATTGAAAAGAATGTGAACTGTCCTGGATTCCCTACAAAATACTAATAACGTATTTGTGTATAATTAATAAATCCATCAAAATGGCTCTAGTTCTCACGTACAGTGACCCTTTCAAAGTGTTGGCAAGGTCGGAAAGAACATTTAATATCAATTTGAGACATTGCTTGAACGTAATATCAAGCACTTCTATTGTCTTCTATCGTCTGGTATAAAAGACATTCTGCCTATGTACAGAGTACAGAGAACTATCCTGGTGTTGATTTTAATTTTTAGATCCTACACAATAAAGTTATACTATTTATTAATAAATTTTATTTATT
Source organism: Lepeophtheirus nordmannii (assembly GCA_963680855.1). Classification (NCBI taxonomy): domain Eukaryota; kingdom Metazoa; phylum Arthropoda; class Copepoda; order Siphonostomatoida; family Caligidae; genus Lepeophtheirus; species Lepeophtheirus nordmannii. The sequence goes on along the minus strand of OY804522.1, from coordinate 23,112,089 downwards.
TCATCATTTTTTAATTCTATAATTTTTAACATTGGTACAGGGTCTAGAGGGAGCTTTGTAGGAACTTTCATATATCAATATGACTTCAACTTGTATTGGGTTATGTTTTATTACAAAAAACTTGGTGAAAATTACATTAAGAGAATCAGGATCGTGTATATAACATATATATAAATATATATCCTTTTACTTAGATATATTATAATCTGCCTTATTTTGACATGGGAACAAGAACTGTCAAAATTAGAGATGCTCATTCTTGTGCTTTACATATTTTATACAATCTATTAAAGCTATATAAATAAAACACGAAATATTGGGTTCATAAAACTTATATTCAAATATTCAGCAAAGATATTTATGTATATATATATATATATATGTATATTTAAATACATACATTGATATATGTAATTTTACATACTTACGTATGTATACATAGTTATGTATGTAAACATATATTCAATGAATCATAGTTATAATTATAAAATTTATCTTTTCACAGCCAAATAACATTTTTTTTTAATTAAAGAAATCGGAGGTTTCACAATAATTTCAGGGATACATGTTTCATAAATATATGTATGTACGTATATTTCTGTGATAGCTTTTTGGATTCTTTATCAATCCAAAGAGAGGCACAGAAATATACAATATAGGAGTATAGAAGGAGGAGAAGAGTGTTGTTACATAATAGGTTTAGTTAGGTCAGAAGCAAACTTAATTTGGAGATTGGAGTCAGTTACATATATCTATAATGAATGAGAAATAGTTGCAATACTTGGGGTGGTGAGGTTGTTTCAAGTATATTATACATTAAAGGTATATATATTCATTCCTCTTAAGAGTTCAAGAAGGAACAAAAAAAAAAAAAAAATCAACTATTGTTTAATGAAATTTGTATATTAAAGATTTTTAAACATGATTTTTTCTTATTATTGGTGTATCTATAATTTGAATTAATATATTGCTTGAACTATAACAATTTTGAAGAGAAGAAAATTATATCTATAAATTTATGAAATAACTTATTTAAACACACAACGGGATTTCTACCAATTTCTATCAATATATCTACAGACCTGTTCCAAATTATTGACAACCCAACTAATTTGTATAATTTTAAATATACATTTCTAGCTTTAGATTACGCAAGAAGTTTCACATCCCATTGTTTTTGTTTTTTTAATAAAAATTTTTCCCTGATTCCAAATAGATAAGTTTACAAAGGTATCATTACTTCATTCTTAGTTCATTTACAACTTTAGAGTGTACGTTTTTGAGACTCTCTATGTAGGTTTTAAGAGATTTTTTGGTACAAAGTTCTACTTAAAAAAGATTCATAAGCCATATAAACTATAGCTATATATAAAAAGGCTTAACCTTTCTTAGAGCCAGGGCACCCACAACCCTAGGAATTTGAAGGAATAAACAACTCAAGACATCCAATAGGTAAATTACTTTTTAAAACATCTCTTTTCCATGATTCATCAGTGACAAACGTTTATTAAAAATGAATAACATTTGTTTGTGACTCTTCTTGTTTCGAGTTAAAGCAAGGGTTTTTTGGAAAAAAATATGAGGAGCACACTGGGACACAACTCGTACATACATATTTATGTGGGTTTGTACATATTATGGAATTTTTAAAGAAATCCTTAATTATATATTATTATATAGGCATACTGGGAAATGATAATCGGCACTTGGGAGAATGATTCACACAGACATACAGTTCAAAAAATAATTAATCATCATATTGTATAAAACATCAAAAATAAATAAAAATACTGACAATGGTTTGTTTTTTAAAAAGTATATGTATGGATGAATGTAAATGTTTTAAGTAATAATGTACATTGATTAAAGACAGATACAGCTCACTAAATTTACTTTCTTAACTACATATGAGTAAAATGGCCCAATCAAGTAAGACCCATACAAATATGCCGCCATAAATTATAGTGATATAAAGGTATTTATTGAGTATAGTTTTTATATATTTGGTTGGTTGGTTGGTTGTTAGTTACTGATTGATTTGGTTTTGGAAATATTAGTAGGACTCTATGTGTGTATATATGTACTATGGTATATATAATATTTGTAATTTGGTGGAATAAAATGTATCAAAGACAAAAATAAATAAATGAAAGGTTATGAGATAAAACGAAAGAGATTCAATGATATTATTCTTTGTGCTTTAATGGACGATACTTTAAAGGATATACTTATGTATGTATGAATGGGGCTACGTTATAAAGGTCAAGACATTTGGTAGGAGGGATTTTTGTTTTTAGAAAGGATTGAATCAGAAAAAAATATTTAGAATAATTCACGAGCCAAACAGAGCTGTTTCTCCAATTCCAGCTCCACTTCAACATCATCTTCCATCTGAAATATTAAAAATACAATATGATATAAATATTCATAATACCACTTTGTTAGAAGTTGCAGTTAGAACGGTGCATAAATATGTATATATCGTCGTTATTATATTATGTAAGTACTTTTTATTTTCAAACTTTACTTGCAGAAATGGTTTTTTATATAAATTAATTATTTATATTGAGTAGGTTTTTTGTAAATGTGTGGCAAACAACTTTTGATTGGAAGCTTTACTATATATATGTAGTATGCAAGTATGTACTGAGAACAAAACAAAATAATAGAGAGTCACACTTGCTGAAATGATTTGAATCTATATAAATGCTTTCCTCATACATTTTCAATTTTAGTTAATTAAAGAAATATTTATATATATTCGTTCTGTCGTTCATCGCGTAATGAGTCCTTTACATCTGCGATACGCCATTTCATCAAAAAAGAAAAAAGAAAGAAAGTAAAACAATAAAGTCATGTCCTAATCTATCTAAATATGTAGATGAAGCTGTAGCATGCAGAAACCTCTTTTATCTATCTATGTGTGTATGTAAACGGGGAATTTTTTTGAAGCAAGGACTCTTTAAATACATAAAGTCGATCAAATTGACAGACAAACTGACAAATACTTATTCCATCAATGAACATGCATTGCTTCAAATATATTATATGTTATGTATAGACTCATACTCAGTTTAAACCTTTTCTTGCCCTTCTTATCAACTCTTTCTAGCTCATAAAATATTCAAACTGTACTTGTATAATATGGAATCATAGAGAAATAAAAACATTGAGGGATCAAAGTTATCTGTATCCATTGGCAGTTCGTCATTATTGGGCAGGAGTACAGAGAGATAGAATAGCTAGCGTGTAAAAGTACATACACCAATAGTCCAAACAATTTGGTTTGAATCTGAGTATTTGAAAGTACTGCGAGCTCAAATATTGTATTTATTTTGTGTCATAAATGGTGAATTCTACTGTAATAATAATAATAATAAAGAAATTGTCTTGAAATGAAACATTATTGACGAAAAAATCAACTTTCTTTGAAGTATTTGATAAAAACAGATTTTGGATTATTTTATATCTACAGGGCTCCGATCTTTAATACTGATCACTCAGTAGTTTATAGTAACACTCTTTCAATATTTGAATGTGCAAATTAATAATTAATTCAAGATTTTCCAATGTTGGGATGTTTATAACTCAAAAAATACATTTTAGCCTAATTTTCTTGATTTCTAACACCGACACTTGCACTTGACGTATTGCATTTAAATATAATTTGTGAAACATTACTAATTGGTATAATCTATAAATATATTCAATCGATAACTGACAGATAAATATAAGTACCTCTAGTTAAAATTTAGTATATCTAATTTAAATATAATCTTAGCAATTGAGTCAAAGGCAAAAAGTGTTACAACAAGGTTATTCCATTGATGTGTACCTACTCAGATTGAAAACATAACCAAACAAATACCATTAAAAAACAAATGTGACGTCATAAATTGACGTGTTTAATCAGTTGAAATCAATGGCTCAGACTTGATATGGATACATCTAATTTTGTCTCCTCACATGCTTTTCTTTTTCTATGTAAGTACATATGTAAGCTTCTAAATATGTAACATGTTAAATACTTTTTACAAAAAATATATATAGAAATATACAATGAATAAAATCAACTACAGAACGACAAAGAAAAATAAAGTTTGTATGGATTAGCTAACATATATATATGAAAATACATATATATTCAATTGACTCGTCTGTCACTTACGCTACGTCAATTGCAAAGTATTTATTTTTATATGTACTAAAAAAAATGATTTCTTTGAATTTATAAAGTAATAACAATAATAATAATAATATAATCTACATGAATAAATAGAATTATTATGTACGTACAATGAATGACGACAATGTTAGGGGGTTATCTTTTGAGAGAGTTGTACAGGTGAGTAGCAATAAATATGTTAATATTAATTAATTAATTATTTGACTTCAACATAATCATGCCACTAGTTATTTCATAGACATAAATATGTATTTATACTTGAATATTATATATGTATGTAGTTTAAACAAATCATAATTAAACAAAATCTACTCTAAGTTGGTTAGTTTGTTTGATAGTTTGAGTATTGTACAAAGGGATGTTTATATTTGTTAGGCAGGGATCCTTATTGTACAATAATCTTTTATATGATTCTTCGTTTAGACATGGCAACTACGTATTATGTATGTATTATGTTGTAAAATATTAAGTACTATGTAAAAATAAAATATTAAAATAATGGATTCAATCTACATACAATCTCTGAGAAAGAACTAACCTTTTTTTTTTTTTGACTTATTTACTGAGTCACACTCACTCCAACTCATTTTGTGGTTCAAAAAGAGAGACAAATAGAGATAGGCCATTAACATTATTCTTTGGGCTAATAAATATTTATATATTTTTTGTACGTATGAATCACTATTAAAGTAAATCGAATTGTCTCAAATCAAACAACGCCTTGCTTTTACCTTTCAAAATTATGATTAGGCTCTGTAAATGAATAATTTTACGAGTCATAACTCATTTAATAAGGTTGTTATTAAATATGATGTCGTGTATGGTGTATTCAATCAAGAATCAGTGTTTCCTTTTAAAAAAAAGAAAGAAAGAAAAAAGCTGTCACATAAATCTGTGTGAGTGTTTTGCATATGAAATGAAGCAAAGTTCAGTAATTATATTTTTTTGATCAAACAATTATACTGAGTTTTTGATTCATTCCTTTCAAAATGCTTTCTCGTATGTTGTCATCAAGATCTACGATGAAAAAGTGATCAGCAGACATTTTTTTTTTATTTTGATAAAGAAAGTAGAAAAAAGTAGAAAAAAAAAAATGAAGGAGAAACAAAAACGAAAAAAAAACAACCTTAGACTAATTTGACCGTTTCTTCTAAGATACATTTTGTACAAAGTATGGTAATAAATTATTCTTACGCTTTCCAAAATGAGCTAGAAAATATATATATGGGTATACATATATATTTATAAATAATATACTTTTTCATTGATCATAAAAATATAATCAATCTTGAAGTTTGATATAAAATAATGTTAATAAGTAGAGACTAAACATGATTACAAAACTTTTTCATCTTACAAAAAAAACCCTACAAATAAAGGATTCAAGTATCTTAAGCAACAACTCCTTTTCGAAAAAGTATTTCATGAGGAGGAACATCATTTTGTCGATTAAAAAATCATGATGCTAAGAATGTTCACACTACGAATAAATGAATTATTCGTAACTATGACGTACTATGTCTGTACAATATTTAGCAATCATAGAAGTAGTAATCATCATGATATTGAAGTGAAAGAAGATCTTGCTCGCAGACCTGTTTATGAGATTCTTCCAAATGCTTCATCAAAACGGCAACTACAACGTTGACAAGGACAAATTGGGCCATAAGAACGAACACAACAAAGAACAAGGGTGCAAAGTAGGGAGAGACACAGCAATTCCGTAGACAATCGTCACCATTTTCACATTCTTCTCGAAGAGTATCCTTCATTATTCCATTCCAGTTGTCTCCTGTAGCAATTCTAAATAAGGTGAGAAAGGCCATACCAAAGGATCGGAAATGTGCATGCTCTCCTAGGCCCTGACAGGGATGATCATCGTCACACTCTAAAAATAACAAATGGAAAAATAAATTTTAGTACATCAATGACAACAAGGAGAAACAGTGATACACAGTCATAAATAGGAACATGTATTACCTAATCGTCCAAACATTTCCACACCAAGTGCTGCGAATATAAAAAATAACAGAAAGAACAAGAGTCCTAGATTCCCAACTTGAGGCAGTGCCTGCATCACTGTATCTAGTAAAGCTCTAATCCCCTTTGCCATTTTGAGTAGCTTTAAAACTATAATAAAGAAGCAAAATATTTAGATACACATAAATACTTGTATCGAGTGTTTTCACATGACGTCATCGTTGTGATAGTCAGCCATCTTGGGGGAGACACAATCAGACTGTTTGATAAGTATGAAAATACTTGTGTCTTTAAAATATAAGAAATAGTGAACACCTGTCCTGCATTTGTATGTCATTAAGTTAACTAATACTTTTGTTAGAGTCATACATTTTACTACAATAACCATCCTACATAGCTGGTCTCTAATCCATCCAGAATTAAATTAATTGTAAAAATCCATCGATTTCATAGGGATTTTCAATACTACTTATTGATTTGACTATATTCAAATATCACTGCTTTTCTTTCATTTTAAAGACACTTGAATAAGTTTTCCTAAGATTCTTTTTGGAAATTTGTTCATTTAATTTAATAAATACATATATTAACTATACATTTGCCCCCAACATGGAATAGCTTCAATTTATGATAGAATCTGTGACGTCAGTGAAAACGCTTTATGTATTAAATTTGAAAGCCCTTACCCCTGGCTATTCGAAGCACTCTCATAACTCTCATAATAGTAGGATTAATTGGCATCATATCAGATTTGATTTCCTCTAAAACAATTCCAACAACAGACAATAAAACTATGACCACGTCCAACTGATTCCACCTTAAAAAAAGAAGGAATTAAAGGCGTAAACAAAACCATGGGTAAATATGCTCCCAGAACTTACTTATCATGAAGATATCTACCTATTCCAAGAGCGGATATTTTCATACCAGCCTCTAATATGAAAACTGCAGTAAAAAAATAATTGCATACTTTTAAGGCATAGGCCAGAACCTATTAGAGAGTAAAAATAAGTATATTAAATTATAGCCTTCTCTGATAACAATCTACTTATTATGTGGTAGGTATGAATCACAAATACTTACAACAGGCATCATATAAAATTCCATTGCCATTGTGATGACATTGAGACCTATAACGGCAGATATTGCTAGGTCAAAATATTTGGAGGTGACCACTTTGTGAACAGAAAGACGCCAATGAGAATAGTGAATGTAGTAAGGTGCTTTCATCATGCCTACATTTGAAGAAATAAAAGTGCATTATCGGAGCAAGGAAGTGACGAGTTGATATATTTAAAGTATATTCCTATAACCATGCATATGACTAAATATTTCTTTCCTTATCATTCTTCCTATCTCATAAAGCCAGTTCATGTGTACAATTCAATAAACATAAGTACAACATACCTACCTACCTAAATAGTTTTGAATAATTTATTCTCCAATTTTAATAGAATTATATCTATACATATATACGTACAGACATACGTATGTATGTACATGTAAGGCATATACATAGAAAAAAGAAGACAGGTAAAAAAACATGTAACACAGTAAACTTTATTTAATTTATTCCCAAGAATTAATATAATTTTTCACTTATTTTCACTTTTCCCTTTCTAATCTAATCTCCTTAAGAACAAAGAAGGAGAAAAAAAATGTATAAAAGCTACTCTTAGATATTCATATATATATGTATACAGTTACCTATGTATATGTTCACCTACAAATTAAAACTCAATTTCTCATAAATTTCTGATCATTTTCCTATTTGAACTCCTTTCAATAACTCATCCACAAACGCTGGACTTTTAACCGACTAGCTGCCTACATATAGTATAACTTACGTCTTCGTCTTTCCTCGATTTTTTTAGCCCTTTTCGCAGCTCTTCGAGCTCGCTCTTCTTTCTCTTGCTCTGCTCGACACCTATGGAAGTTCTCCACGACCACTCCGACAAACATGTTTAGTACAAAGAATCCAACGAGAAGTAAAAAACTGATAAAGTAAATTAATCTCCATTCGTTGAAATTCTCTTTTGGCTAATTTGGATGAACGGAGTAAAAATCAATAGGAAATTATGTAGTTGTGTATGCACAAAAGTATTTGTTACCTGCTGGTCCAGTCCAACGGCATCCAACCCCTGGTACATGATATTCACCCAACCATCCTTGGAAGAGAGAACAAAGAGGGACATGAGAGCGTGGCCCAAGTTGTCAAAGTTGTATTTGTGATTAATCCATCGATTCCCTTTATCACTGAGTTCCAGACATTGAGTCTTATTTTTAACGATGTTGGCGTGCGGTCCTTCGCAGTAATAAAATATACCCTTGAATAACTGAAAAATTCATTCATTCATATAGAGGTGAATAACCATGGATATCTTCTCATAATCACTACTTCTACTTACTTGAACACCAAGGATTCCAAAAATGATAAAAAAGGTACAGCAAATCAATACAATATTTCCTATGGGCTTGAGTGAAGAAAGAAGGGTTTGTACTACCAATTTAAGACCCGGAGCTCTGTTAATAACGCGAAGGGGTCGAAGGGCTCTTACAAGTCGAAAGACGCGTAGAATATCAAATATTTTAGAGCTTTTCCCCAGCAGAAGACCAGAGACTGTATCTACAAATGAAACTATCACTAGAGAGCCGTCCATGATGTTCCAACCGTTTTTAAAATAAGCCTCAGCACCATATATTAAACCCGTAGATATGGCCTAAAAAAAGAATGCAAAGTGTCTATTATTAAAAATAGCCTTTTTAACATTGTTTTTGATCTGCAATCTCTTTTCTTTTGTGACACATTTTATTTCACACAGAAAGAAAATATGTCCATTGTTACACATACTTATACTTATAACTAGCTGTAAGTAAGTAGTACGTACTCAAAAGTAGATTTGTGCAACAGGTATTGAAAAGCAATTGGGAAAAAAACAAAGGAACAATATCTTATTTATTTTTTTACTCGTTTCCTCTTTAAGTATCTTTTACCATGAAAATAGTTTTACAAAAAAACAAAAAAATAGAATTATATTTTCTACTAACTGCATCACATAATGTTTTTGCCGAATTATATTTCAAAATAAAATAAAACTGCCCATAAAAAAATTCATTCCATTTTGGTTACATCCTACTAACCTACCCTACATACCATAGTACCTTTGCCCTACCACTTCTCCTATCTCCTTGCTCTTTCTCTCTCATAAGAAAGTTATGCACTTTTTTTTCTCTTACCTTCATGGCCATTTCGATTGTGAAAATAAAGGTAAAAATCGAGTTAAGAACATTGAGAAGCTTCCTCTCAAGAGACCAAGGAGGTATATTGGGGCGTTCCATAGCTAAAGTAATACAATTACTTGCAATGAACAGGAGAATGATGAAGTCGAACCATCCCCTCGACGTAATATCAGTACACTTTAATCGAATCCTATGGGAAAGGAGACATTAATTACATGCATCTATATACATACTACCATGGACAAAAAAATATCGAAAAAAAAAAATTCATTTCATCAAGGTAGTCAAAAATTTAAATAAGTAAATAATTATAGTGCAATAATTGCAGAGTTTAGATACGCTATTAAATTTAAAATCGGATGGTCGGTTCTTGAGTAACATGTTATGTTCCTTTAGAAATATACCACAGATTCTCAAAATGTCAAAAGAACACTCATTCCTCACAATTACATTTTAGTCATCATTTTTCAGACATTTTAATAAACGAAAAATTCGATTTTAACTGTTCATTAAGGGACGTGTATCTCAAACAATAATAAATATTTTGGAGTGTAATTTGGCAGAGATGTCAACAAGAGTAGTATCGACATAAAAACAAAAACATTTGTTTCAATATAATTGAAATCCCCAGAATATTAAATTCAAATTTCCCGGTATTTTTTGCTCATAGTATTATGTATATGATTGGTGTAGCGATATAAATAATATACTTGTGATTAGGATGAAATACGTAGAGGGTGTAGGCATCTCTTCGAAATAGAAAGCGCCTCCATTTGTTCAAGCCCATGAGGAACCAATCTCGGATTAGGTAAAGGGGATTTCGGGGCACTTCTGATGAAGAGTTGTGTGATGATTCTTCCAGCATCATATGGATGGAGTTGGATCTGCCGTTGGCCCCGTTTTTAGAGGAAGGTTTAAGGTCATTTTCAGTAATGACGCTCGTTGGCGGTAATTCATTGTTTGGAGGAGGGGATAAAATGAAAGGTGGAGGGGAATTATTTTGCTCATCCGAAGTAGGCTGATTGTTATGAACGTTTACGTCGTTCGTATTATTATCATTATTATTATTATTATTGAATAAGTCTGCGAAAATAGGATTGTTCTCAATGTCTTGGCGTTTGACTTGTCGAGCCATAATGACACGATTGTCACCGCAGTGAGGGCAGGGCATTACTAATTGGCGTGGCTCGCCTATCTCTGTCAACACTTTGAGTCGTAGTGCGTCCAAGATGGATCTGCAAAGATGAACATTTAGTTAATGTATTTAAAAAAAAAAAGAAGAACCTTCTCATCTTACTTGTTCACTTTGTTTGATTCCCGTCGACCTGATGGGAGATACATCCCATTTCGTACCTCCATCTCCTCATCTGTTCATCACAAATAGAAGAAAATATTACTCATAAATAAACAAAATCTTATATTTTGCCATCTCATTAAACATTGATAAGTTGCATTAATTTATTATTATATGTACATATATCAACAATGATATTTAATTTCCACTCTCCTTAGCAAATACATACACAAGTGATTGACATGAAGAGATCTCAAATAACCTCTCTCTCTCTATGACTTTATTTAACGCTCATGCCATCAGTTAGAAACTATGAAATGATAATGATTTATTACTCTCCAAAAATAAACATTCTGACAAGTTTTTAATAATAATAATAAAGTCGAAAGTAAATTAAAAAAAAAAGAAGAAAAACTACTTGGAGAAGGCAAAGAAACAAACTTAAAAAACACGAATGTTGGTTGTTTTAGTTGAATGAATAAACTTTAGTAGAGCAATATATCATATTAAATATCTTAAACTTTTACCACTTTTTGGCTATTTCCCAAAATGTATTCCCAAATATATATATGTGTATAGATAAAATAGTAATTCTTATGAATTTTCCTTCAACACAGCCCCATATAAAAATGATTTATATAAAAATGTGAAATAATAATTTAGCCCCCTCCTCTTCTATACATATTTACGTTCTATGCATATATTCAGAAATAGGTTATAATATTATATTACTTTAAAAGCAACAACTCAATAAAAATTAAAAATAAGGATTCAATAAAGCGTTTGAATTGACGTCATGAATCCCGAAGTTGGTCATCTTGGAGGCCTACACAATGTACAAAGTAAAATGGTGAACATTGGCTCTATCATTAGGGGATCCTTAGTTAAATGTTCAATCCTCTAAAAGGGATCCTTAGCACCTCTTAGTTCGAGTATATTCAAATATCACTACTTTTCTTTGGCATCAAGTTAAACTCAATACAGGTGTCTAGTCTTTTTTTTCCTTCTTAACATGAAGCATTAGATGAAATTTCCTTAAGATCCCTTTGAAATTTGTACATCTTAATTAATATATATATTTATGAACAACTATACCACCAATGTGGCACCAATTGTGACGCTAGTGAATTGCATACGTTCAGTTGATTTCTTTCGCGAACAGGAGTGTTATATTTTTTTATGCTCTAGATCCCTAAACAAGGCTCAACATTGTGTATTTAACCCTCGTGTATGAATTAATTTTAAGTTAATAATGGGCAATGAGTTGCAGTAGCCAAGTCATGCAATCTGTTGTGTCGTAAAACATCATTGTTATATGTAGATAAATCATTGATGATACATAAATAGGAATTTTGTACAATTGTACAACTGTGTTATTTTGACATCGTGGTCATATTATATGTGATCACGTGGTATTTCAAATAGTCCCTCCATTTTGTGACAATATTTGAAATGTTATTTTATTCTTTATATGATAGTTACAAAATTGTTACAAAATTGGTCGGATCAATATTTTAATAATATAATATTTTTTTTTTTAAATGGCCAGTGGAGCTCCTTGAAAATACTCTCCTTTTGGAATCAACCAAAATTCCTCATTTGTCTAATTAAAAAAAAAGTCAATAATGAATTAATACATTAATAATGATTGCATGCCAATTTCATTCGTTAGAAGTGAATGAATAATTAAGTAATGCCCACTCAGTTATAATTGATGAATCTCCTGTTCCTATTAATAATATATGACCCTTTGTATATAAGCAGTAGGAAACAAGGTCATGTACTTTTTTTATAGAATAATTAGCAGACATAAATATGTAGTTATATTATATGGTACATAAATTCTACTTACCCGGGTAATCCATTGAATCTCCATGGAATATATCATTTTTATAGCGTATGGGGGAATTAATTTGACTACTGAAATCATCCGATTTCCCTACAGGATCCTTTGAGTACTCGGAATTCCGGTCTGAGCTCCGCTTTTCATCCTGTGAATGAAAAAATTCATTTATATAATCAAAACACAAAACAACTTCATGAAATAAACGTAAACGTTATCCAAACAATTTATACATAAGTATGTATATAAAAAAATATAATAAATAATTAAAGTGAAAGCAACTCCAGTGCAAAAGATTTGTTTTCTTTTTTTTCTTGCAAACTATAAATAAATGCTTTTGACATTCACGTAACAACAGGTCGCTCTCTTATTATATCCCCTAAATCCGTTCTCTTTTCAATTCCTAATTATTCAAATTTGTTTGTTTTACATCCCTTGTACAAACAAAAACTACTTGTAATAGTAATTCCATAAATTTTTAATTTTTTTTTAAATTGCTTTTTCTTATCAACTTTCGACATTGAGTTTTAATATATTTTTGAAAAAAAGTATGTATGTAAATTTGTACATTTATAGATGAATACGTTTGTATCTTTGAAAACTAAACAAAAAAATATTTTACTTCTTTTGTTTTTGTAAGAAATGCACCCAAGAAATAAATATTATATAATCTATGTATATTAAAGAAAAAGTGTAAAAACAAAATAGATGAGATATTTTCATTTCTTTATAAAAAAAAAAAAAAGGAAAAAGTAAACAACATGGATAAAATATTCACGGTTTTAATAACATTGGTATTTATATATATTTATAAATACCATGTATTTCATAATAGATAATGAAATAAAAACATAACAGATACTAGGCGATTGATAAATTTTAAAGGTTGAATTTTTGTTCTTAATAAATATTTTTCCAGTAATTAACTTATTAGTAATTTGATTGGCTGTAAAGATTCATTGATTTCTTCCTACACTAAAACGGTAGAGTCCTTTCCCAAAGGACTCCACTGGAGAGGGGATATAATCATTCATTACCTCCTCTCCCCCTCTATGTCTATTTCAAATCATGTAAATGAAATTCATTTATTTCTCTATGTATTGGGGGTGGATATAGCAAAAAACAACATATATCAATAGGATACAAGAGCTCTTAATTCCCTTTATTTGATATATGCTTCAAGCCTTTGTATAAGTAGGGACGTGCAGAGAGAGAGAGACTGTAATAATTATGTTTTATGAAGACCAAATTAATTTATATACATATATATATATACAATAAAAAAATTAACTAATGTTCCATGTGACCGTTTTAAACTTTGAATACCTGCCTTTCCTCTATAGGTTTTTACTTAAACCTATCTATAAGTGATATAAAACTTGATAAAAATAGTCTTAGTGTGCATGAAAAGCCGTCTAAATGAGCATGAACGTATATACAAATCTCAATTCATTTCAAACTTGATTATATGGGACTTTTTTTTACTAAAGATGGCGGTTAGATTAGAAAATAGTTGTTAAAGTTTGAAAAATTATCTGTAATTTGTCTTTTTACAATTTTTTCCTAACAACTTAAACAGCTTAATTATATTACAAATAAACAATACAGAAAAAACAGCATTTTGTAATTCTCCAGTAATAATAAAGTATTATTTTGAAAGGGTTGTGTGGATTGAAATATAAATTATTTCAGCACTACATAGAAACATTACTCTACTTGCAGTCTTTTTTAATCTTTTTTCAGTCGAAATATTTTTTTTTCATACCACATATTACATGTGGTATATGTTGATTTTTTTATTTCAATATTATGAAGGATATGATTTTTGAGTTTTCTACATGTTTGAGATAGTAATTTTGAAAAATATATAAATTTACATAAATATAAGTGCATATGTTCGTACAATAAGGGAACATTGAAAAATCATGAATTTTTTGGACAGTAAGGAACAATTACAATCATCTGTACCACATTTCAAGCCATTTAAAGGAACCATTTATTCTTTCACATATTGATGTACTTTTTATTAACTATTATTATTAAATAAGAAAATATAAGATCATATCTCATAAACGGCTAGGTATATATTTTTTTCCTAATGAGTAAGAGCCTTTGTACCACAAATTATCCCATTCTATGATAATCTATGTAGTTAATTAACTATTTTGAAATGGTTTGAAAGGTTTGAAATTTAAAGCAATCAGGTCCAAAAAAAATATATTCTGAACCTCCTTTAAGATTTAATTAAAAAAACAATAATTGAGTTTTACTTTTAGTAGCCTACGTACTACTGGCTCTTTTTCACATATTGATAATAAAAATGGACTTGTTATATTAAATTTAAGAATAAAAAATGCAATAGACTAAGCCTCAATCAATCGGAACTTCAAATTTGGCATGAATTTTAAAATGTGAGTAAGGAACAATGCCTAAGGAGTACGAGCAGCAGGAAATAAAATTTATTGGTTCCCTAATGTACTTAAACTTGAAAATAAACTTATTTTCTGAACAATATAACTTCGATTATGGATTTATATTACTTGACATGATATGATAAAGTTGTCCCAACAAAAATATGAAAGTTACATTTAAAGCCATTTTTAAACGAGTGAGGTTTTATGATATGATATTAGAGGAACCGCCGATATATAGCATCTTAACCGGACAATAGTACACTTACTGTGCCACACATTGGCTTTATGAATTACATTATGCAGTGTAAGAATGCCATTTTGGCTAGGAAGGCTTGAGGCGAGGGTGTATTATTTAAATCAACACCATGAGTTAATTTAAATAAGGATTTAACATTATTTTAATCCCCCCAAAAATGTAAGCGATTAGATGTACATACTATAACTAGAGACTGGGAGTTTAATGTATGCAAATCTCTCTATTCCATACACTCAATATCTTATACTTTGATTTAAGGGATATAAATATGTGTCTAGGTGCCTTAGTAAATAGAAGTTTAGCTATGATAAACCAACATATACATATGCAGATAGGTATTTAACAATTTAATTATGTGTATCTACATGAATGTAGTTCACGTCCCTAAATTTCACTCTTTGACTTTCTATTGAGTCAAAAAAGACTTTACATATTTCATAAAAGGGATATTGTGTACAACTTGGGATGCTGTACATGTAGGAACCAAGTAATGGGATGAAATGAACTTAGAACTGTTAAAAAATAGAGTAAAATAATAATATAAATTTCAGTTGGCCACTTCTTGAGCACTTTGCTTTTGAAGATGATTTTTTCCTTTTCCTATCGGTTATATACTATGAAAAAATATTCAAACACTTAGAGCAACTGCAATTGTAGTATTATTTTATGTGCACCGTTATTATATATTTTATCATATTCCCTTGAATAGCTTAAAGTGTACTTATGATATAGTATAATGATTGTCATTTCAATAGATATACTAATGGAGTAATCTATTACTTTCCTTATGAAAATTACTTTGTATGTACCTAATTGATAAGTAGTATTTCGTGGAACTACAAAAAAATCTCAGCGCCCACATATCAATATCATAACTAATATGTAGATAATCATAAATAGGTCAACGTCAAATGATTAATTACATTAATTGTAGATACCACAAATGACTGGTTTTATATTTGAAAAATATTTACCAACATATATGTATGTATACCTACAAAAAAAAGAAAAAAGAAATTGCTCAACAGATCAATTAAAAGCAACATTGCTTTTATCTATGTACATAGGACATGACTTTTGAGAGGAATCTCACGCTACAAAAGGAATTTACATTTCATTATTTTGAACATTTATGTATATCAAAAAATTCCTTAGTGTTAAAGTTAAATCATTTTCTTTATAAATACATTTTCCACCTACATATATATACATTATATTTTAAATTTATCTCTGCTATGGCAACGAGAAGCTAAGATACCATATATCAAAGATACATATCGTTCTCTTTTTATTATGATGTTCAAAAGTGTCATTAGTCCTTAAATTATATACATACATACATAGTTAGTTAGTTCGTATGTATTAGAATATCTATGTATAGGACCTTATCATTTGATCTTTTAAAGGCATGATCTAGAGTCATAATATGTATCTATGTAAGTTATGTACATAAATCACTGACAAGTATGTAGTATGTACGTTTTATATGTATGCTATAAATATGTGCCTTTGTATTTATCTATGTATAGTTGAATAATAAATAATAATGAAATGTTTTGAGACAATAAACGTATAGATTTTTTAAAATTAATGACTTTTTATATATCTACTCTGTTTTTATTGTGACCTAGAACCATCGATAACTAAGTATGTACATACACACATTGGTACAAATATATATTTTAAGATATTGTGCCATTGCTTATTTCTATTATCCTTTTTAAAATACTGCAGTTAAATAATAAATAGTAACATAATATATTCGTACATATAATTTGGAATTTAGTGGTAGTTATAACTTGTCCAGGCTTTTTCTGTTTTGTTTTGTTGGACAGTCTATTGAACAAGAGCAATATACGACTATAAAACTCAGACTATTAAAAATCTAAGACTAGGATTTCAAAGGCTCTAAAGTCAAGGAAAAAAAAGATAATATATTTTCCTATGTCGTAATGAAAATGTCAGAGAACAGTAAATTAAAGTATATTTATTCAATTTCTAAGGTTTTTGGTCACAGAGCAAACTCAATAGTAAACGGGATATAATGTGTCTAGTATGCCTTATATCTGGATGTCAGATATCCAGAAGGAGGCGTAAATAATCAAAATAAAGAATTTATAAGAATAAAATTCCATAGACGCATATATACAACACTTGTATTTTTAAAACCATTGAATAAGTTGTCCTATTTTTTTTTTTTTTTTTTTGTCATTTTGTTTAATAACTATTTTTATTAACATTCAACAACTATGCCTCCAACAAGGCGTCTTTTTTTATATTTAGCATGCAATCTTGATGTCAGTGAAAAAGGTCATAAATATCACATTTATACTTATTGTATGTATCAAAATATGTAACATTTATTATTAAAAAAAAAAAGATGTGATGAATTTGAGTTTTTTGACAATAAATGATGTCACATACCTTGACAGGGTTAAACTATTAATGAAGGGTGAAAAAAACTTTTAGAAATGACTGCACTGACACGTATGAGTTTTCTAATGGCTGAGTATATAATCGAAACTTTAACAAGGATCTTATTTTTTAGGGAAATAAAATATTGGTAGGGATTGATAAAATCTATCAATAAAAGTGTTGATATTTGAATTTATTTTCTTCTTGTGAACAATAAGTCATTTCCTATAAAAATATTGTTTTAATTTTCTTCTAGTCAGACCCCATGGTATGTTTCCAATTTTAATTTCTTTTTAAAAAGTATTTTAGTAGATACTCTTGGAAAATATTTTTTCATTAAGATGCAAGAATGTACTAAAGTTACTTTTATCATATTTACAAAAGATCTATGTATGTTTGCTATAATATGATTATTTCAAATCTACAATACATACATTTCCTCTATAATTTTTAACTTTAAAATTCAAAACTGTTATTTAAGGTAATTTATATCATCGCTATACAAAGTAGATCATGACTCTTATAAAAGTTGAGTCTCACAAACTGACAAATCATTGAAAAACTATGCCTGCGATTATATTTGACTCTCACAAAAAGGAAACTTCGAAAATTAATTAAGTGCATGAGATGCAGAGAAAGAAACAGAAAAAGCACTAAGGAATTAAAAAATTGTGGTAATATAATTAAATAAATTTAGTGGCTAATGTACTATAAAAACTTACAATACATATAAGCATTCAATTTATTAAATTAATTATTATTTTGGTTGAGAAAAAGTATAATATTATATATACCCATATTGATTCGGGAATAAAGTAAAAAGTTGTACTTTTATTCTGGCTTAACTTATCACTTACAAATGTAACAAGTAGCACAAATTACACCGTTAAAGAGGCAATTTCTGCTAATTTTTAATCTTTTTTTAATTTCAATTAATTCTAATTTACCAATAGTTGCAACAATTCTATATTCTAATAAACATGTACAGACAAAAATTTAATTAACTTCAGAGTAGTAAATTTGAAAAAACAACAACAACAACTAAAGAATATATAATCGACAACTTCAGCCATTATTGATTAATACGAAATTGCCTAATATAGTGTGATTTAATATACTTCCTCATGTATCTGTCGAGCCTTAGTCCAAATTAAATTACTTCCACTCAGGAGTTTTTTTATGGTATATTGTTTTTGTATGTAAAAAGTGTGTGTTACATATTTTTCCTGTTGAATTATTATTATTATTATTATTTTTATTTTTTTTGATAATAAAAGCATGTTCTATGATAAAACCTGTTTTTGTTTTCAATAGTTTTTTTCTTTTTCATAAGTAAAAATAATTTTAAATTTATTATTATATGCTTTGGCCTACAATGCCTCTAGTAAGGAAGTCCAAGCACTTGTGGAAACATTCTTTAAAAAATGATCATTTGAAAATACAAACATAGATATTGAAAAATTTTATTATAAAAAAATTACCGTTTCATAAAAAAATAATAATGGATTGAAAAAAAAAATCAAATATAGTTAATTTGATTCATACCAGACCATCTCTAATTTTTTATACGTATAATTTATCGCTCGTGTATGGATATTATGTACGTATATTGGCCATGAAAATGAGTTCGTTTACATACATTACTTAATCATTCTTTCATATTATGTCAACCAGTGGGTATATTTCATCTAAAAGACGAATACCTCATCAGCACATGTCCTGAGTACTAATGAAAAAAAAAAAGAAGTATGATAATAATAACGATGCAAATACCAAGTTTATCATTGTTGATATTAGACTTTGTCAAAGAAAGGAAATACAAAGGGATCTTTTGAAGAATGAATGACCCATGTTCCTTTATTCCCTTTTACCTTTAATGGAATTAAAAAAAAAAAAAAGAAGAAAGTATAAAGAAGTGATGGTAAAAAAGAAAAAAAAATCAAACCATTATTGTGATGAGTTTATTTAAAAAATATTTATTAGCAATGAAAAGCAAATCCAGTTTTGACAATCACCATCTTTTTTTGTGTGCAATAGAGCCTTTTTGATAGAAGGTTAAAAAATATGTAAATATATACATAATGTATTGGTATGTACATGCAAAGCAATGGTTTTATATTATTTTTGATGAGAAAATATCAAATAAATAGTTTTTTGGTGAATAAAAAATGAAGTTGACCACCTTACCATCGAAATTGCTTGAGCCTATATTTAGTTATGAAGAGTATAGAGTTTAAGACGGAAGATAAATATATTAACAATAGGGTTTATAATAGTTGGTAATATTATGTACCACTGTGGTTGTAAATGTAAAAAGAGAGGTGTTGGGGATTTCAAAGAAAGATAATCTCTTATAGTTCATACTTTATTTAATTTTGGAAAAAGGTGTAGCAGTTGGTATTTATGTATGCTGCTTACGTATATATAAACATTTAATAAGATTAAAAAAATAAGAATACAAGGAGATAAGATTAGCTATAGGTACTATGACACCTCCAGACAGTACATACTAATAATTAAAAAAAAACCATCAATGGATGAAAAAAATAAATCCTAGAGTCCTAAATATGTATGTACACCTAGATTTTAACCCACTCACCTGATTACTAAATCCCTCTACCAATATAGCAACTAAGAGATTGAACAATACATAATTCCCAAACGTCATGAGAGTAACAAAATATAAAGCTGCCCAATGACTCGTTCTCTGCATACCAGAGAAGAGAACAATGTTCCAATCCTCTTGAGTAAGGATTTGAAAGACGGTTACGGTGGCCCATAGTAAGGAATCAAAGTTTTTTCGATCGCATTCCCGTTTATTCCCTACTTTGTCGCAGAACTTACAACCAAAGAGATTCATGCCCAGTATGCTACATAAATGGAATGGGTAAATGATGAGTAAAGGTACATAGGTACGAGAATGGGGCCTATGTGCTACCTGAATATAAATATAAATAACATGAGTAGGGCAAAAAACACGGCTACGTTGTCCATGGTTTTTAACATAACAACTAATTGACGTCGAAGATTCGGAAGGAAACGAACTAATTTTAATATCCGTAGGAGGCGAAAGGTTCTAAGTACGGAGAGCCCTGAATTGCTATCCATTTCTATTCCGTGTAATAAACCATTATATATTTCTACTGAACTAAGAAAAAAAAAACATGAAAAATATTTTACATCATATTTTAATAAGTGCATTCATTGATTTATCTGTATTTAAGCATATTTTGATGCAATGCAGCTGTAACTCACCTTAATATGACAATAAGACCATCAAATACATTAAAACCATCACTTATGTATCGAAATATTCCGTACGCAGATACTTTAAGAATCATTTCTACCGCAAAAATTGCGCTAAATACCAAATTACTAACTTCTACTATTTTGGTTAGGAGTTCCGGCTAAAACGAGGGATAAAATAATTATTTTTTGAAAAAAAAAAACTCACATCATATTAGTGGAGCTCTTCAACAACACTTACTTGCTTGTGAAACTCAATCCCCATACTGAAGGTATTTATTAGAATACAAAAGAGAATCCCTCTTTGGAATATATTGTGGTCCACAATGTTTTCTAAACAAGTTCGAAACCGTCGAATCCCCTTGGCACAGCAAACAAATGCTGCAGTGCAGCTACTATACTTCTTAGGAGTGACTCTCAGCTCATGCTCTCCTGTCATCGAGCCATTCAAACTATAGATGGCACGCTTTTTATTATTTTCATCGATAGCCTCAGCCAAATTATAGGTTGAGCAGTACTTCATATCCTTGTGACTAAAGACAAGCTGAGCTGTTAGAGTAGCTGAGAGAGCAGTTGAGAGAGCAAGGAGTTCTTGACAAGAGAGAGTTGGATGATTGCATGGAGATGTTCCATTGGAGGCAGACTGATCATCGAAAAAAGCTCTCCCAGATCGGAGAGCTAAAATCTCATCAGTCTGAGTACCTTTTTCAGCATTATCCAAATTATTTCGGCATTGATTGCTTTTGACTAAGTAAACACCCACGTCATCATATTCAAGTCTCAAATCCATTTTACCTAAAAAAAAAAAAATATAATAAGTTCAAATTGGTCTACAAAAAAATGTTGCTATAATTTAATGAGATTTTTTAAAATATTTATTATGTTCCACACAATATAAACAAAGTAAGTATTACTTTTGTCTTCCAATCAAAAAAAAAAAAAAAAGAAGGGATAAAAACTTATGAATGTCTTTTCGATCTTTCCTATGATTGATATAAAATAGATTGAATCATAAATTTAAAACTATTCATACATCAGATAAAATATAATGGTTGTACCTTTTTATATTTTTGTGTTCACAAAACCTCTTTTTAACACCAAAGATTATTATTTTTTAATTTTGCTGAATTTTAAATTTTTAAACAAAATAATAATTTTAGTAAGATGTTCTATACTTAGGTTTTAGTTCTATGTTTTATATTGATTGTTACAAGATACTTCGCTCAGAAATTTTACGAATCACAAGTATACATATTGAAATCCCCATTAGGAAACTTTTCCAATTTTTGCCATTTTTACACACTCTTAAAAATTTTATTGAATTCACAAATACATGATATAAATGAAATTTCAGCCTAATTTTCAGGCTTTTTTGTAAATAAAAATTGACTCTGAATTAAATAAAAATTAGGAAAAGTGAAAAGGGATTTTAACAAAATTACACCCTAAAATACAAAACCAATAATTAATTAATGATTTGAAACGACATTTTCGTCTTTTACTAAATTACTTAAATAAAAAACACAAAAAGGCCGATCCACAGTAGTTTTTAATCAAATTTTGAAGTTTGTAACATCGTACTAAAACATTAGATTTTAGGTCATACTCTTTTTTTAATAATTATGTTTGTAATATCCTCCATATATTTTGTTATATCATATTTATCGACTTTTTTAAATCGATATAAAATACAAAACAAAATTTTTTTGGAATTCCAATATCTAATTTAGGAAATTAACATATTGTTTTTCCAAGGTGCTATCCAAATTTATTTAGTTATTACGAAAGAAGATAAAATTAGAATTATCTCAATATAATTGAACATTCTCTTTTTACTTATATTAATTAAACTTAGAATGTACAATTCAATTTGTCTAAAGCAATTAATGTATATTTATACTATTTTATGAAAAGCTAATCACTTTCAGGTCAAAAGAAGATGTATTATACCGAAATTACCCCACATTAAACTGTAGCGTGTATTTTTGAATTCGAGTCAGTCCATTTTTACTAAGTTTATGACTAAGGCTCATATTTTTTATTGTCACCTTTTGTTTTGTTGTTGTTGTTTGAAAAAAATGTTAATTTTTGACCCAAATTGATGTTACATATTTTCAAAATTTTAAACTTTTCAATTAATTCATAATTTATAGAAGCAAATGATTCTCAATTTTCGTATTAAATCTGATTCAGTTGCATTAACAATTGATTCTCTCAAAAATATACTTGTACTTAAGCTCTGTAGTTTGGGTCGTAGATAGGGTTTTTAACCTTGAGGGGATAAGAATGTATTTCTCTTCTTCTTTTTTAAATGTTGAATTTTGTTTTTGTTTTTTATATTACTTTTGTAGAAAAAAATGCTGACTCATGTTTTTGTTTAAGGTCCAGCAAAAGCTTTTCAACCTTGTTTTTTTATCCTAAACAAATTTTTTGTTATTTTTATAGAAAAAGTGTTGGGTCTTCATGTTGTTTTTTATTTCTTTATATGCTTAAAAGGTTTATTCTTTTTTTTTCTTTTCTTAAATAAATCTTTTTTGTTTCCTTTTTCGTTTTTTAGTTTTATATATAAACCTTTTAAACCACAGGATTCCTCTAAATCCAACTCTTGGGTTGACCATTCCAGAAATATATGAGTAAAGTTTCATAATTGTAGTTAAATCTACAATATGGATAGCCTAAAATTATTTCCTCAACCACATTCATAACTTTATTACTCTGGAATTAGAATTGAGTTATTTTTATGGACTCAGAGCCTTATTGAGTCAGTCTTGACTTGTACTCAAGGCCATATAAACTCAGACTCGGAAAATGTCAATTAGAATGTAGAATTGGCTAGAAGACATCAATAAAATCAGATTCTTCACCGGCAAGTAACTTGATTATCGATACCGATCTTAGTCTCGTATAGGTCTCGACCCCTTCCAAGTCTTGGTTTTAATGTCAAAATCAAGACCAAAGCAATTAAATAAATAAAAAATTTCGAGAAAGACGGTCTTAACTAAAAAGTTAGTAAACGGGTAGTTTAAATAAAAAAAATACTATTTTTTCTTTTTTAAAGGGATGGGTTATTTAAAAGCAGAGCCCTATAATGTTAGTTCAGTGTATGATCAACAGACATTAAGGTTGATATTTGAAGGAGACTTTGCCTAGGTAGATTATTCAATTTCATGATTGAGTACACGTGTTATTTTACCAACAAGCAGCTTTAAAGTATTTATTTTTTATAGTTTATGGGGGGTACATTGGTCGATGTAACAAAACACACGATAGCAGATCATGTTTATTTAGAGAGCATTGAGAAAAAACATTTTGTAAGAGGAGCTCTGACAACAACATCAAAGAGAATAATGATTAATATGCACAAAGGTACAAATATATATATATATAAACAACCATTTAATTTGGTTATCAGTTAATATACTGCAAGTAATGTTAATCAAAATTAGCCTAAAGATATAAGACAAAGATAAAATGAACATACATATGTACATAAATAATGATGTATATATGTATTTAAAAAAAGGAGTTGATAATAAAAAAATAAAAATCCATTAAGGAACTATTTCAGAGTATTATCAAACATATTATTTTATATAAGTACAAGTTGGGCCTTGTCTTCAAAAAAATTATTTGATTTTTTTTTGTTCGTTCATTTATTTATTTATTTTATTGAAGAAAAAAAGTCTATTCTTTAAAAAAAAGTTTCATTTTTCATATATTTGTTTACATAAAACAACTTTTGTCTTTCCACAAAAAAAAAAAAACTTATTTGTTTTTAAGACATCAGCCACAACAATGAGAGAAAAGAAAAGGAAAAAAAAAACTTTTTATGATATAATTTATTTAACTTAATATATTATTCTTGCATTTTTTAGACTTTACAAAGCTAAATATAAAGGTATCAGTTCTACACGTGTAAGACAATACTCATTAAAAAATATAGTTTTTTTTATTTATATTCAACATTCATAATTAAAACATTTCTCAAATTCCTGTATAAAAAAAAAAGATTTTGGCCATAGTTAAATATGTTTTTCCCTAAAAAGAAATCAGTTAATTGCATTGGAACAATAACATATGTGAATAACACATATATGTAGTATCAGTAGATTGAACAAATGTGTCGGCTATTTTTGTCTAACCTTCAGGGTGAGTTATTAAACTTGGACATTTATTTGGTTGAAAACTAAAACCATCTATATTTTAGATACATTTCTACTAAAAAAATACTCCGAAGAACTGTCTTTTAACTATCTATGAAAGGGGGAAAATCATCTATAAAGCCTATATTTATGTCTTGATGTCTTTCTTGGTATTTTATTAACGTGATAAAACGCTATAAATATTCCTTAAGAAGTTTTTAGATCTTTATATCACACTCATCAAAACTACAGGGCTTGGGCAAAAAGTTAGATGTATTGCTGATGATTAAAATTGCATTCCAAGTTTTCTTGAATAATTTTTTTGATGAGTAAAAATGCACTAAAAGTTATTAGAACTTCTTACAAAAAAGATAAAAAAAATCAACTTGGCAATTTTTTTAAAAAGTTAATCAAAGTTGATCATTCTAAATCCAAGAAAAACAAAGTTATCATTTTTTTTAAAAACTATTTTTACACGTTAAAAAAATATTTCTATTATCAATTTTTCAATTTCTCAAATTATAAGACACTAAATTTCAAGGGTTTACATTTCATGATTTCGAAATTATGGAGGAAAAAGTAAAGACTCTCAGTTCAAAATTTAATAAGTCGATGATTCAGAAATTTAGGATTGAAGATGGCTTTAATTATAAGATAACCATATCTCAGGAACGGCTGATTTAAGTGAACTATAATTAAATAAATGTTATTTTCTTATTTATAAGCAATACTAATTATATTTTGCATTTATCTAGTAACGTTCATTTATTGAGTTGACATGACTATTCAATTTTTTCTTTAATGTTAACTAAATAATTTGAAAGACACAATCTGCATGAATGATCTCAAATAATATTTTATATACATTATTCTCTATGTAAAACATAATGTTAGTTTGCTCATCTGTTCCTCACATTTTTTTGTGTACGTCCAAAAATGAATATAAACGTATTTCCAATCATTAATTTATATTATCATGAGTTTTACAATCAAGCCATTACAAAGAAGACGATTTTTTAAGGGAGTGGGAGGAAATTGAATTATAGTACCTAATACCCCTTGAGATGCTAAAAAAAGAGCCCTTGTCAATGAACACTCTTAAATCATGTCAGTATCAATGCGTTTGATATTTTTAAAGTTGTCATCATTCTTTCTGAATGTTTATAGAGGACACGTATGGTTACTGGATTTGTTTTGAGATTACAAATGAAGTACAATAATGGCTAAAATATATGTACATTTATATCCTTTGCAATGAATAAATATCACAAAATACAAATGATATTGTGGGGAAATGAATTTTTTCATCCGTTATCGTATGTGATGTACTAGTATGGGTCAAAGAAAAACTAATAACATATAAAGTACCTAAGTAATAACAACTTCCTCACTTACAACATCACCAATTGATATGCTGTCTCTCAGGATTATTATATTTTTTTTTGAAGTTATCTTGACGGTGGTTTCTACTCATAATATGGAGAGAGACTCCTTTTTACAACTCTAATAATAATAATAATAATAATTAAAACTATCCAAAGTCAGAAGAACTATCATAAATGTAGGCTCATGGGATTCGAAAAAGTATTTTATAAATTTCAAACAAGATATGCAAATCTTTGAAGTCTCAGTCTTTTTGCTCCAGAGAGGTAAACAGTATAAATGTACATATAAGCAGGCATTACAATAAAAGAAAATTAAAAAAAAATTATCCTATAGCTTATGAATTATTGATATACTCGTTATAGCAATTCTTAAAGATTTCATTTTCATATCTTTGGTTTAAATTCATTTAATTGATAACTTCATCCAACTGGTATATGTACATATGTATGTACATCCATATATATGAATTTAAATACATATATATATATATATATATATATATATATATATATATATATATATATATTCAATATAATTTATGTCAAAATGGTTTCGTTACCATTGAGAAGTATAATTCATTTATTGAAAACATAAATTATGTCAAATACAAAGAATTCAATTGATTTTCTTGAAATATATATAAATATATAAAATTTGATTGAAGAAGAAAACTTCTTAGTCTCGTTTCCTTTTCAAATATATGTCTTTAAAAGGAAAGGAAAAATTACTTCATGTGTAGCTTATATAAGCTATAACTTGGTTATTATTTTATATCACGTACCTACAGTAAATATGCAGGTTGTGTGTTTTTTTTGTGTGTGTGATAAAAATCATGTATCCTAGCGTAGTATATGGTAAGTAAATGAGTACAAACATAACTATAACAATATGATACTATCTTATCGATAAAAATATAGCTAGTTAGTAAGTCAACATTTCGACAATTGTGCTAAATGGTGTTTTGGTTGTTTGAGAGGGTAGAATATTATCAGTATTTTAATGTTTTATCGATTAGTATGAAAAAATAGGAATTGTACGATTCGTAATTGATAATGGCCTTTATTTGGAGAACATCATCTATGTAGCACCAAAGTATTTACTGGAATATGAAAGTAATAGCCTACATTTAAAAAAAGGAGTGCTATGGTACTTTTAAATTTATGTGTACAAATAATGTCAATAAAGCGAAATAAAAAGAATAAAACAAACAATTGGAATTGTACAAAAAATAAGAAAACCCTTGATCATGTACAGGTATTTTATGAAGAGTTTATGTAGAGATCCAAAATGAAGAATACTTTGAACCACTCCACAATTTTACCTTTTATTTATTATCCAACATTTTTTAACAATAGAAAATCTTAGAGCTTTCATTTCATTTGTTTAGAGCTTTTTAGCTTTTTGTATGGTTCATATAATTAGGAATGTAAATAATATACAAAATGCCGACTGCGAAACTTTGTGGAGTTGGATCTTCGAACAGTACTTTTTGTTTTCCAAAGCTGTTATCATTTATCCTTTATTACTGAGGGAAGAACATTTACCTGATATTCAAGATCTTGCATGAAGGAATACATGCATTAAGGTTAATAAAGCAAATAAAATGTAATCAAAAATCGGCTCAAGTCCTCGTATAATTATTATTAGTCAAAAATATATAATTTCCTGACATTAATTTCAGTTAATTTTCTGCCTCTCATCTATGGTATACATAATGTTATTATTTATTATTGATGTCTTCATTTGTATATATGAAAGAGAATAGCAGCTTATAGCTCAGTAAGACGTCACAACAGCTCAAGCTGCTTCCCTCTCAACATTCATCAAATTCTCAGAGTTACCAGGTTGATTTTCTCTTTCTTTGATTCTTACAATCCCGATTTGCATATTATTTACATTCCTAAATATAATTATTTTTACACTTCCATTAGGCCAATGGGTTTCAATCAAATTTGTATTCAAGTGGAGGTATTTTTCTATGATTTATCTATTTTGAACCAATTTTATGGCTCTTAAAGTAAAGTAAAAAACATTATTTCATTTAGAGATTGATCTTCTTTC
The DNA here is from genome assembly GCA_963680855.1 of Lepeophtheirus nordmannii. Taxonomy (NCBI): domain Eukaryota; kingdom Metazoa; phylum Arthropoda; class Copepoda; order Siphonostomatoida; family Caligidae; genus Lepeophtheirus; species Lepeophtheirus nordmannii. The sequence goes on along the minus strand of OY804522.1, from coordinate 23,083,626 downwards.
AGTCGCCCCTGACATTTGAAATTTTTACGTCTATTGGTATCATCCTATAACAAAATTTATAAAGTGTGATTTGAAATAATGAATCCTTTCAATGATTCTCATTCTTCCTCTTTAATAACCAATAATAATTATTTGTCTCTTATTATTGTACAAGGGATAAAAATAAAAGATGACATTCATTTTTGATCAGATCTCGGTGACCCACTGGTTGAAAAACACTCGGTTATGAGACAATGTTTGAGAATAAAGAAAAATAGGTAATGCACTTGCAAATGTATTTATTTCAATTAGAATTAAATAGTAACTTATTTTAAATTATGGGCTTGAATATTGTTTAAACCTTTTAGAAAAATTAAAGATATGGTGAAAAATGTTGGGCATAAATATCAAATAAGATTTTTTTTTTGACTCATGGAGGTGACAAGTTTTGAAGTATGAATAACTTATCCTTTGATTTTAAAAAATATTAGGCAATTTTCAAGTGCATTCTTGAATCATTATCTATATAAATTCTTAAAATCCTTTAATTGAAAATGATGTTCTATAACTTTAATTAAAAAAAAAATCTTTGGACTTTCATTAATCATTGCTTCACAAGTAGGCTGAAAGGTATTTGTACATTAACCTGTTTCAAAATTGCAGGCACAATAGAATTCTTAATGGAAACATTTTTTCATTAACATCAGGGACGTTTCTGAGACGTTCATATTAACTGAAGTGGGAGTTCTACCTACTTATTTTTTTATAAATAAATTTAAAATAATTTATGAATAGTTGGAAATGTCTTTCGTTGAAATCCGGATCACAGAAGAGCAGGAATCTTTGTTCTTTTTTAAAATTATTCTGTCATTTTTAAATGTATTTTAATAATTTGGTAATCAATAAATAATTGATGATATCCTAAACAATTTTAATTTTGATCAGTTTCAAAAAAACCCTCCTACAATGTACTATTTAGCAATAAGCAAATAGTTATACAAGCCTCGGTAGTCATAATTTTGCTCATTATGCTCTAAAGGAATTGAGATATTGTCTTATTTGGATATTTGATTCAGACGAATTTTGTACAAATACCGTTGACATAAAATTATAAATCAATACTTGTGTATGATTAACATTGTTTTTATACTTTTTATAAATTTGAGTCAACTTTTGAGCAGGAAAATAAAAATTGCTAAACAGACCTATTTTTGTGTCCTAAAACATATCCTATATCCAAATATTCTTGCCTTGATAAAACTGAAAGCAAATTCTTATTGCTACGGAACTAGACCAACTAGAAAGAAAACACTCTTTTGAAAATAAAAGACCATTTTTCACGCTTCAAATGATTATTTTTGTCTTAAAAATAATGAAAAACTTCAAGGTTTTATTTAGAGCTCTAAATAAAAACCTTAAAAAAAAGAGAACTTTTTGACATTTACATTATATTATTTCCTCAGACTTGAAGGATTCCACATGGAATATAAACTCACATTTGAAACCAGTTTCTAATTTAACAAATTGTAGATTAACAAATTTCTTTCCTTCTCAATAGTTTGTATAAAGTGTAAAATATTCAAAAAAATATTAGTGAATTCTAAAAAACCAGATTGCTCATGATTTATGATTCAGACGTTCATGAGAAAATCACACATCAATATTCTTTTTGTTAACTTGAGTAATTGATAAACGGCTTTCTTTCTTTTCTACACGAGTTTCTCTTAAATTATGTATCTCTTCACATCAATTTGATATCATCCCTCTGAAGTTACATTTCTCAAAATAGAGTAGTCTATGTATTTGAATATCTAAATGTAAATGTATATATACATAAATGGAAGGATATGCATAATTTTGAATTACTAACAGGTATCAAATATAGGCTTACATATTATGTATGCATATATGTACATATATTATTCATATCTATGTATAATTCCATAATTCTAAAACAAAACAAATATATATGTATATATATATATATATAAATATATAAGCAAAAACAAATGAATAACCTTTTTGTTTATTTGCTTTTATTAAAAAAAAAAAAAAACTTTTTTTTTTTATCTTCGAGAAATTGAAAACTGAGAATTAATCAGGTAGAAAAAAAACATAAATTGATTATTTTCTTGAAATGATCATGCACAAATGTATATTGTCTTTAATCTGATTCAAATTATTTTTTTATGTACCATACCTTGAAAAATCTTTCATGAAATGTCTACACATTTCTTTTTTTTTCAAAAGACGATAAACAAAACAATTTTATGCGAATATGATTTAATTTCCTTTCTTAATTTATACTTTATAAACCGCATTATCTATTTATTGTGAGAAAAAGCAAGACTGTCTTACCATCAACGTTCGTATGAGCCACAGAGTGCGTTAAAACGTTTTTCATTACACTATAGTCTTGCAAATCCCCATTCGCCTGCTTACGTAGCAATTTTTTCTCTTTTTTCTCCAATCTCTGAGTTCGCACTTTTTTAAGAAATGTTCGAGTTCGATTTCGTAGTTTTCGTAGAAGATGTGCTATTAACTTAATGATTTCACGATAGCAGTTGGTTGTTTCTGAGTTTGTGAAACTGGAGAGTGTAGAAGAGGATTGGAATTTTGCTCTTTCCGCCTTCATTTTGGCTGTTTCGCGTCGTTTTGTTTCTGAGAACTGAGTGGCAATAACAACGAGGCATAAATTGATCATAAAAAAGGATCCAATCTGTAAAAAAAAGTGAAGTGTAAATAACACCACTTAAAAATATTCTTAATTTTAATGTTTAAATTGTGTAGTTAAATGCGTCATGGGATTTTGTTCCCTTTGGTTACAAACCATTACATTGACTATGATATTTTAGTGTGAGGAATAACTTCCATATTGGGGTTCCTTACAAATTATGAAACGTTTTAAATATATGTAGTAAATACATAGATTTGTTGATTGTCATAAATTTGTAACTGTAATATAAATAATTACCTATATAAATGTGTCAAATTAAAATGATGGGTTCATCTTATAATGTTCTAAATTAAAATTTATTGGACATTAATTGAGTCAAATAAAGTTTTCTACGAATAAAAATTAAGTATTTAGATGTTTTTATCTAGACATATAATCAATAATTCATAGAGTAGTAATAAATGAATAAAAGTAACATAAAAAAGGAACAAAAACAACAACAACAACAACCTAGTGATTTCGTTGAGAGAAAAAATAAAAGGTATTCTTTCATTAAAGATACATATCTTAACAACTTGGAGCTCGCTTTCCTTCATGTTCGTTATATGAACATGTGTATCCTTTTACTCTTAAATTTATTTAGGTAGGTAGGTAGTCTCTAATATAAAATTCTTTTATACTCGAAAGAAAAAAAAATATAAAAGACATACTCCAAGAAACGGAATGTAAAGGGGAATAAAAAAATTATTTGAATAAAAAGCTTTTCCGTAATCCTCTAATAATCAAGCTTTTAATTCATAAATTATAGAAATTACCTTGCTGTCCTTATGTCTAGGGACAAAAATTACTCTAACAATTCAAATATTATTTTGTCGAAATGATTTGCCAAACAATTCAAAAGAATATGTTACATATTATGTAAAATAATGACAGTTACATGAATGAATGTTGGAAAATTTAAGTAACATTTCTTTCATGTTAATCGGGTCATATTTAAGACCAATGACCTTTGTCCAATGAGGTCTTGGTAAAATGATGTATGTCCAAAAAATTAGAAATATCTATTCTCCATGATGCCATGAATGGTTTTTTTTTTTTCATCTCAATAAAAAAATTATTCAACTCTAAGATAAATGGGGAAATAATGGGAAAAATATAATTGATATTTTTTTGATAGAACTACATACACCGAATCTGAAAATTTGGAAACGACATGTAACTATTGTGTAAGTTATAATGTAAATATTGATCGAAGGTCAATTTTTGAAGACCAAATTGGGTTTGATTTTTTGCTCTATGCGAATATTATTGACTTTCTATGAGGAATTAATTTTTGACTCATTTATAACCATTTATTGGAAAATAATTCATGACTATGAAGATAAATATATAAATTGCAACTGGTAGCACAGATGCTCTACGAGAGTCTTTAGCACCCTTCCATCGACCCTGTCTAAAAAATTTTCCTTGGTGACAATGACAAAATTAAAATGCTCAAAAAGTCTGTTAATATACTATTTCCTGATTTAAAATTATGAATTTTCTGCAGCTCACTTTGAAATTTAATTCTTATTTACAAATAGTGTAAGTCTGCAGACCACAAATGCAAATTTTAAAAATAAAATTCTAATTTTCTTATTATTCGATATACAAAATAATAGAAAATGTCATTTTTAGTTCACAGGCAAAAAGTATTTTGCACCGTGTAGTCAAGGTACTAATTACGAAGTTGCTTCCACAAGAGAAAAAAACAATTAAATAATTTCTTAATAATACAATATTATATTATTGTCCTTGGCATTCAATATCAATATTATATCTTTAAGAACATTGTTTCTCCTATCAGACCACTATGTGGTGGTTAATACCTTGATTATTCTGGAATCCATAAAAACCTTTAAAAAAGCCAGTTTATCCAATATTGGTTAGTTTCAATATAATTATTTCAATATAAAATAAAATCGTTTTTAGGTAAAAAAAAAAAAGATTAGAGTAATACAAAAACCTGTCAAATTCCCTTGATATAATACATTTTTTTAACTATCTCTATGCGTGAAATATGTACAATGTAGCTAAATATTCAATTAATAGCAAATATGATATATATACATATATATATATATATATCCATATTAAGGTGACTATTTAGAAATGTTGAGTATTTTGTTAAAAATAGATGACAGATAATTTTTAGGAGTTCCTCTACGGGATTAAAGTTTTGAAAAATGGGGATCCATCAAATATTATTTAATTGAACTATAAAAAAATATTGTACATAATATTATTTCACGTTGACACACATGTTTTTTTGATAAACAATCTCATTATAATATGTGAAACAGAATATTTGTTACCTCGTCACATTTTTTTATACCGAGTAAAATTGACAGCTTTTAGAGAGCTAAAATGCTTCATAGAGTATTATAATTGTCTAAAAATGATTAATAACATGTATTGAATTATTAATTTACATTAACAATTGCAAAATATGAATTTTAAAAACGTGTTTTTAAGTAGCCATTGCCAGCACAGCAGTTAAGAGGACAAAATTCTTAAGGAAGCTCGATGAACTTGAATTAAAATAGTTCTCTCAAGAAAAATGTACATAGAAATTGGTTAAATAAAAGCTACTTAGAGGTAAAGTAGATTCTTTATTCCCTCATTTTTTAACTAAGGGCCGAATATCATTAGGCTAATACACGGTTTCTCAGAGTTATCATGTTTTCACATTTCTATTTATACATTTAGACAAATACCTTAAACGACCATAATAATATGCTAAATCTTATATAATATAGAAAATATCCTTTTAACTCTCTAAAATTACAAGATATGTAAATCGTTGAAGTTTCTTTCTTCTGACTCCAGAGAAGAAAAAAAACATGGTTTACTGCAAGCAAGCATTGCAGTAAACCTAAATTTTAAGGAAATAATTCATATAGTTCTTATGCTATTGATACTATTTATTTTCATATCTTTGGTTTAAATAAATTTCATTCATAAGCCATAACTTCATCTAAAGTGTACTCTGCTAGTTATATAAGAAGATCAGAGGGGCTTTGATCCTTCCCCAACTAAGTTAGCAAGTGTTAGTTTCTTTGACTATTTAATTTGAAAATCTAGATGTACCAAAACACGACTTATGAATGATTTTAATGGAATTCTAACGTATGATTATACAGTAATGGTTGTTTTATATTTGCTTTTATGCCAAATAACACGAAAAGGAAACCTTTTTTTTTTTTTTTGCTTTTGTGGTCTACAAAGAGATTTCGTTTAGTGCATATCAAAGATTGAGGCTCATTTTTCAACAAAGTAAAGATTAGAAAGAAAATAGTATTATAACAATTATAGATAAAGATCTCATTCTATAAAACATTTCAGTATCTTGTTCTAAACAGGGAAAAAATTACTTAGAGTTGAGTAAAAAACTAGAAAAAATGGCCTTTCTATTTTGGAACCTATAAATGTCTCATTTTAGACGATAACTATCAGAATCGAATGTTGAGTCAGAGAAGAAATACCCACCATCAATGTGAATAAAAGATCACTCCCAACAACATATTACTTTAAAAAATTTCTCAAGGGATTTTCTCAACTTCAGAAAAGGATGCAAAAATCTTGAAATATTTTTTAAAAACTTGAAACCTTTTCCAATAATTTTAAGTGAATGTTATTTTCATTTTCTTTTCTTTTTTTCATGTTGAATAAGGAGTTTGTATCTCTAAAATGAACTTAAAAAATCACTCTGTGCACCATAAAGGCGGTACTTGACATAATAGCAATAATAAAATAACAATTAAAATCCGGGTAGTTGTTGTTCAATGTTTGCATAGTAATAAGCCATACTTTTGTCCTCAACAAAAAACGAATTAATGAATAGCGCTGTATCAAATCCACTTTATGATTCTAATACTCATTCATTTATTGAATTTATTTAATGGATAGATATTACTCAATTGTGCTAATATTTTGTACTCAATTTTATTCTTTTAATTGTCATACTTTAGAATGGGGTAAAATTCAAAGTTCTTAGCAAGAACTCCACCCAAATATGTGTGTTCAGAATGAAATCTTTAAGGAAACTTTCCTTGAGAAAGTTTTCCCATTTAATATTTATTCAAAAAGAAAATACTCTAATGTTTCTGAAAAAAAAAAAACTTTTATATTTCCCCCTCTCCTTAAAATAATAGCATAATAACAATTTTATTACATCCTTTTGTTGTTGTTTTTTTTTTCAAAAGAGAGAGAAAGGACATTTAAAACGTACTTTTAATGAGTTTAAACAACTTACAACAATGAGCAAAACAAAGTAGACCCAATTCCAAAATGAATGTGCATCCTGTACAAAATACATAACGTCTGTCCAACCTTCCAAACTGATTACCTATGTATACAAAAAGAAAAAAAAACACACGAAAATAAATCTTTTAAACAAGAAAAAGTTAATCCTTTGATGACGTCAATGTATAAAAATAAATAATACAAAATTAATTAGGTTTTATTTGTCATTAAGTAAAGGTCTTGTATATTATTATTCTTTGAGTTGTTCTTGTGTGCAATTATATTTTGCTTAAAAAAAGTATATAATAAGCCACATTAAAAGAATACAAATTGCCTTATATGCTGTACCTACTTAGTAACCCATTCTTGCACTTGATAAACAAAAAAAAAATTCACTAAAATATAATTGAATTTTTGCACTAATTGAAATAAAAATTTAAGTCTTTACATCCCAAATTAATTAATGATATATATTGATTCAATCAAAACATACCAAGAAAATGGCAACCCAAGCCAAGCCAATATTATCGAATGAAATGGCACCGTGAAAAGGATTAATATCCCCTGGCTTACAATCCGTATAGTATTGATTCCAATCGATACAATCCGTAGAATTGTAAAGCCCAGTATCAATACTCGCCTTGCACTCCAGTCCATTTTCAACAAAATGTGGCAGATATCGGCACTTGTGCATCCCTGCATCTGACTCTGTTGAACATATGTAGTTTTTGTCTGAGTAGGGATCCACGTAATAAAAGGATGTGACTTGTTTCCTATTGAAATGAAATTAAATCAATTTAAAATAAAATAAAAAAACCCTTTCCATATCATCTTTTTTAAATTATATTAGTAGTAGTGGGAAAACGCTTTTAATTCATTCATGATTTACTATTGAGTCCTCACTAACATTAATTAATTGTAATCATCATAGAAAGTTGTATATTCTTCATTCCTTCTCCTCATTACATTACATATAGGCAGTGCTGATAATGATTTAATGAGTTACAAAAATAAATTATGAGTCGGTTTCCAAGGAATAATAAAATACTTTATTCATTTTTAATTTAAATTGTGAATGAAAGGATAAATTTCATTAATTAAAGAAAAAACAAACATGATATTTAAAGAATAAAAAAGAATAATTTTTCAAAGACATGTTGTGAATAAAACAAAAAACTATGTAATTAAACCAATTAACAGAATAGTACTATTCAAAAAAAATAAATAATGAATTTGACTTTCTCAATGAAAAGAAAAGAAGAAAGAAAGGTAAATAATAACCCAAATGATTTTCATCTAATCCCTTTTTACTTGCTTTTTTTTATGTCTATTATCTACTTAGAAGAAACATAACTTTTTTAACTTGAAAAACATATCTAAGTAGAGAGAGAGAGAGAGAGAAAGTCACTATATTATTTATGGTTTTACATTTCTGGATCTAACTTAACTTTGCTCAATTATGGACGCCAAATATTTCATTTAATATATAACATATACCTATATATATATATATAGGTATTATACTATATAAATTGAGTTTTTATTTTTATCTCTCTGTCCCCATATCTACATCTATCTATCTCTCACTTTATATAGGTATATATCTATATATTTATACACAGTTTTCCATGCCCTTTTTTATAAGAAAAAGGTTTCTTATCTTTATTTGGATAATAAATAACTTCCAAGTTTTACTTGTGTATTATGTTTAGGAATGTGTCGCTTAATACGAAAAAATTATGTTATATAAAAAGTTTTTTAGTATGGGTTTACATACCCACTTTCATAAAACAACAGATTCATTGCTTTAAAAAGAGTATACATATGTCAAATATTCTTTGAATATATGTACATATATGCATTAATATACTGATTTTGGAGAGTTTTTAGATTCTGTAAACTGAATCAAAGTTGCCGAGTGTTACCGATATTTTATCTAAAAAAAATAAATCAGTTCTTAGAAATAGAATTAAGAAATCAACATTTTTTCTTCGCCCAAAAAAAAATGCTATGTATAGATTTTTAAATATACCTATGTTTAACCATTGAGAGCACCTCTTTTCGAAAGTCCTTTCCCCCTTAATTAATATTTTTGACCCTGATAAGTATCAATACAATTTAAGATGATATCATGGTTATTTATTTAGTATTTAACTAAAGAATATCATTATAAAACCCATGTTTGGCCGTACGGATCATGAATTATATATAATTTTATACTTGACAATTTGAAAGTTATGAATAGAAAAGTTCAAGGATATCATTTCGAAAAAACCTTCTGAAAAGCCTGGCAGGTGATTTAAATGTTGTTTTTTTTTTAACTATCATGGTGATGATGATAGAAATTAAAGGGCGGTTAATATGCCAAATAATTGGTTCGCAAAAATCCATGGTGCAAATGTGTACAATATACCTACATAAAAACATCAGGTAATGTGAAAGCTTGTTTTAATTATCGTCACAAATTTATTTTGTATAAAAAGTTACATATATATTCATAATACATATAAAAATAAAATAACAGGGAGTAGTAGATACATACATTATTACATAGACTAGACTAGGCATGTGCCATAATATAGGTAGGCAAATGCACTATGCAGCATCCTTAAATATATTTTGTGTTCCTCATTTAAATGCATTCAATAAATATATTTTAAAAATAAAAATAATAGTATCACTTCTTATGAGTATGTTTAAATGAAGGAAAAAAAAAGCTCGAAATAGGTTTCCATGCATCACATGTACTCAAACACGTTCTTCATGGCTCTGGAGAGCTTCCACCTCCTGCACGATGTTTCTCCAACCAGAGTAATATTTCACGTGCCTGACGATTTGTTTCTTCCCGAGTCATGAATTGTGGATAGTGGTGCAAGAACTTGAGGAATTGATGCTCTCCATTTGTTTCTGCGAGGGATTTGATTTCCAAAAGTTTCTTCACATGGGAGGCTCTACGAAGCATAAGCCATTGAAGGGACTAATTTATGTTTGAAAATAAGGTGTGTGTGTGTGTGTGGATTATTTTAAAAGTTCTTTGATCATAACTACAAAATATGTACTTACTAAAAGGGCTTCCTCTGGAACATCTTGTAGGCCAAGATCTACTTTCTAACAGGCATGAAATATATGATATTGATGATTAATATATGTGACGTAAAGATATGTGTGATCTATTCGACTCTTTTTTTTGGCCGCGTATCTTATATGAATGTTTGTTTTATTCCTACCGATTTTTTAGTCGTTATAAACTTCATTCATACTTGTTGATTAAATTATCAACGATTTTTATTGGATGTATTTAGGTCTTCTGTGCTCTTAAAAGCTACTATGTACTTTTCTTCAATAATAATGATGGGAGAACTTTAAAAATTATTATTGAGGACGGGTACATTTATATTTTTGGGTATATGTAAACGCCTATAAGATAACAAGAGTTTATCGAGAACACTATCCTGTCCGAAATATGTAAAAGGATCAGGTAGTTTAGTTATTTGTAAAGTGGAGTTTTCTATTGGTCTTATAACTAATGTAAATTTAACTTGAATGATGCTCATGATTAAAAAAGGAGGGCAAACTAACAAAGAAATTTAGAATCTGAAAATTATTTCTTTAATTTTTGAATATAACCCCATTTTATGGGCTTATAAATGAATCTAATAAAGCCTTTAAAAAAAATAAAAAATAAGTACTGATAAAAGAAAAACGAATTCGTGAGAAATGATCAGATAACACGTGTGTACATGTTTCATTTTAAATAATCACTAATAAAGCAATCACAGTGGGGGATCTTTGTCCTTGAGTGTTTCGAATCAAAAATGCTTTATATCCTAGTAGACAATTGAATCAAACATCAGATGCCCATAAAATAAAGAGGAATAGAGCACAAAGGTGATTTGTATAGACACTTACATATTCTTTATCGTCATATGAAAATATATCAAGACCTCCTTGATCAAAGAGCCATTCAAACATTGCATCGGAGGATCTTCTTTCTTAATTTGGGCAAAGGAATGATTAGGAATATTTTTTTGTTACTCATTTGAGTGCCTAATGAGTCATGGAATAAACAAAGAAGTGTGCAATTAAAAAAAAATCATAAAAAGTGTTGACCAAAAAATGAGTAACAAAAAAACAGTTTGTGTGTTTGCAAAGGACCTTCTGTTGCAACATCTCCGAAAAAGGACGCTAGACTGGTTTTTCTTTTAGACGGGATTTCAAACATTTGTTCCTCCTCTTCATCAATGATAAGACTCTCATAGTGACTCCTTTCACTTAAGCTCATACACACTATAATGGGTATATGATGCATATGGTATATTAATGGGAGTAGTAGTTAGTCATATATGTATGTATCGCCAACACACATAAGCAAATAAACAAACCAAGAAACAATTTCATTTTTAAATTCTTCCTGGTATTTCCCAAAGGATATAACATGTAAATATATTATTGATTCAATATATTTATTTGACGCTCTTAAAGGAATTTGAATTATTTGAGTTCGAAAGATATAAAAAGAGACAGAGAGCATTATTACACATAGGGATTAAAAATAGGTCATGTTTCATTTAAATATTCATTAAGAGTTTGAGAAATCTAGTCATGTGAGTACAGATTCCCAGAGTTTTAAACCATGGGAAATCTTTGCAAAATATAGATATATATAGTTCCATCAACAAACATACCTAAATACAAATAAACGTTCATTCTCATTATGTTGTTCTTGTCCTTGTATATACCATGATATATATGGGAACGAAAGAAATGAATTGACCTACAAATATTCGGGTTTTTTTTGTATGTGTCCTCTTTTTTTATTTTTTTGTCAAAGTTTTAACCTCAATATCAATCCGTTTGAAACATGGATTTATGTATATATATATGTACATATCAATAGTTAGATTTCTTGATATACATATTGTTATAAAGTTTCTATGCTCTATCCATAATTCAATATCATGTTTTCCTTAATCTATGATATCCATGAACACTTCATAATCTAAAGACATTGACATCTAGAACAATAATAGTCGTCTTGACTACTATTATATAATTGATGTATTGGCGATACAATATATATATATATATATATGTATGACTGTAAATATAAGTTAGACTCAAAGTACCATAGAAAGTTGCATCCTTTTCTGCAACAAGGGATCGAATATCGGATATAAAGTTCCACGTATCTCTTAGCTTTCTGAAAAAATATGACTTTGTTATAAGTGTGTACATATATTTATTCAAATAGAATATTTATTATGTATGAATATAAATGAAGCATTAAAGGAGTTTACTGTCGATATTTCACTGTGTTATCACTCTCTTTAACGACAATTTCCTTAAAAATTATCACACTCAGACGAACATTTATTTTGAAGCAAAGGCCATAAAATGTAGGTTGGTACAAGTATAATCCTTGCTAATGAAATGGATAATAATACAGTGGTACTATATCATCATCACCCCATATAAATTGCAATTTCATCTCCAACCAAATCCATTATGACGTACAAATATTTATCATTCAAACCCTCATCCGCTGTTCTTGTTTTGCTTGTTGCCAAGGAAAACTGGTTCGATTACAAATTGAAGGATTAAGGTAGTTTTATAACTAGCATTGAAGAAGTGTTCTCACACAAGTATTTCAAAAAACCAAAAAAAAAACCTGCTCATAGATAAACTTGTATCCTTTGGTTCATCCTCAATAAATGTACATTTGAGGCTCGTTATCATAAAAAAAGCTACAATAGTTTTCTCAAAATGATTCTGGTTTATCTTTCGGAGGTATCACCAATGACCAACATTTATCAAATAGTTATAGGTCACAATTAAAGAAAAAAGGAATGGTTAGCTAAATTTGTTTGGTTTATGATATTTGATATGGCTTTTTATATAGAATCCTAAATTTCTGGATATCTCAATTCAATACGGAAAATTTGACAATGAGGGTCATACAAGACTGGTTCTAGTGTATGGTGAATACTACTGGGAGTGAATCTCAGATCTGAGGGGATGAGCATTACAATTACTGCAGTATTTTGTCGGTATTCCCATCCCTACCTAATATACTGACGCACGCGTCCACTTTTCAACTGAGTATGCAAACTAAGGATATAATGGATCTGTATGCACCCTCGTAGCGTTAATTGACCGAAATATGTCATTGAAATAGTTATGAAGTAAAATAAGAAATGAATGGGAATGCTGCACTTTCCTTGATTTTGGTTCAAGATTAAATTTGTGTTGACGCATCACATTTGAACGATCTAACAGAGTATTTTGAATGACATATTATTTTACATGGATAGTAGCGTTGTGAAGAAGTCTCAAAAATATACATATAATATGCAAAAGAAAACAAAGTGACAGTCTACTCAGTTAATTCATAATCTCATAATGGATTTGGAGCAAATGACATTGACGAGAGTCATTTAATTAAAATTAAAATATCGACAGTTAATTAATTTGATTTAAAAAAAAGGTATTGACACCTACTTTTCTGTAAGGGAGTTGTGTATCATTTTGCTCTTTCTTCTCTTTTCTGATAATTATTATTTTGCTTTATAGAAGTGAACGAATATTGTTTTCTTTTGGGTTGAAATATCACACAAAACAAAACGACAAAAACTTGATAAAACGAGACACAGAGTCAATTCTTCTACATTTAATAGTATCAATATGTCTTCCTTGTCCACCCGCTGTCTTCCTGAATACTAAAGATATTATTATTAATAATAATAAGTGTTCTCTCCTAGTCTGCTGCTGTTGCTGCTTCTGCTCTGCTACAATGGCCTCCCACCCCGTTTAATTTTGTTATTATTATTATTTGTATGTACTTAGTTGGTGTTTAAGTACAGGGTGTGCTCAGTCCATGAGCATTTCTACTTATCATTACGTTAAAACACATAATTTCTTCCTTTATTTTTTTCTGCTTGTTTGTTAATAACTGAAGGCTCTGAGGTATTTACGTATAAATAAAGTCTGACGCAAGTCCCATTGCAACCCATTTATCTTCATTTATAGAACTCTCTTATGAATGTAATGTTATAGCATATATATATATATATGTACCACAAGGATGTGTATAAAATATATAACGAAGTAGCAAGGAGATGGTTTATACAGATGTAAGATACTCATTACCAATGTTGAATATGATTTGTTTTCATTAGGTGATGAATAACTTTATTTTCTTCTTTCTTTTTTTATCTGTATGACGTCATGAAAGAGTAAGAGCCATTTTTATGTTAAGTGAGCAAAAAATACTAGTAAAATTACTACAAAACAATACAAAAAATATATATTTTGTAGAGTCATTTAATTCATTAAACAAAGACAGAAACCCGTTTTTCACTTAAGGCATGTATCACTTGTCCTTGGAAAATGCCCATTACTAAACATTGAATATAGCTCTTACACATGCCCACTCTCGTAAACCAAAGTGTAGACATGCCTTGTACGTACGTAGAATTGCAAGCTTTTGGTATTATTATTGTTTTTTTTTGCTGGCAAATAAGTAATGCATCGTTTTTGTACTCCCTCTTTTTGAATGATTTCCTTTAAAGGTATACTGTGAGGCAAAGCGGTGATTGCTTTGAAATGGATTTACTTAGTATGCAAAGGAAATATTAGTTAAGCTAAACAACACATTTGTGTTTGAATAAAGTCATGTACATATTTCTATCCTTGAGGTCGTTTAGAGTTAAACGAACTATATGAATGTAAATGTGTATTTGACTTCCTTCCAATTCACCGAGTACATCAAATCCTTACTCTCCGTTTTGAGTAATTAATGATCTTTTTAAATATCCTTCAAGAAATGACTAAATTGCATTGCAAATTCATATTATAAATGTATCAGAGATACCCAAATCGTAATCTCTGAGTCAACTCCAGCCCAGTATGACTCATAATACACAAATCCACTTGTTGTTGGCCAATGATAAATATTATGACTTCTTGAGTAACAGACTAAATATACTAAATCCTATAGGATCGATCCTCAAAAACTTATAATAATAACAAGAACTTGAGATATGAACACAATGATATAAGAGTAGAAAATATTTGTACATAAATTGCTCAACATCTCATAATGCAAATGTGCAAAAAAAAAAAAAAACTCAAAGAAGTCAAGAGATTTTGTTCTAAAAACTCAATTAGGTTAAGGGTTTTTTATTTCATTTTACTCTCACATTACACAATGGTAGATAATGTTTAGTGCTAATTAAACATGCTACGAATGTCAAAAAAATAATAAATAAATAAACCCTCAAAACTAATGATGGACTTTTATAGCAGATGAACAAATTCTTTTGTTTTTATTGACCCTGAGAATCCAAATATTTTGAGACAAAATATTGTGATCGTTTGCAAAGGTAACAATTATAAGAGACATTTCACGATGTGATTTTTGAGACATTAAGGACCATTATATGAATATATAATGGTTCTTAACGTCTCAAACATTACGTCATTTAAGCAAAGGAAATTTTATTTTGAACCATTGATGGTTACAAATACATTGGCCACCGCGTATTAAGTCTTCAATACTTTGGAAATTTGTTCATGGTTCCTTGTAGGTATATAAATTACGTTGCATAATAACTCGCTGATTTGTAAATCTACATAAGTCTCTTATATAAAAAAAAATAATAATTATGTAATATTTTAGATTAATATTATCTTTTAAACATAAATCATAAACATTTTTTTCTGTTGAATAAGTAATTTTCAACAACGAATTGATATGAATCTTACCTTTAAAAAACTTTCAAAAATGTCAATTTTACAAAGATAGCGAAAGATTCAAACACTTTGAATTTGTCTTTACTTTCATTTAGTATATCAAACGTACATAAATGCAATTATACGGAAGTAAACTATTAGAAAAATTGCAAATTGGAATATTTAATACATCAAAGGTCATATGGTTTTAGTGGCCATAAAAACTTGTATAGATGGGGAATAGAGGGATTTGTTCAAGTTTTTTTTTCTCTCTCTATCACCTTTCAATGATGACAAAGTTCAATGTGGAACTTGTATTTCAGTATTTGCATGGATGTGAATATCCCGAATCGAGTTATTTCTAAAAAAAAAAAATTGGATAATTCAGTATACGAATATTCACAACATCAATATGTAGGAAATGAAGACAGAAAGATGAATGTATAGCTTTAGTGCTAGTATATGAATATGTATTTGATGCTAACAAAGCTCGCCCCAACGAAATAATATGAAATAATTCCTAAAAAAAAATAAGTATATAAATAATATTCATTTTAAAATCCTTACAGCAAGTTGTAATGACACGTATAAATCTACTACCTATGTATGCTAAATATTTTTTTACATATTTTTTAATTGTACACCTTTGTTAAATACTTAACATTCATCAATTAATTGCCTTATCCCTTTCGGGTTCAGTGATGCATTTTGTGAACATACAATCAAATTCACACATATTTATGTTTCAGTGATACAAAAATTGAATCATGATTAGTATTGTATAAGTTACTAACTTGTTTTTTTGTCTCATTGGCTAAATACGGCCCAAAATACAAGATATCCACTGAATGAAAAAAAAAATCACTTTTGTAATCACTTTTCATTTTTTTTTTAAAATATTTTTTTTTCAAAAACATTGCTCTGAAAAGAGATAAATTGTTGTACTTCAATAAGAATAAGAGCAGATTGATAACTTTTATTATGAATAACAAATAAATTTAAGAATATATAACTATCTAAGTCTATTTTGAATTTGATAGCCAAGAATTTGTACTTTGCTATACATAAATATTAGGAAATGAATTTTAGACCAAGTTATAGTTTATTAACTCTTTGACAATATTTCTTCCCCCCCCCCTCCCTTCTCCATCCAAAAAAATATCTCAAGCAAGGAAGAGAAATATTATTCCCTAGGAAATAAAAACATATATTTAATGAATTTCAGCTTACTTTATATTCTTGTTCTTTGAAAAATAAGTATGTATTTTCTAAGGAATACAAATTACACTTAATGGTTTATAATACATTTATTATCCGTATATATATATATATAAATATATATGATTTCTTTGACATAACTGAATCATTATTTATTTAGCAAAGTCAAATTGTACCCATATATGTATGTATAGGTAACTGTTTTAGACATACCTCTGCGTATCTATGATTAATTTTCTAATTGAAAGACTATCATATTTGTAAATTGTAAATACATAAAAGTATACGCACAAAGTAAGTTTATGAATCACCTTCAAACGAATGCAAATATTTGATAAAAACAATATTTTGAAGTGACACATTCAATTGATTATTGTTGTTATTATATAAAATCAAAACATATGGAGTTTAGGAATTAAACATATTCTCTCTTCAACAGTTTTCATCAGTTGACTCTTCTTTGATTTAATGGAGCTGACTTATTATTTCAAAATGGCAATAAACTTACTTCCTAGCACGCAAAAACTAAGTATAACATATGTTTTTGTAAAAAAAAATATTTTTTGAAATCGAGGTTGCAAATAGATAAAAATGCTAGTCGTGTATGTTCATATCGGCTCTATGAAAATTCATTGTAAGACGAATTGCCTCATGGATTAGAAGTAAATCTATGTATTTTAACCATGTCCACATCAAATTATTATTCCTTGATATTCCAATATTTTATCTGAGAAAACTTTTGTATATTGGGATAATACATATAAACAAATTTTTATACCCTGGTTGTTGGATATATGAAAATCAACTTTCGAATAGACTACAGGTTTCCAACTTCAGGATTAAAAAATATTAATACCAATTGTTATTCTAGTAATGTAAAATTTCCTCAGATTCCAAGCATTTTGTACCATTGTAAGATATTAAAATCAAGGATAAGTAACATGCTCAAGAAATGTTGAATAATATGGTCATTAAAATAAATGTATTTATTTCAAAATCCAAGCCACGAATGGTCCTGACAGAGTCCAATTCTATGGATGTAAAACAGTAATGACTTTACAATATGTAGAGCCTCGTCAAATGAAGATGTGTAGGCCATTTTACTCATGCAATTTATACTTTTTAGTTTCTTAAATTAGGGGCCATAGTTTAGTCAAGTGATTTTTTGATTTTTTAAGCTTACGATGCACTAGTGCATCCCAGATAATTTATGTTTCCACCATAATTTTATTGATCCACCTTGGGAAATACAGAAAAATAGATTTCGGCCGATCATTCATTATTTGTAATGATAACTTTTCTGGAATGGCAGAATTTATCTTGTTTTTTTTTTTGCTTTTTTGTTTCTTGGATATGAAAACTTTTTAATTTTAAATAAGTCCATGTTTCAAATCTTAAGTATACAGAACTGTGGCATTTTTCTACAATATCTCCTTCTAAAACTGATAAATCATTTCTGACGTTGTCACAAAGAGAGGAAAAGTACTGAAAGAAAATATTTGTATGAAGAATTAATAGAACTACTTGATAAGGAAATGAAGATCTTGGCTGTTGAAGAAAATATGAAAGATATTACACTGAACTCTAGAAAAGATTGTTTAATAAGAATAGGTCTGAATATGGTTAGCAAGGTGTAAGCAATTTTGAAAAGGGTTTAAAGCTAGAGAACATCAGTATGGAAAAGAAAAATGTGCTGGTATTCTTTGATGTAGATGAGAAAATGTTAATAACGGATCAGATTTAATTAATTTCTACCAGAAGTTGTACAGTTGTAAATAATACCAAATAGAAGAAATAGACAAACATTCTAGGTGTAATATCTATAAATTTTACTTTTCTTCTTATATAGATTATTAATTTGATGCTAAGGACAAAGAATCGCACAACTATCCAGTTCCTTTAAATCGTCATTAGATTTGGAGATATCAATAGAAGTGATAATGATTTATATCAATGGTTTTGGCGTAAGGAACACATATACCACCAAGTCCAGATGGATTCCTGATGGAATTTTATCAGAAATTCAATAATCTTTTATTCCCCCTTCTTTTAAAAGTATATAAAAAACCTATTATTTCAGACGGCTTAACACTAATCCCAAAGAAGGGAAAGGTCTCTAAACATGTTTAAAGTCTTAGATCTTTTGGCCATGCTCAATTCTTTATATAAGATATTGAGTGGAATATCAAGAGAAAAGACAATAGAAAGTCTTGTCTTCAATTATACATAAGATTCATAAATAAAAGTACATGGTGGACACAATTAGAGGAATCATGGATTCAATTTCAGAAATTTGATGGCAGTAGATTTCCAGGAAGCATTTGACAGTGTTTCTCATAGCTATATTGTGAACTGCACCCAGGAATATGATTTTGGAAACAACTTTATAAGGATAATTCATACTTCTTGACAAAAATTCAACATATTTAGAAATATATAAATATAAATGATAATCATTGGAGGGTTGAGGGCCAAAGGAATAAGGGGAAAAGGTCCACAAAAAGATAATAGAAGCTCTCAAATCTATTAACATGTTTTCAAGTAATATTACAAATGTTGCAAATAAGTTTGACTAAAGAATTTTTCCACTGTTAAATTGATTTAATTATATAGCTGTTACAGACACACTCACAACTTAAAGTATTTACGATTGAACATCAGGAGATAGCATGTGCTTTTTCAGCAAGATTTATAGAAAAAGTTAAAATATATTTTAGATGAATATGAGGTCGCAAAAGAGATTCAAGACATATTAGTAAGAATAGTCTACCAAAAATTTAAAATATTTATGAAATCTCGTCACTTCTCCTTTGAATAAATTGGGTCAAATCAAATGAAAATGAGACCAATTTTTTAATAAAAAAGTGTTAAAAATTTTAAACAAATTCAGGAGCACAAAATCTCCTGCTTGGGGAAGGGACTTCCAAAAAAAAATTATGTACATTAGTTTCACATTTTATTCATTTAATTTGTTTTTAAATTGTGTGAATGTTTATTTTAGAAATTATATTTTATGTTTCTTAGTTTTTTTAAAAAAATGTGTCAAGACAATTGTATGTATAGTTTGAATGTTTTAAGTATGCTGTAAGAAACTTAAACAAATAAAGTTGTACACTGGTACAAATAATAATAATAATTTTAAATTAGTTCATGTTTCAAATCTGAAGTATAAGACACTTTTCTGCAAAGTCTTCCTCTAAAACTGGGACTGTTGTGACATTTAAAAAAATAAATATATACATAAAGTTCAATAGTTTATCGATTCTATTAGTGGTTTGCTCATTAATAATGATATTGTATTATTATTTTTTCATATGAGTTTTCGAGACAAATTTCAAGAAAAAAAAAATATTGAAATACCAAACTAAAAGTTGACTAGCTAATTATAAATTTAATATATATTTTAATATATTGTTATATTTCATGTAGAACCACTCAATATTCAGGTTTAAAAATTATCTATTTGAAGGTGAGCAATTGCTTATTCGATATTTCTACACATAGATAAAGGAACTCATTAGCAGCATGAGTAATTGAAATTTCATTTACAAAAGAGTATTAGTCATAAATAATAATCTCAGTTGCTCAAACTTGACTAGTAACTTATGATGTCACATAATTGAAGCATATTAAAATTTAAGTCGAGTTGGTACAATCGGATCATAGTGTTTATTATACCTTTAAAATTATGGCATAAAATAAATGTTGTTGCTTAAGTAAACCCTCAAAGGTAAAAGTAGACAACTTACTGTTTGTACAATTTTTTTGTACGGTCTACCAAAATGGTTCTATGAAACCTTCTAAATTCCTTTATATTTATGGACACATATTTGTAAAACAACAAATAAATGATCAGTTCGTTGGGCTTCATATGAAATAATTCCACCTTTTAACGCTGAAAAACCAAAGTGCTATAAATCATATAAAGGAGTGTAAGAAAGGAAACGGATTGAGAAATCAGGGTTTTATTTAACACTATGTTGTTGTTGTTGTTTTGCATTGTCAAAAATTAACTAATGTACATACATGTAAAAAGTTTATGCTTCTTCAAAAACTATATCAGTTACAGTTAATATATAACATATAATAATAATTTATGTTTATCATAGAAATTAATTAATTAAACTTCTCATGAAGAAATATAGCGAAGTGTAGAGTTTTATGGTTACTCATAGGCTAAATCATAATTATATCTGCATTTCAGCTATTATGTATGTACTGAGAGATTATCTGCATTAAATTGGTTGTTTTTAAATGTTTGAGGGAGAAAGAGACTAGCGTGTACATTTAATTTAGTCTTGAAATCAATGTCTTTCTTTAAAATAGACAGCAATTGAGCATTATATCAGGGGTAGGTATTTTGCCTGCAACTAAATGGTATTATAAAATAATGAAATAAAAAAGAAAAGGATTTTAGCTCAGCTGCATCACACAACCTTTATCCCAAAAGATTAAATGAAAGGACCTCAAATCACATACATACATTGTGCCAAGCTAATTATGCCATTCTTTCTTCAACAATTGAATCAGTACCATAATCAAACCTATATTCAAGTAGAGACACTCCTAATTATTGGTTGAGGGTACAATTATGTTATTGATTATTCATTTATGATTATTGTTATAAGCAATAATCTAAAATGGGGTCAGAGTACTGTGTGTAATATTTTTGTAGTTTTAAAGAATAAAATGGAGGAATATTATGTACATCTGACTTGGTTTGAGGCATAAACATCATTTTGGTGAGACACAGCCCCCAATTGCCACCTCCCCCCATAGTTATGTCATTATGTTGTAACATTATTTTTAATTTAGTAGTAAGAATATTTATAGTTTAACGACAAATAATTCGATTTCAACAGATTAAACACTAATAAGACGAAGAGTAAGTTAAATAAATTAACAAGTGATAAAAGAATGCATTGCAGTGTTCTAGTTTTTTGGATACATTTATGCTATATAGAGAAAAAAATTCGCTTGAGAGAATGTCATATAAAAAAAGAAAACTCTAAGCGACAGAAAATCATCTGGTAACGTTTTTTTTAAATGCAGGTATTTTGCAATTATTTACAAAAAAAATTGTTTGTTGATGTAGAAACATTGTTCGAAATGTTGTAGTATTAATATACTGATCAACTCAAAACTTAAAAAGTACAAAAAGTTAAAAAGTTTTTCCCATTAATTCTTTGAAAAATGCCTAAAAAACTCAAGTTATTTATCAAATAATTTCAACATTTGTTTAGTGCAGCTATAAATCATAATTAATTTAGAGTAAAATTACCAAAGGAATATGGTATAATGCATTTATTTTTTTAATATATTAATTTACAAATATGTTATTATAATCCATTATCATTCTGATTGTATATTCTTATGGTTTGTACATATAAGCCGTTTTTATATTTGTTTACTTGATAGCTAAGAGGGGTATTAACAAAACAATATGTATCTATTATTCATAATCTTCACAATTTTCTTGACTTTATTGATTGCTTTACTTTGGTAATTCATCTTATTGGATCGTCAGTACTACTTATCAACACATACTATGAATAGGAATCGATAAATACCAATATCAGGATTGACCAAAGATCGGTTGACATCTAAATGAAATATTTTATCTTTGTTTAGCTTGAAGGGTACTAAGTACATGTAAATATGTAAATGAGTCGTCAAAAAATGATCATAGGAAAATGTGGATGTTAGTGCAAGGCCCGTTGAGAGCCCATGAATTATATTATTAATTGCTTCCATATCAAAAGAAAGTTCACACTTTTTCTTTTCATATCCTGAAAAAATTTTAACTTTATGTTACTTTAATTTTATATCAAAAAGTTTTCTTTTTTTTATTATATAAGTCAACAAGAGATGGGAAAAAAAACTTGCTTGATTTTTAACTGGATTTGAATAGCACTTGATGTGTTATTTCAATAATCTTCAATAAGTTTTTTCTATAAAGTCAGATTCTCGAGAGTTTTCAATGTCATTTCCTATTCGTTAATTCTTAGTTTTTTTTACATAAGTTTGTTCGGTTGATGAATAGCACCTTGATTTTTTCGATATTTCTACATAGAGAACATCAAATGTATTAATTTGAAGCTTGAATAAATTAATTAAATTTTGAGGTGAATTTTGAACAAAGAAAAGTGCAAATATAAATTGAAAATAGACTCAGTGAATACAACATTTCAAAGATATGTATATTGTATGCACATTGTAATAGATTATACAATCTGAATTTAATACAATCTGAAAGTAAAAAGAGATCACTTTTTTCAGGGTCATATTTGAAATAACAGCAAAAGATGGAGTTTAAAATTATTAAAAACTTCAAAAACTAAGTACAGATTTGTAATTAATGCGTCAATTACAGAGATGGGAATAACAGTGTTTGTAGCACCGTTGCATTTTTTCTGTATGGTGATAACTTATTTGATTACTTTCCCTTCTGTTCTGAAAGAAACAAACAATAGCACCCTTTATCTCATTACTAAAAAAAAAAAAAATATAGTCTCATTATCTTTTTTTGTCTCGTATGTCGTCATTCTAAATTCATTACCGTTCTTTGCTCTGCAAATAATGAAACTTTTAATTAAATCGTATGTTAAGCGTATGATTCAAATTTACTTTTCAGTTTTTATGTTTTTTTAATTGAGTAAAAAATAAAATAGTTTTTATTAAAGTAACAGAACAATTACTTTTACGGGTAAATTATCACTTTTGCTCTTTAGCAACGGCAGTATAAGCAGTGTTTTTTTAGTTATCTAACTAGTAAGGAGTAATTAATTATTTTTATCAAGGAACATACCCAATTCAAGAACTACTTGCTCGAATAAGATAACGTGGTTTCGAAATATACGCCAAATATTCTAATGATAAGAAAACGTGCAAAAGACAAAGATAACAATATTATTAATACAAAACTTTTATTATAAAAAAAGCGAATTTTATAACTAAACTTTTGTAAACTGTTACAATATGTATATGTATATATATATATGTGTCGTATAGAATGCAAATTACTATAAAATGTTTACATTCTTTGGAGAAATCAAAGAATGTGTATATCCTCTTAACAAATCATAGAATGTAAAAAAACCTATCCGCTAAATCATAGAATGTGTTCATTCAAAATTTGATTTTATAGAAATAGAAAAAGTATTAATAAAGAAAATGATTATTGGAAAGAAAAAATCTTTATGTAAGGGGGTAAAAAAACAAAAGTAAAAATTGTATTTAAAGAAAATTGTCGTGGATTATTTAAGAATTTAGCTAAATACCTTTATACATTATACTTAAATAATGTTTATATTATAAATATTACTTACTCTACTCACATGCAGATTTTGACCCGTTGTAATTGAATCGAATATTGAAATCCCACGTTCAACACAGTTTTGTGATAATTGGATTACATTTCAAACAAAAAAATAATAAAATGACTCATCTCTCTCGATTGAGATGTATAAATAACAATTGACACTTATGAAGACAGGAAGAGTAAAGATTGGGAATGAATTGTGGACTCAATTTCACAATTTGAGCTCAAAAATCTGTTGAGCTATTCGCGTAAAATCAGATCTCAGATTCAGACTCTACGTGAAAAATTAAATTAAAAACTCTAAATCTTGTTGACTTTTCATATTAAAATTAATGTGTCTGACTCTGGATAATATCCAAAAATTTGACTTTTTGGATCATTTTAATCATTTTCTTGTTTAATACTTTTCCCTATTCTGTAAAATTAAATTGTGAATGTACACATTATATGATTTATCCCAAGCAATGGATACATTCTATGATTTGTCCGTAGAATGTACACATTCCATGATTTGTCTATAGAATGTATACATGTTATAATATTCTACATAAAATGTGAACATTTCATAATAATTAACAATCTTTAGGACATATATATATATAATATAAGAGGAAAACTGGATTTTTGTAAGATTCAATATGATCCAAATACCTTTTCGATCAAATTATAGAGAAAAACTTCACCAATCAATTCAATAAGTGAATACCTTTTAGGTAAACAAGTTAAAAGAGATCGCTGAAGACCTGCAGCCTAGTTTGAGTATAATTAGTAATTTTTTCTACAAAAAACAACAATACCAAAACACCTCTTCCTACACCTTATTTTGTTATTATTTGAGAATGTTTATAGGTATTTGTATATTCCAATCAAGAAAAAACTTTCTATTTGAGTAGGAAGAAAATCAATTGGTAAAATTGCCGACTTTACCGTACAGAAATACATTTCAGATATATTAAAGGATTCATTTTTTTCTATCTTTTAGATACGTTCGTATTTATTATTTCATATTTGGAAACAAATTAGTCATATGTCACTTTCCAGGAGTTTTCGAAAAAACTCAGTCTTTTCTTTAAGAAAAAAGAGTGAGTACTTTTTTTGGTCATCAACACGTGTTTATATTCACTCTTCTATGTAAATTCCTAATTTATATTCATTATTCTATATCTCTATATATTATCTTCTCTGGTCTTTTATCGTATATTCTAAGAGTTATTCTTGATTAATTAATGGATTAAATATTCATGGTTTTGTTTCTTTCTGATCGAGGTTTCTTTAAACAAAGAATTAGAGAGCATTGCATAATATGCTGAACCTTGAATGTTGAAATTATAAACAAAACAAAAAAAATGAAAGAATGAAAATATACAAAGATGAGATACTGACCACAAAACCACTTAATAAATTAAAAATAACTATTTAAAAGAACAAACAAACTCTATAAATGCTCATCCAATTTTTCTTCTATATTCTATACAAATTAAAGATTAAGGCTCTCATTAGAATAATATAAATTTGTTTCATCAAAAACACTCAAAAATATCAAGTTAAAGGTTTTTGCAAAAATGATTTTGGTATTTCAATCTTTAAGAAGAAATCATTTTTTTAATCAAAAATGTTTGAGATACAGTCTCAAAAAATGCTTAAATTGCTCATTAATACATGAACATTGATCTGAAATATCTTGTAAAAAGATATCTTTTTAAGTAAGGTCCACGATATGACCTTCTGCATTGGAATGATGAAAGATTTTAAGGGAAAGCTCTGGAGAGTTTTTAAAAAAAGTCAAAAAAACTTAGAATCTTTGCTCTAAATCAAATCAAAATTACTTATTTTTAAAAGGAATCTGGGTATAAAAATTATATAGAAAATATAATTATCGATTATTAATTTAAAGACACACTTTCATACATAGCTTGTAGCTTGTATTCAACAGATTATATTCACATGCATGTACGCTATGACATGTATTGGCTTAAATGATCAAAGTAATCCCTTTTCATACCAATAATAAGATTTAATCAAATTTAATGCATTTAGTATCCATTAATCTTTTTTATTAAGGAAATGACTTACAAAATTGATGAATTATTTTTGGTGAATAGTAACATTCAACCCACTCTGTATTTGTGACTAGTTTTGAGGGTCTAAAAGATTTTGAAAATAGAGAAAGTAGAATAGCAGAGCTATTTTAGTAAGCTTCTTTTTAAAAGAAAATAACATGTATTTAATATTAAATTTTTCTTATAATATTAGATTTCTTGGGTAAACAATACACGAAGTATCATCTTTTGAGAGTATTAAATAGTACAAGAGTATGCCTGTATCATATTTATCGACTTTAAATATCGATAAAAATATTTAAAAAAAACAATTATTTTAAAATTATTACATGAAAATACAGTTTTTTAAAAATTCTTTTTAAAATTTTATTTTTTTCAATAAAAAAAATACCCAATAAAAAAGAATATACAAAATAAACTATCTCATCTATTAATTTTGAACTCCCTCTTTACATAAATATTAATCAAAGTCATAATTCATAATTCAATTTTTGTTTACCAATAAATGTACATTAAGAATAAATTTTTGAAAAATGTTTATACAAATGTGGAATATAGAATACCGAAGATAGTCAATGACAAAGCGCCCATGAGTGTATATTAATAAAATAAAAATCTATTTATATTTGTAACATCATCTACCATTATGTTATCTTCAAATTCAAGCTAAGTCTAACTGTATGACATGGTAGGAATCAAAAGTTTTGTCATATTGACTTTAACAAAATATGATGAAAAATTAGTTCTCCACATAGCCGCTACCTACATGCCTCAAAAGTTAGAAATTTCAAATAAAGTTACGACATGCATATATTAACATATGAATCTACACATTTGAAAAAACAACAACAAAACAACCATTGATATTGCCATTCCATCATCAAAAATAAAAATTTGTCATTTATAAAAAAAGTCATAAAATTTTCTTATATACGTGTACCAAATCAAACTATGAACCATCACTGCCAAATTGCAGTTTTATCATTTCAATCTTAATATACACACATATATATATATATTTATTTAGCTAGTTTTATGTGCTAAATATAGTTAGTAGTTTTTAGAACGCAAAGACTTACACAATTAATATTTTTTTCATCGGATATAATGTACTCATTGTCTTTATTGATTAATAGACGACTTACAAAATTATGTAGTTGATTAAATTATTAATTAACAAAAAAAAGTACTTATAGTTCTATAATTCAAATTTCAATACTTCAAATGAGATACTAAGTCATCAAATCTTGGCTTGCTTTAGAGCCATAGTAAAAGCAGAGTTATTTTTTTTTCTTCAAAAATAGGTCCAATGGACCCCATGATAGTTTGAGGGTTAATCTATAGTTAGCCAATTACGTCATTACTCCCAACTCTTTAACCATTCTATATTTAATAGTAAGGATACTTACGTGTAAAAAAACCATCAAACTTAGTTAATTTTTATTTGAAAGTCTCTTAGATACTTTTATATAACTGATCAAAAAACCTATGATTTTATCTGATAACGGAAGAGATTTTAACATATTTATAAATAGACTTCTTATAAACTTTTAAAAATAAGGCAATAACAATGTCAATGGTGGTTATATATGGCCTTACTTGAAGTAAACACTTCCAATGACTTTCTTAATCATATCATCCGGAATATAGCATCGCTGTCTCAAGAGTCCGGCCCAGAGTTGCACACCAATAATTCCGAATATAAAAAATACGAAAAAACAAAGTAGAAGAACGTTTCCCAACATAGGAAGTGTGTCTAATAATAACATGACGAGAATGCGCATGCCTGAAACATAAAAAAGAAAAACTTTAGCAAAACTTTGGAAAAAGAGGGTTTATTTTTTTTTTCACTTGGGTTAATATATTAAAGAATCACTTTTATAGGTACATACATTCAAAGATTTATATAAAAACTTTTCTTGTTAATGTCTTCCAAATGAGGAGGTTACAATCAGATACTTAATAAAGAGTACATATTTTTATGAAAGGTAAAAAAAAAGTTTTTTTATATATATGTATATACAAAGTGTTTATATTTCTAAAGGATTATTGGTAGTTATCAATTTTTCTTAATCCCATTCTACCTCAGTTACCTTGTAAAAATAAAAAAGTACAAGAAATTTAAGAATTATTTTTATAAATAAAAAGTATAAGCAAAATTAGGGATTTGAAAATAATTTTTGTCTTTTTTATGCGATAAAAATCAAAACAAGTACAAAATTTAGCTCCATTAAATATAATTTTATCATAAATAAATTGGGATATAATAAGTAAGAGTATAAAGAAGGGCTCGACCGCTATGTATACTTTGAGACCGTTACCGATTTCTTAGGGTTTGAAAACCAAATGACTAAATAATTAGCTAATTGAGCTTTGAAATCCAACTAAAAACACACAAAATCATTTTCTAAGGTTTTGAGAAATTTAATTAATTATCAGGGTTAAAAATATTAATTAAGGGTGAAATAACTTTCAGAAATGATGACACAGGCTTCGTTTAAGGTTTCAATGGTTTAGTAGGCAACTTTTAATCTCTTTTTTTTTTTCTGTAAAAAAGTCTAGGTTTGAGTTTTTTTTTTTTTAAATCGGATTATGTTTTCAATAAAATACGGATACTGATTAATTATCCGATACTTTGACCGATTAGTAATTAATCTAAAACTCTCTCAGGTTGGCTCTAAATGTGACTATGAGTAAATTTCATAATTTCTATTTATTTATAGGGATATTTTCATGTTAAATAAATAGTAACCCTCATTATTGGAGTTCAGAATAGATTATTAATCGAAAAATGTCTCAAAAAAATTAAAAAGGTTTAGTTGAAGAAGAAGAGCTAAGGCCCTGTTGTCGTAGGGTAGTCAACACTACGAGGAGGAAATTATAATGATGTCAATATATAATTATTAGCAGTTCATATTTGACTTTCTTAAAATAAATTTTTGAGTCAAATTGAACAAATGTATGTAAAATGGTTTTTATATTTTGAAATAAAGGGTGGAATCTCAAAAAAAAAAAAAAAAAAAATGGTCAATATTCGTGTGGATATTGTGAGTAGATTCTTCATAAAAGCCACCAATAAAATTTGAAAATACATGGAATTTTTAATATTTATGAATATTTTCTGCACAAAAGACACGAATAAAAAGAAAAATATTATTAAACATCAAAAAAAGGAGGGGAGGGGGGGGGGGGGTAAAAATGAAACTTGCTTTCACTTTGTGCATTCATTCACTTTTTTTCTTCTTATGTGTGAATATATTATTATATAAACTTACATAGAGCAAAGATTCTTAACAAAAATACAACCAAGCAAGTAAATAAATATAAGAATGAGAAAAAGAGAATAAATTAAATTATTTAAAATTCTTTCAAATTGTATCTCTGCAAAATAAATATAACATTTATAAATAAATGATAAATACTACATACACATATACTAGAGTTTCTCTCTCAGGATTCCATTTTCCGAGAATTTTCCGGGGCTTTATAATTACACGAAATTCCTGGGAAATCCTGCATTTTATTATTTCATAACATAGATTTCGTTAAATTAAAGGTTAAACACATACATATAGAAAAATCACTCGACTTAATTTTTTAATGTGTTCAACGAAGTACCAAAATTTTCCTAATATTGAAACTTTACTACAAGAATATACGTTCCTTGGCCTTTTTTTTTCTTCTTTTTATAGATACCTTATTGGCTAGAGACAGTCTAAACCACAG
Source organism: Lepeophtheirus nordmannii (assembly GCA_963680855.1). NCBI lineage: Eukaryota > Metazoa > Arthropoda > Copepoda > Siphonostomatoida > Caligidae > Lepeophtheirus > Lepeophtheirus nordmannii. The sequence continues at coordinate 23,053,631 of OY804522.1, read as the reverse complement.
AAATAAAATATTATATCCCAATTGCCTAAACGTGCATCATATACGTAACATATTGATACTTAAAAAAATAAAATAGGGACTAGAAACGTACATAGAAAGCTCACAAGTTATTCATACATCAGGTAAATGCTTTCTATATGATTCCATATTAATTCAAATGATCAGTATTTGGAACATTTCAGATGTTATGTACATACTTTTAATATAAAGAACTACATAGGTTCTAGTGATACACAAGTTGACTTTTAGCTTGTTAGTCGGATGGAATTGTGTGTTTCTCGTCTAGCTCATTTTTAAATGCCCACTAATAGTTTTTAATAAGAACCATTAGTTAAAAATAAATATTTACAGTATTTATTTTCTAATACCAGGATCCCAGAATTTAAAAATTGGTTACCCACGATCCCACTGAAAGTAAATTTTTCGGATAATGAGAAACCCTAATATTTACAAACATAATACTGTCAAATAAGGAAACAATACACTCTTTAATGAAAGAAAAACACAAAAAACAAAACAAACAATGATGTCTACGACTTCTTTCTTATAATATAATTAATGACATCATGTTGCTGTACTTACTTGGTATTCTATTGATGGCTCGTAGGGGTCGAAGTACCCGCACCGTGCGTAGAGTTGAAAGATTCAATTTTTCTACTTTTAAGCAGTACTCTAAAGCTCTGGAAAAAAGAGAGATAAATATTACAAATATTAATAAGAAATATATATTTTTAATTTTTTTTTATTTCTATGATAATTTTTTTTTGGTAGATCGTCAATAAATTTCTATGTAACAACTTTTTGCCCCGTAATATGTCACTTTTAAAGTACATATATATATATATTCGTAGAATTTACTTTGTTTAAATTACATTAAGGAGATACATTCATAGAGGTGTGTAATTAGTTATAAAGTAGGTCAATCCTCTTAGCGAACAAATAAACATATTTTTATGTTCTAATAACTCATATTAACTAATTTGTTAGAGCTTCCCTCTTGCTCAGCCCCTGCAAATTTAAATCCTAAAAAAGACCAAATTTATTATTATTTTTAAATCATAGAAAAATAGAAACCCTCAATGAAAATACAACAACGACCACAACTCATAATTTATTCATAAACTATAAGCATTCATGCATAAATGCTGTAGTACATAGTTATATACTTCAAAACTTGATAATATTTCTCCACGTAACTAATGAAAATATATGTATATATACAAACATATATATATTTTTCTATAATTGTATATGTCTTATTACAGAGTATTCATTTAATTAGTAAAACAAAACTTTGCACTAGAAAGGGATTAGTTGGTTAGAGAGAAAAAAAAATGCCATTAACTTTTTGTAGCTATGCATAAACAGGGTAACCAATGGATTAACTTAATACCCGTCAAACAGCAAATTTTATTGCATATTATATCAGCCTTTCCTTTAGAAAGAATGGCAAAAAAAAGGGCTCAACATCAGTTGGTGAAGTCAACTCTCTCCAAAGGTGTTGAACTATTCTGCATTCAATATTTGAACATTCTTCAAATAGATAATTTCTGTGCAATCAATCCATGTTATGAATATTTTTTTAAAAAAAGGAAAAAAACATAGAATTTTCGACATATGATAAAAAAAATACATAAGGGTTGTAGATCCTTTGACAGGAGAGTCAATAGGTCTAAACATATTAGAGGTGTTTTACTCAGGGGACATAATCACTAAAAAAATGTTTACTTTTGTTTATATATATAAAAAAAGACCAAGAGGTATTATTGAATGTCCCATCCATACCTCTATTCCGAAGGCCCTGATTATAAATATCATGGTACTCCATATTTTTTATTCTCAATGACAAATCACAGTTTTTTTTCGAGCTTTACAATGATAAAATATTTATGCACTAAAATGCTCTCCAAAATAGACATGATATCATACATATAAATTGTGAGCTTGTGTTCATTTACAAAACGAATACTACCAAAGATGGTCCTTTTAATTCATTTGTATCATTGGATAAAATGCACCAAAATAAGTCCACATTTTCAACATTAATATTTTATAGTCGAGTAAAATAATTTACTGATAAGGATTTATTTTTATATTTAGTGATTACTTGAACTGACCTTTGACATGCTTTTTGATGTAATTATATTAGTATACCTTTTAGTATCTTTAGTGCATGATGGATAGAGACGTGGATTTTTTTGTTCTCAAAAGTGACTAAGCATAAGATTTTTTTTTTGCCTCATTTGGTATTTCTTTTTTCAATTGTTACATTTTCTGTTCCCCCCCCTATAATTAAATGTATATTTCCGAACAAGATTGTTGATAAAGAGAACTGATAAATAATATACGAGTATAGTATACATATATTCTCGAAAATTGACATGATACAATTTTTATAAGAATGCTTGATTAATTAGATATGTACAATATATTGTTGCATAGCTGAGACACGTCATTTTATTTGATCAGAGGTCATAAATCATGAGATCCTTCCTCAAAAAAGGAGAAAAAAAATTGACGATCGGATATGATTTAGCATTTCATAATACATACATGTAGAGACATCAAGGCATGAAATGGATCATATTTCTACAAAATTATGGTAGCCTGTGCGATGCATCATTATCCATTATATTTATTGAGAAATTGAGTCTGCTGTGTGACCGGGGCAAAAACAGCTGATACGAGAGTGAGTAAAGCACAACTATATCTTTAAAACATCAACAAATACAATGTATTTTTTTGTATTATGTTTTTTAATCCTATGTGACGGCTCCTTCAAAATTTTCCTAGAGTTCTGCTCCAGGCTAAATTTTACCCGGTTGCTAAGATACACTTTGTATCACTGTTTTTTTGTTTAAAAACTTATTTACTTTATGTATCACATCAGAAATTTAAATTTTCATCGAGTCACTCCCAGGTGTTAGTACCGCCTTATTTTACTTTTGTATAAAAATAGTAGATATCTTTTTGAAAATCCTGTTTTATTTTACAAAATGTTGTCAAATTTTAAAATTTTTTGTAGAAATATTACTCCTACAAAAAGTCCATAATATTGACTGCATGTTCTCATATCTGTGGTATACGTTTCATAAAAAGTTTAGCACAAATATATATAATGCAATAATTTATGGCAATAATACCAATAGAGACTTAATATATTTTTGTCACGAAACCTCAATGGAAGTAATTTAATGAATAATGACACTAACTTCAAACTTTATTACAGTTTGCAATGTAATGATATGTTGGGAGATTATCTAAAAGAAGAGGTAAAAGTAAGGAACCAGAAAGAACTTAGAAGCTATTTTATGATTCTGTGGGTAAAATGTTCTATACATGGAATAATTTAACTTGAATCCCTTGTTGTTACTGTGATCAATTCCCTAGTATTAAAGAAATAATTACTTATAGTTGGTAAGAATTGGCTAACTAATAGTTAACTTTGAGCCTTTTTTTATCTTTGGAGAAAAGGTTGAGAAAACGTGTACCTTAAAATTGAATAATTGAGAAATATCTTTTTGTTTTCTGCAAACTACAATACATAAATGTTGCATTGTAGTTGAAATTTATACGAGCTTTATAAAGTTGATCCTAGTCGTAGATACTTTATTGTCTCTTCTCCATATGTTGTAACTAATTTGAGTTTACCCTGGTGCCATCTCTTTATATATTGTTTTGACTCTGTATAAACATAAGTAACATATATACTTATTTGTATGTGGCAAACATGCACAAAATGATAACAATATACTTTTCTTAATAAAGCCCACATCTCCAATGATGACACAAAGAAATAGAAGGAGTAAATCCTTTAACTAATTTTTTAATAAATTCTTAACGCATTAAGATTTATTATGGAGATGGAGTATCGTTTGTTAGAATGTCAATTGAACCTACGTAGAGTTTAAATGACATATAATGATATTTTACTTACTTACAACATAAAGAATATATGAAGGTAGATAGGTGCCTATATTGTGAAATGAATTTGAAAATATATACTTTTTATCAAGAAAAAAAAGACTTTTCAAAGTTAATGCCAATACAAATATTTGATGCATAGATATGTAAAAATATATTAAGAATAAATCAATATTTTTCTACTTACATCAAAGATAAAACATTTGTTAGACAAATTGTCATGGATTTTTATGAAAAAGAAAACAAGATCTTTGTATGTAGTTCGAAGGAGTTATTTTGCCATCAAAACTAATGACAAGTCACTTTTATTACAAATATTTTGTACTCCTCTTGTTATTTGTAAGTTACTTAAGTATTAGATCAGCTTATTCCTTGATAATCCTTTCGTTTATGGTATATTTAATCCAAAAACAGCTATATTTGTTGATAAGGTTATACTAGCCACCAAAAAAATATATTATGTACATTACAACATTTGCAGAAGGACACAAAAATGTTTTATGTTTTGTTTCTCCTTTTTAAAGGTGCATAAATAAGGCTTTAATTGAAGTATTGAGTACTTTTCACATAAATTATTATTTGAATGATAGATTCTGCCTAGGTATATTAGAAAGGAGGAAGTTTTTGCTCTTCAGACTTTCTTCTTTATAGACATTATAGACTCCAAGTTAAATTTGAAGCTCCGATAGATCCAGTTATTGTCCACTAAATTTTTATTTGAAGATCTAAAATTTAACTATGTAACAACAAAACCTTTTATTATTACATAGTTAAATTTTAGATCTTCAACTAACCAAATAATTTTTTGGGTACAGAGGCATTTACTTTTGAAAAAAAACAACGTGTGCCAAATTTGAGTTCGTTTTAGCTTTCAGCCGTTTATAAGATATAAACATATCTTTCAAGCTCTATTTCTTACCTATTTATAATGGTTAGTAAAAAATCGATCAATATGTGGAGCTGAAATGACCTCAAATTCGGCACAAGTACTTGTTACAACCCTTGAAATAATGCCTAAGAAATGTAGAATGTTGAAATTTTATTTACTTAATTTTTTTTTCAAAAAATTTATGAATAGTACTACATATGTAAATAGATATACCTATGTCAGTTTTTCATCTTACATACTTTGCATTTTAACCATTCATATTTAAATAAATTTAAGTAATTAAAAACTTGAAGAGTCAATATTTATATACATTAAAAGTAAATTAAAAATATGCATATATACTTAGTTATATACATAAAAATATAAGTATGTTTATGACAATAAAAAAACACCTTAAGGAGCTTTTGTAGCAAAATGTACATAAATTAAAATATATTGTTTATAATTCAATGTGTCGAATGAATATTTTTGCAATTTATTTTTTAGTTTACCTGAATTGTTTTAGTCAAGAGATAATATCTGCTTAAATTAAGAGATCTCAGACACATCAAATAAAAGTACTTGATGGAAAATAAAGTATAATTATTTCATTATATGCTATATGTAATATTCTAATTGAATATATTTACACAATATTTTGAGTTTTAAATTCATTTATGCACATTATTTAAAAAAGAAATTGCATCAAGGTGCTTCAAAGAGTTTATATCAAGATTAAATTTTGTTGGCAGCCATAATTTTTATTTATTACTACTCCTTTTGGAAGAAAAATATGTAATGTCATTAACTGAGTGATCTACAAAGTATAAAATTGTTCAAAAGAGATGTAACATTATAGTTTACAGCAAGTTACCTATTCAGATATATTTAATGGTTTTTCATATGTTTTTATGAGACTTTTAAACCAATAAACTTCCTTCCCAAAATTTGTTTCAATATCCATAAATAAATACTACATATATGGGTAAAAACTATGATTTTTTGAGGTAAACCTACGCATACAGTTGTATATAAAAAATCAAAGCATAGAGCTTCACTTAAACATCTGTCACTTTTTTGATATAATAACTTAATTATTTTTAAGCTTTCGAGAAAAAGAATAAAATTTATTTGGAGTTTGAGCTCTCTCCACAATAAGTTTGGTAAAAAATTTCACATTAAGAAATTTGAATTTGCATGTAAAGATTTAATTAAGATCCACTATGTATTAAATATTTTTTTGTTGTAATATTTAATAAATAAAGATCAACTTAAGTTTTCAAATTACATTTTTCGTTTAAACTCTGAAGCATGGGAATAATGATATTATATGTATACCATAATTCCCATTTAATATCAGGGAGAGGAGATACATCCATATATCCCCCCTCCCCCCTTCTCTACGTCCCTGATATACAAACTTCAATAATACTCCTTTTCAAAATTAACAGGCTCTGTTTTCCACAAACTTTTCCTGTTTATTGGATAAAATATGCTACTGACGTGCTTTAAAAATTTATTTTTGTGACATTTTAACCTTATATAAGCAAAAAAAGTTCATGGTCACATAACTTCGTATAAAGTTCACATCTCCTTAGTCTGTGGCATTTTTTTTCTTTATTTTTTCTTACCTACATTTTTTAACCTTTTCTTAAAATCAGAGAAAGAAAAAGGATGCAAAATAAAGTAATAACAATTATAATTAAAACAATATGATCCCAATTATATTTATTCCAACTATTATAAAGTAAGTTAAATTGTTACTGGATTTAAAGCTATGAAAAAAAAGTGGCGAAACGACGATCACATTTTTTGTAAAACTACAATAGTCTAGGAAATGAACTTTTTTGTTCACTAGAGGGTGCTTAAGTAATTGATAAGTAGCTACAGAATCTTGAAAAATTTACTTTGTTACTTCAATCAAAACAAGGTAATTTCTACGAAGGAAAGACAAATATATACTCTAAGTAGGAATATAGTTGTCCCAATACTAGGAACTATCAAGTTCTATTTTCTTATTTAATCATAATAGTTAATAATAAGTCGATCAATATGTGGCGGGGTAAATGAACCTGAAATGCCCTGAAATTTGGCTGAATTTGGAAATTTCTCCTAGCTAACAAGTACATTTTGCTAATTTGCTTTATAACTTTGATGAAATGACGGCGTAGTAATTGAATGCACTTTGCTTAAGTGTATTCAAATTTTGTACTAAACTTTTAATTAGTTGGGAGTACAAAAAGAGAGTTGATTTAACAAGTTTGTTTATTAAAATAATAATTAATTGACATCTCGAAAAGTAAAAAAATAAATCAATTTGAGTATTTCCAATATTTTTCTTTACGTAACTAACAAGGGTTCATGGGAATATAACATTGTATACCTATATATAACATATACCTATAATTCTATTCAATATATATGTTATATACATATATATGAATTGTTAAAATTAGGATCCATAATATTGAACACAATAGACAATTTTAATGATGAAACCCACTACAAACTCATCATCAATGGGCTTAAATTTGTTAGTAGTCTATTAACACGCTTTTTTACGAATGTTTTTTATATTTCATTAATTTGTTGAGCAATTATTAAAACTCAAAAATGAATAAAAACTTTGGTTCCAACTAGAACTTTTATTTTAAAAGAAGAATTTAATCAGTCAAGTATTTCTACATCTAAAATATCCCCTATGTTAATTATAATAATGGCAACAGATAATGATTTCATTTTTATTCTAGCAGGGGGTGGAAAATATTTCAAGAAGTTCAAAAAGCTCACCAATGAGCATTTTAACCCTAAGGCAGTGTAGAATAACCAAATTTATTTTATTATTGTAGGGGTTCGGGTTGGTTAATATCTAAAAAACAATCATTTTAGAGTCTAATCCAAGAAAAAAACCTGGAGGTTAGTGAAGCCATATTGGCCCAGCTAAAGGTTAATCCTCACCTTACTAAGAGGAAAATATTTGTGGTTATATAATTATCCAAATTTATTTTTACTGGCTTCCCTCTACTAACCTTTGGAGTCGTAATTAATGTTAAATCCTTGAATTTTGTTTTATTCCTTATTAAATATGAACCCAAGTTGTGAACATCGTCGAGAAGCGATGCAGTCGTGTTCCAAATCAACATCAACTAGCGGCATGTGTCCAAAGCGCGAACTTTATTTTGTTAAGGAAATGAGTTAAATCAGATTCTGAAATTTTGTTCAAGTTGATAGGCAAAGCTATATTGACATTTTACGTAAAATCTGAATATATTGACGAGTTCCTACTGAGTCATTTAAGTTCCGGAGTTCTACTGTACGTTCATTAATCTCCCTGTTTTACATGTCTCGTCTTCAGTGTTCTTAAGACAAAAAAAATATTTAATTGAATACTAGGCCTTCTCAGCCTAGATTAACATTTATGTTCATATGTATGTTTGTATCGTAATACATAGTTTATTACTGACTATGAAAGAATTATGAGCTCACAATAAATTTCAACAAAGTTATCTTCATGAATGATTAATTTGCTAGTCTGTTAATTTATAAACATTACACCATTTCTTCACTTATTTTTTATTAATGCAATTGTGTTACTAATATAAAACATTAAATATTTTACATGCAACTACTTTTATATGAATCCACATATAAACATACATATGTACTTTAAAACATGATGTGCAATTTATTTTAAGACATAAGAAAAAAAAAATGAATTGAAGATATCAACAAAACAGCATCCCAGTTTTATAACCATGATTTAACGCATTAAACCCATAAAAAATGACGCTGTATATCATTTAAAACTGTCTACATTTTGTTTTGACTAACTGAGCACCAAATTCAAATTCATTATAACTATTCCGACTAATTACTCTAATATGTTTTATATATATCAATTCTAATGAAGTTTTAAAAATATTTGAATATATATATGTGTGTACAGGGTCGGCTAAAATTAGTGAAGCAACAAAAAAAAAACCCAAAATGTCTTCTAGGAATTACAAAATAAATATTTTTATTAGGGTTTCTCAACCATAGACCATTTTTTTGGATAGTAAAAATCCAAATAAGTCACAGCAAGGTTCAATATCTAAAATTATTTCTAAAATAAATTTGAACTTCATAACCAGAAAATGTGCAAGGTATATGTATCACAGAGAACAAATTTTAAAAGCAGTCTCCTTAAATAGAATACAACCAGGAGGAGTATAAATAAAAAATATTCAATGAGGTACATAGACATTACTGCTGTGTGCAAAAAAACGTTTAATACTAAAAAACAGTGTTTTTGTCTCACAATAAATCCAAAACATGATTTATATAGAACACTCAAATTGCTTTCTTCTGCGGAAAAACGATAAAACATAGTAGAGATCCTCTTCTTCTTTTTCCCAAGCAGGGTAAATTGTACTACGTATATACTCATAGGGAACAAAACTCGTTCAACAGCATGTAAGATATATATATTTTACTTGAAGTCAATGTTTCACTACATAATTGTAGGTATACACATTATAGGAATATTGTACTTGGACATAAGCTCAAATGAAGAAAATATCTTCATAACTCTTATCAAGAGCAATATATCATTTTGTGACACATATACATATATATATATATATATATATATATATATATATATAAAGATTGTGAACTCTACTCTTGTATAGAGTTTAATTCATTACCTTATATCCTTGTAGATTGTGAAACAAATGAGTTCCACTTACTTAAATAAACAATTCTACATTTTCTTAACATTATATTACTAGACTACTCTGTTCTCTCTTCTCCCACATAGATGATGATAGCTTCTTTTTTTTATGTTGAATAAATTACAGTGTCTTTTCATTTGTGACATGATATATTTTAACGAAATTTGATTTTAATATACAAGTATTATTAAATATAAAACATATCACGTTTTTCTTCTTCAAAACGTTATATAAGACAGCCTACATATAATTGAATTGATGTCGATTTTCTTATTTAATTTATAAAAGAAATAAAAGACAGGAATATAAATAAATAAATGTATTTTTAATATATCTTTTATAAGCTTACTTTCCTTAAAGATATTAAATACATTTCATTATTTACGACAAACTATGCCATTCAATTGATATTCTTTTATAACCGTTATAATTAAATTTTATCGCATGATCTTTAATTACAAAAAAAATAATATTTTTTTCAATTAACGAAAATAAAAATCATATTATCAAATATTAAAAAAACTTTTGATGTGTTTGTGAGATGTGAGACTTTAATCAAACCTTATCAGACATCCTTAAAAAATCTACCTACTATCTAAATTTATTATTTATTATTCTTTGACTGTACGTAATTACTTTTTATTTATTTCAAGTATAGTTATCAAAAATATCAAATGAGTGTGATAGTAATCACATTCAGGAATTGAGAGTAATTACAGATAAAGAGCCAAAATTTGAAGTCTCATTAAATATATTTACCTATTTATAAATTTATAACTATTATACGTGAATATTTGAACTTCTTTGTTGTTGCTACAAATGCATGCATTCGTAGGAAATATGTTGCTAACAGATACTTTTAAAGGACTTTTGTAGAAGAAAGTTTAAATGAATGAAAAATTATGTTGAATACCAAAAAGCTTCTATAGAAATTTTCTATTGGATGCTACATATATATAATAACTAGAAGTTATACAACAATGAAAAAAATAATTAAAAAAACATTTAGTTCATTGAAAAAATAATTTTAATAGGCCACAAATGCTTATTGACTTACAATGTCTATATTTTTGGCTCATTTGAAAAAATATAATAAATAATTGTTTAAATCAACAAAAAAAAAATAATTTCTATTGATAAAAACTTTCTTTTATGCAATGGGGCATAAAGTAAACTAACAAATAAATTTTACAATTACAAAATAAATTAGATAATTTCTCTTTTAATTCAATTTATGCCGTAAAACATTTTATTTATTTATTTTGAAAAAAAAGAAAAAATCTTTATAAAATATCGTTTTATAACAACAACCAAAATTGTAACAGAATACACCATGTATATAGCTCATAACACAAATTACATGGAAACGTGTATGAAATTCTTGATACAAAACAAACTTAAAAAAATAAATAAACTGTAGTCTTTTTATTTTTTTGCCATCGCTTTGCCAAAAAGAAGAAGTAAAAAAGTTTTTTTTTTAATGGTAGGTTTATTGTTTTTGAAGTTATCCTTTAGATTTGAAAAGTTTTACAGAAATTAAAAGTATTTTATGTATATTTTTATATGCTTTAATTAAAAAAATGTTGAGAATGTATTTTTCTGATAGGCTTTGCTAGGTAGGTATACACATAAGCGATGACTAAGTTTTAAAATATACCTTCATATGTTGAATATTTAGAAAATTATTAAAAGAGAGAGTTATTCAATTTTGAAGTTTCAAAATGTCTATAAATATCGATTGAAAATATTGAATCTAACTCTGTATTTAATTTTTTTTTGATCAAATCAATTCCTTTTCTAATGCTACACACGCAAAAAAATAACACACACTCGATATTACTTTTGCAAAACCTAAAATTATGAGAAACGATTATTATTGTAACTCAATATCAAAAACTGATAGTGAGCTCAGTTTCTATAAATCATTCTTGTCGTAAATAATGGAGCTTCAATGATGTTCCTCATCTCATTTTAAGCTGAATTTTACCACATTTTAGTATGATAATAAAGCTGAGAATAAATACAAAACTCAATATTCAAATATCGATACATGCTTCCACCTGAAGCAAGTCAAATTGATACATACCTTGTTGAATTATATATAGTGTAAAAGGAAGAATTTTTTTTGGTTCAATTACTGGAAGGAGGTTTGAGCTAGATTCACATACGTAACAGTATGTAAGTTTTTCAAAAATTGTATTTGAATGTAATCTGTCAAAAGTTGCAATTGTCACCATATGCCGGTTACAACAGTTACATAAATTGAGTTATTATGTATAGATCAGATAAATTCTGAACTCTATTCAGTGCCTTGTAGATATAGAAAAATCAAGAAGAGTAAAACACATGTTGCAAAAAATCGTGAAAGTTAAAGTTTCACAAATATCTCCTCGTTGAAACACCTCTAAGTTCTTAAATTACATCAAGGGATAGCAAAATAATCAATTGTTTAAATAGGTTAGAGTGAAAACAATGAAAAAATGACTTCAATATGCTAAAAATATTGCTCCTTCATAATATTATTTTTGATCCTCAAAATCACTTTATCAAATATCACAAAGAACAGTTTACAAAAATGTTTGATTTCTTTTGTTAGCTACACTTACTATATCAAGCAATTGTAGTATGAATTTCATAACATTAGCTTTTTTTATGTTGAAGATAAAGGGTCTGTAGAACTTTTCGTTTCCCCTAATTCTAATTGATTTTAAAAACTATAAATTAAATGAAAATACTTAAAACTCACGGATTAATATACTTTTTATATTTAAATCTTTAGTCATAATTTATTTTTTCATACGATATCTTAATTGAATGTTAGATGTTAACTTTTGAAAACTTTTCATTCTTTGGTTCATTTGATCAAAAATAATGTCTCATTTAAATGCTTAAATACAAGCGGCAGCGAATTCTAGTAGCAATTTTATTTAATCTTAGATTGTGAGCGTAATAATCCAATATTCAAAACTGACTGAGAGTTTCCTTCCAAAATAAAATACATGGACTTTTTTTTCGTACAATTTACCTAAGCAGTAAAGTTTGAGTAAAATTATAAAAATCATTTTCACTTTTAAGATACATTTTAGTCCCTCCTTCACACCTTGAAAAATTTTGCAATGCAAAAAAAAGTTTGTATTATAAAAAAATAATTAATACTTTCTTTTTTTTAGCCGATGCAGAATAATGCAAATCGATAAAACTAATTTCCGATACTTTATGCACAGTTAATTGAGGTGGATTTTGCACGTCATAAAAATCTCTTTGAGCCTTCATATTTTGAATTATAGATCCAACTTAAAGACTCCTCCTTCGCCTCATACTTCTAGATAATATCTTTTTTGTCAAAAGAAACATGTCAGCCATTATTCGACTCATGTTTCTTCTTGAAGAGAGTTGAAAGTATCGTGCAAGCTTCCTGATTCAAGAATGGTATTAAAATACAAATTTAATGAGAAAAATTACCACAAATTTGTGATATTTGTACAAGGCCTCGATTACATAATTACATAGAAAAAACTACAACTGAGTAGGATGTTTGTGTATGCATGATGACTAAGTTCAAGAAACCATGTTGATATACGCTTGATTTTATTCATGTAAATGAATTTCATGACGACTGATAAAGCTTCACGACGCAACCCCTCTCCTTACATCGCATTGTAAACTTACCTTTATGATTATATATATATTGTAAAGTAAGAAATTAAAGGCTATATTACAATTACTATTTACTAATTTGCTAATAATTCCCATTTTCGAGTCATTACTCTATTATTACGGTTGATTAAAATTTTTATAATAAATTTGATAATTTGATAGCTTGAATAATAAAATAAAAGTAAAAATAACTTTAGGCAGTTAAGAGTTAATTGCCATTCGGTGTATTTAAATAATTAATATCAACGTGTCAAATCACAATTGTCCGCTTGGAACATTGTGAAGTGAAAAATGCTCAGTGAGTGGGCTATTTTTTTTTTTTTTTACATTTCTACTTATTACCAATTACTCTTTTAACAAAATGAAAGGTCATTGATAAATCATTCACTAATTTATCAAGTGACTAACAATTTGAGGCACTTTTGTAATTGAGTCTTTAAAAGATGGAGATTTTTCTTTTGCAATATTTGTTACTTAATCTGTTCCGTCGGAAGACAAAGAAATTAAAAAATACATAGATATGTATGCATTCAAGCTAGGTAGGTAAACATATTTTCATTTCCTGTACGATAGTATCACAAATAATACAATATCTTTCTTTCTTTATGTAGGGTTACATATCAAAACATTTTATATCATAACAGAAAAAGAAGTGACTTACCCTGCTAAAACTATGAAACAATCTAATCGATTCCACGTTTCGGAGAGGTAGCATCCCTTCCCAAACACACCCATGGCAATCATCTTTATGAACATCTCGACTGTGAAATAGATGTAAATGACATCATCACAATTCTGAAAAAAATATGAAGAGCAAACAAATAATTAAAAATATACTTTTAATGTCACATAACATATATATGACAACTTTTCTCATACATTTCAGCATATACCTTCATTTTTATGTATTTTTTTAGAAAGGAACTTTGCGGCTTAAACTTTACATTGAAACAAATATAATATATATATACCTATATACAAATATGGTTACTCTGTTCCCCTTCAATCACAAAATAACAACATCAAAAAATAAATTATAATTCTCAACATTTTTGTTTTGAGCAGTCATGATTTTCCTCAACGGAAGTTTAATTCAATTAGTTTTATAAAACATTTTACTTTTTATTTAAAAGCTACATAAAATAATAATTGAATTAATTTTTTTTCTATTTTTTAAAATAAAAAAGTTATAAAAAAAAGTGATAAAATACCGCTACGTATAAAAAAAGAATATAGCATAACTTGAATCAAAGCAAAAAAAAAACATAAAAAATCGTCTTGTACACTCAATAAAATCAATTGATATACTCGTAAGAAGAAAGCTCTTGAGATATATATTAATGATTCCACCAATTGGAACGAGGGAATTAAAATTTTATACTAACTTTTTTATAACTGTACTTTTTTATGTACATATGTTTTTCAATTTGAATCGAAAAACAATCACAAATGTGAAACGAAGGCTTGTTTTAAAATGAAGTGTTTCAGAATTGTACGTAATATGTAATGTACACATAGTAATAAAGAAAGCCGCATTAACATTCATCAAAACTATCTGGAATTTTGATTGTGAAATTTCTTTTCTTATAAGTAGAACTCAAATAAATATCTACTTCAATCATTTTCATTTTTTTCCAAGAAAATGAGCCAAGGGAAACATTGATAACTTAGTACATAAATATAAAGATTGATGCTTTTTTTTTTTTCAAATATAAGTGAAAAGAACAAATGAGACAAACCCCACTCTTATCTCCAAATATTCTTACTGTTCCCCTACCCAACACTTGTCCTTCAAATTTCTTTTGGAAAACTTTTCTCTTTAATTTCGGACTAGAGGCTGAAGCAATCAGGAAAATGATGCTCCATACTTTTAAAGGATATTTATGATGACAGGTAGAAATACATCCGAAAATTGACAACAACAAAACTGCTTCATGAATTATGAATAGTGTACCCGTCACAATACCCTTGAAGATTTCAAATGAATTCAACTAATACTTGAAGAGTTACTAGTTAATTGTCGTATTTTTTTCTTTCTTTTAAAACTGAAGGAATTATTGTACATAAAGAAAACATACTTTGAATATAGTTTTATTGATGTATCGATATATCCTCCTAGATATAGGAAAATTAGATGTAAGAAACCTTTTCTTATTTCTTAAAGATATGTAAGTAAAGTTTTAGTTTAACTACGTATGTATGTAGATATTTCAAAGTAGTTACTAAATTTTATATTTATCTTAATAGAGTAAATAGAGAAGTAATATTCATTTATTGAAATTTAAACAAATATACATATGTACGTATAAGAATAGGAAGTATGTAAATTCATAGGTGAAACTCTATTTGAATATTTTAGTATGGAGATATCCACCTGACATAGGGAGCAGTATATTGTTTTAAAGAGGAAATATTTTAACAAATGAAAAAATGGACTACCTCGTTTAACATTTTATAATAATATATTAAATTTTATCCTAAAAGCTAATTTTAATACTGAAAAGAACATGAGATATATGTATATGACCAATATTAATGTCTAAGCAACGCTGTTTGGAGCTACAATTTGCAAAAAATGTACAAACCAGCCATTTTAAAAAAGTAATTCAACTGCTATGAATAACCTTGACTGGAGTAAATACATTTTTTGACCCTTATTTTCAATATTTTAAGTCAAAAATGTGTTTTGATTACTTTATAGATGTAAAAATATGTAACTATAAATCAATTTTTCTTCTTCTTTTATTTTGTTTCAAAGGTCGGTTTTATGATATTCCTTAATAGTACCACATATTTATAATTTTGATTCACTGCCTAATAAATAATTTTCTTATTTTTCTACATATAGCAGAAAATATACATATATTATAAACATACAAATTTTTTTTTAAATATGTCTCAAAGTAAAGTGCTTCTTGTTGACACAGAACCGCTTGAGTACGTACTTGGATATCCAATCACCGTGCTTTTAGATGCCATTGAGGTAGTTGATGGTAATGAGAATGAATATGAGGATGTTAAGTAAACAGAGGATAAATATTATATTTTTTTTTGTTTTGTTTGACCAAGTAAGTATGTGGAATGGCTCTATGTATGTATGTAGTGTGGAAGACAGCTACATACTCTGTTAATGGTTCGTGAAAAGGAATTAAATTACTTCTAATTGTATTAAGGAACACACCTTTTTCATTTATACTATATATATAGATATATATAATTATATTATTTGGTAGACATTATTATTACATGTATGAGTCTGCATATGTGATCATACTTTGTAGGATCGTTGTTCTTCAAAAGATGTATTTGTTGTAGTGCCAAGTATGTAATGCTTTATTTGCAGAAACATAACATCTATATTTGAATCAAATTATACACATTAAAGTGAGGCATTCCCCCCCCCCTTCGATCCAAATAGTGATAGAAAATAAAATTTGCTTTGTTCTAACCATCATATAGTACAAGCCTTGCCCCTATAAAAATAATTGATATTTTTTATAATTTCAATTAAAAAATGCTTAAAATTAAAACACTTTGTAACAAAATGTAAAATTTCTTTCTTCCATGTTTTAATGGCCTTTTTTTGATTACTTTTTCTGTAAAAAAACACAACAAACCTATAATTATTTTAGTGGTATTTGAAGAGGCATACACAGTGTGCTATAGAGGCACAGAGATAGATAACTTTACGTGTTTGAGAGCAAAATATCGTTTCACAAGCCCATTCTAAGTCAAGGAACATGCATATTCTTCCCTTTCACACAAACTTTTTACTCAGTCCTTTATATAGAGTTTTAGCGATAAAATGCCAGGTTTAATCAATGTCAATATCTCAGTGTCTATAAATTATATTACCTAATATAGACATACATATAATGTAAAATATTTTTATAGTGTGCTATTTTGTGTGCCAATAGAACAGTGATGGGACTTTTGTAGAGAAAAGAAAATTGTGGTGAAAGCTTACTCCTTTAAAAGAAGAATTTTGTTTTACAAAATGAGGTATATTTACCAGTTCCACAAACATCAAACATGTTTATCATTCAAAACAAAAATTCTACCTTTTAAACCTTTTATATGGCGCTAAAATACTGACGGACAATGGACCAAAGTCAAAAAATTTTGTGAAGTAATACTCTCATAAATAATTACACATGCACGCAAATCCATAATTAATGCTACATGTAAGAATTTTTTTTGGTATTTGGAATTGAAATCAAAATTTGTACACAAATTGATCACTTTCTTTTCTGGCTTTACTTATGGGTGAGTACCAGCCGTGCAATTGTATGTCACAACGGGACTGACAAATAAAAAATTTTTCTTGTCTATCAAAAATTGATGACTCATTATTATTTATTAGTCCCTCATAATATGTACCCAATTAAAATGTGCCACAGTTAAATAGTTTGATTCAATAAATTAACAATTACTTTTACTGGGATCAACATTTGTCGTGTATAATTCTCCAACTTTTTTGGTACCTTATTGTTATAAAACAAAATTAATTGTAAAAATATAATCATTTCTTGGGGATTTTTAGTCCTAATTTTATTCATTGTATTTAATTCAAGTATCATTGCTTTTTGGCATCATTAAATTGTATTCAGCTCAGGTTTTCTGTAATTATTTTTTATCCAATTTTTAAGCCACTGATTGAAATTTCCTTAAGATTTTATAGACATTTGACTATGTTATTTAATAAATAAATATCAACTACGTATATAATTGCATCCCTTTTAATTTTTTGTACAATTCGTGACGTGAGAACAAAGTCTCTATATTAACAATTGGTAAATGGAGTTTTGATCTCTATTGGAAGACAGTTCCTTGTCTGTTTATTAATTAACGAATAATAGTTGTTTTTCTTTGTAAAAAAACAAAACTTTAAGCACACATTAAGGTATGCATATACATAGGCATATAATATCTGTGTATAGCTCAAGTATTATTAAGACACATTGAATAATGATCATGACATACATACATATGTACATATAAACAAAAATAAGTGCTTTCACTTTTATGCGAAAAAAAACATACCTAAACGCATTTTTGTTTTATTATTGCTATACAAACCTAATGTTTATACATTTGTACATACTTTTACAATAATCAAATGAACATTTTTATGTATACATATATGAATTCTTGTTTAATATCTATAAATATAGATATGTATATATTTATATATATGTATACATATTCAGTTCACCATCATAAGTTCCCTTATAGCTGTGTATTAAAAAAACAAAACTGTTTGAATGTATATGTAAATTGTAGAACAATTTATGAACCAGAGATTTTTACATTTTAAGGATAAAATTTCACTTACTGACATTCTAAATTTATCAAAGAAGACAGCATGAATAAAAACTATGTCTTTTAAGAAAGTATTCAAAACAAAAATCTGACATAGATTGAACTTTCTACTAGTCTCTCTTTGACATGGAAGAAAAATTATTTTAAATAATTAAGCATCTACTTTTTTTTAATGATAAACTTAATGAGTCGTACATATTAAGCCATTACTGTTTTGTGCATTGTTATTTTTGAAGAAGGCATCTTATAAATTACTTGATTTAATTTCCCTATAATTAATTAGTTCCATTAGAAAAAAAAACTTTTTAAATTGCTTTAAGTAATAATAAAATATAAAAACAAAATTACAAAACTGTGAAATCTTCTCATTTTACTAAACGTTCAATTAATTATGCATCATTGAATTACTCGTCATGGGTCAATCATATGTATATAAGTTGCAAAAAGCCTTACCTTTAGTATTTGACATCTTCTCGTTTTGCACTCCGTGTCTTCACATGGATGATACATTCCTAATGTTACGCAATTAAAAAGAATTACCGTCATTGTAAGACGCTCAAACCACCTAAATAAGTAAAAAATAACATATATAAGTTTAGAATATTCTTTAAATATGTCACAAAAATATAATCTTTTTGATAAAAAAGAAATGTAATACAACTTTTTATTCTCTCGATTAAAATAACCCAAGTACTATTTTTATATATTATAATTTTTAAAACTCTTTTCATATTTCAATATATGTACATAGGTATGTACAAAAGTACTAAAATAAACACGTTGTTGCAGCCTAAGACGAATTATTGTTCCTGAGAAATGAGTTGCAATTCTTAGAAAATGCATTTTTTAATTTGAAAGTGTAACATCGATATATAAATTAAACTTTATTTTATAGGGTAGGATACAAACTCATTTTTCTTTTTTATTTCATATAAAAACAGAACAACAGCAGATCGATTTTTTCATTTAAAAACAAAACATAGTTAAAGACCATGACTCAAATTTTTTCAATATATATAAATTGTTTATTTTCCATGTAAAACAAGTTTGGAAAAGTATTTTTGAATTTGCACATTCAAGAATTTTCTTTGCAAAAGTCACAATTAAATAAAAATGCCATCAGAAATGCATTCATAATTTAAAATAGAAATATTTCAAAAAACAAAGCATTTTTAGCTTCATTTTTACATATCAGAATTTGATTTTACCTATAAATATCGTTTAACGATGCTACATCCTACATATAAAGGTATAGATAATATGTTAAAAGGATTTTAAATATTTTCAGTATTTATTAATTAATAAAAGCTCTAATAAATATGTCAATGACAAAAAAGTGTTTATTAAGACATTTTGTTTTTAAGGTGTAATATCTATTTTGTAGCTTTGACATTTTTTATTTTTTAAAAGTGTGAATTAAATAACTTTATATAGATTAGTTTAAATGATCAAAAGCTATATGATATTGACTAATGTTTGACTTTTTAAGTGATGAATACATATGTAAATAGTTTATTTTTGAATCCTGTTTTTATCTGTTATCTGCATTTTTGAAGTTAATAGCTAATATGTAGAATTAACAATTCAGTTAAAGGACATAACATTTTATGATGCTTTTCTTTATATTTTATTTTTAGAGACAATGTTCATCAAAGTAGTTTATGGTGCATTGACAATAAAAGGGTTTTTATATTATATTATGTACAATATAAAAAAAAGATATCCGACGATTACTAATATTGAATATCCATTAAATGCAATTAAATATATTTCGAAATCACGTCACTATTTCCTTCAAATTGTCAAAAATATTATAAAAAATTAAGAAATTAAAACTAAATACTTTTCAAAAGTTAATTTTTTCAGATGTGATTCATTTATTAGAAATGTTTACATTTTACACAGTTTTGCTTAACTTATAATAGCTACTATCCTTGTTTCAACAGTGAGATAGCAACAAGTGATTCATTTATATGTTTTTATTGGATTATTTTTTTCCCAATCTGATCTCTTAAGGGTAAAGCTGTCAAGTAAAGAAAATAAATAAAAACAACAAATGATTGAGAGCTATAAGCAATGAAAATTGAAAATGATTGCATAGTACAAACATTTATGTATGTATGATCATGGTTACTTATTGAAAATTGCCTCATGGTTTATTGAACAGCCCTTTCTAATCTAAATGCATCTAATCTCAATTGTATTACAAATTATCATAATGATATCTTTTATTGTCTTTCGTACATATAATAAATTAATCAATCAACAGTAAATATGTCGAAGAATCTATTAAGTAGACATGGCGATAGATAAATAAATAAGAAATGTATGTATGTATTTCAATTTAGTTTTTAGATCTTGTAAGAATGTAATTCTTACTAGAAATAATAATTTATAAAATATAATATTGAGTGACTTGAAGCAAAGAAAAATATATTAATGTATAGAGTCAATATTCAATTTCTAGAGCAATTTCAGAATAATATTCATATTAAGATGCTACGAAAATACGTTTCTTTTTTATCCATTCCCTGCGTAATTCATTCCCATTTTTAGAAGGGATATTTTGTGACGTCATGTGATTTATGTTTCTTAACTATATAGTAGTTTTTTTTATAGAAAGAACTGACAGGTAGGGATACTGGAGTAGGTAGTTTGGAGCCTGTGGAGCTTTTTCTTTGCTTATGTACATTTTAAATTTTAACGAGAGTAAAGACAGAGAACAATGCTTCTGAGTATATGATGTGACGGGATATTCATAGGTACTTATGTTTCCCATGCTACCAATATTCAAAGATTCTTTTCCGACTCACTTGTAAAGACTATTAATGACGCATCTTCAAATCAAAATAGACCTTAAGGAATAGTCGTCCTTAAAGTATATCCTTCTCCCGTCATTAAAAGTCTCCATTGCTGAGTCTTCCCTCCAGAGCTAGCGTTACACAAAAACTATTGAGACCTCATAAAATTTTCTAGAACATTATGGTAAAGAATTTGATAAGAATTTCCTTCCTTGAAGAGGTCAAAGGATCTTAATTGGAAATCGGTGTGTTTTTTTTTTGAGTAGAACATATGTTTTATTACAAACTTTGTTAATTATTTCATTTTTGTTGCATTTATCTATAAAAAGATGACTTTAAATAGTTGTTACCATGTGAACAAAATGTATGTACATATGTCCAAAGGAATATTTATTTCTATAATTAAAAAAACAAAGAAAAAGACTTTTTATTTTGCAATGTCAATATAAATAATTGAAATCATTTTAATAAATTTAAAATGGTTAAATGTATGTATGTATGTACAGTATAAATGTCATAAATTTAATTTAAAAGTGAGTATCTTTTTGGACAATCATTTCTGCAGTTTTCTTTTGTTCCCTTTATATTGCAAAGGCTGGTAAAACTAGATAAAGAAATGCCATCATCATGCAGTATTTGTGAGAAGAAATGATTGGAAAAAAAAAAACAAGTTGAAAAAAACAACTTACGGATTGACAAGAATTCGTATGCAGAATTTACGAACGGGATTGGATAGATTCAAAAAGCGGAAGGAATATTCTGGAAAGTCTGAAGGTGGTGGATCACCAATATCCGAATTCATATAGTCCTCATCCGTATAAGACTTTCGAAAGGATTTGCCTGGAAAAGTAAATAGTTGTAGGTATTAGTAATGCATTCTAGTAAAAAGGTAATTCCTCTTTGTGTGTTTCTTTGACTTCTCCCTCCTGCCCCTTGCTTATGCTTATGTTGAAAGTGAAGTTCACACAAAAAAAACACCACGAGGAGGGCTTGTGAATTTGTATTACGAAATATGCATAATATTAGGAATTTGAATATATAAATGGATCCCAAAATATCTAAATGAATATGATGATTTTTTTAATGTACATAATCACAAGAAAATAATTCAATTTGTCTTACCTAATCTTAGCTGCATTTCTGATTAACTTTACACTCTTTATAAAAACAAAAATAAAAAATAAGTAGATTTCTCTTTATACAAACATACTTCTACTTAGAACAACAGCTCCCCACCCCTCTGCACATTTATGTTCGTATGTAGAAAGGGATTTACAATTAGGAACTCATGAAGGAAAAAAACGTGTGCTCTCACAATCAACCCATTGAATTTATAAGGAATAATAACTACATGTAAAGGTATGAAAGTTGCTTCAAGCAAAACTTAACTCTTAAATATGTAGATATAAATAATATCATGGTTAATGACAAATATCCACACATATAGGAGACAGCAATCTTCAGTAAGTCTCTTCATCTTTCGTCCTCCAGAGAGGACTGTTGTTACATTTTTTATTTAATTGTAGTTTATATTTTAATAAAAAATAAGAGCTAATAGCAATGAAATACATTGAAGATGTTGATATTTTTGGGATACCATGGTGCACTTATATGAAGTATATTCTATGTAATCTTTTTCAAACTTATTAAACTTTCTTAAAGAGAGAGAGAAAGAAAAAAAAAGTAACAAAATCTGTTGGTATTTGGTGTTAACATATATTTAAATTTCACAGTTAATCAAGAGCTAATTTCACTTAAATCAACACAACTTGCAAACAAAGACAATTTGTGAGTGAAAAACAAACACTGAGTGGGCTCTTTTTTCACATCTTTACACTAACCATTCTGCTACATATTCATAAGAATATTTAAAAGTAATAATATTATGTCAACATAAATTTTTTATGTATGTATAGAAAAACATTTGAAATGAAATATTCTATATAAATATTCTTCAATTGCTGTTCATAAGTATGCATAAAGGGAGCCTAAAAAAAGTCATAAATTTTTATCCCTCCCACCCCCCCTCAAATGAATTGTATCCAATATATAGTATGTATATTTACATACATACATTTATATGTAGGTAACTACATATCTATCTTACACACTCTGATTACTATGTGACTCTGACACAGTCTGAAAAAAATAAAGTAAAAAAAAATATGGCTCTCTCCTCTGACTTCACAATGAGTTAAATAATAATATATTTATGTATTTTCTAACAAAATGCTACTAATATATACACATATGCTTTTATCTCTACAATTCATATTTTTTGCTTTGAAGTACATATTACAAAAGAAAGAAAAAATATAGTTTTTTTATTTTATTTGACCACAAAGTGCCATCACTCTTTGACAATTTAATTTTGTAGTATCTAGAATCTATATACATTTCTGTCCGGAGAGTTCTACATACATATTATTTTAATCTAAAAACAATCGTTTATATAATTACAACGACTCAAAATTCGTAAATCAGTTTAAAGATTCATTAGAGGGCTGTAGAAAGGGGAAGGGACTGTCTCCATAATTTATGAGAACAACACCCTACAAACTTCCACAAAGTAACTTACTTATTTTAGCAACACAATTAAAAATACAATTTTCTGCGCTATAATGAATAAAATTAACATACTACTAATCAAAAGAACACTTATTATGTTACCTTTATAAATCACAAGTTAAATATTATACTGCTCAATAAATAATAAATGAAGCTATAAGAGTCTGAATAAATCATATTTATCCTTTTTAATTGCATTAAATATCTATGTACTTATAGGATTTTTCAACAAAATGTTCACCAACGATACGTACATGATTAAAACTGATAAATAAAGGCATAAATAGTTTTATATATCTATGAGTGCCTAATAATTTTCATACAGCCCTCATCATTTTTTTTTTTTGCAAAATTTATTTCTACTTTTAAAAAAAAAGTGCAAAAATTCCAAGCAACTACCTTTATAGAGAGTAATTTTAAATAAATAATTTATAGTTAGTTATTTTCATTATATTTTTTTCCCTCGTAGAACTTAAATGTAATTTATTTAAAAATGAATGAACATTAAAGGAGCTCAATTACGCAATGAATAAACCATTTTCATGCATAAGAAGTAAAAAAAAAATATCCATACTTATGCTGATATATTGTTTAATATCTTTAATTAACATTGAGTCTATTCCAAAGTGCACTATTGATATATCCACTCTATGCAAATACTTTGGTGTATCTACGTACATAAATGTGACCATATTAATGTTAAATAAACTATAAGTGAATTCATAATGGTTCCATTATCACAGCATGGAAAGCCAAGTACAAAAAAAAAACTAGCAAGAAGAAACGCACAGCAGGGGAAAAAATAGAAACAATGTAGTAAAACGATGACCATTTGATCAATGAAACCTTCATAAGTTTACCTCTTAATTCAATTAAAACAAGGGGAATTATTCAAATGGATCACAAATATATATATATATATATATACATATATGTACTTCAAAAGTGATATTTTGCGGGGGAAAACTAAGTATCATAGACAAGGAAATATCCCCCAGCTAATAGATGTATTTTGCTACTTTGTTTTATAGCTTTAAGCGTGGACATTCACAGGAAGGTTCCTCCCTCAAAAAATATACGTATATTCTAAATATGTGTGTTAATTATGAGTAGCTTCCCCCTTGGCACCTCCCAAACCAAATTCCGATGGATCCCCCTGAATAGTTTTCAAACAAAAGGGCAACTATAACTATACAACTTTTACTAATAAAAAAGTCCCCTAGTTTTACCATCTTGATAAAGATAGTTCCTCAGAAAAGTGGGTCCTTTCATTGTAGCATTTAAACTTCAATAGATTATGCTAAATATAAATTAAAGATTTTTATATGTATATAAATATGATTTGTCACTTTAGGGAAAATATTGAATTGTATCCTTGACAAAAACACTATGTTGGCAAAACAGAGTCCATAAAATTATTTCAAGTTTGAATTTTCTTCCTTGTTTAAACTACACTTTGTATACTCTCCTATTTGTATTTGCCAAATATGTCGAAACAATATATTTAAAAGAGGCGCTGAGGCCTTATACTTTAGTATTACCTTTGGTAAAGTGATCATTTTAGATTTTTTAATCTAATAGGACAGATGATTTGTTTTCATAGTGGGAATATATTCATAATAACATAAATTTAAAATTATCTCCAAGAGATCTACATTTGAAAAAGGCTTTCTATCATCATTAAGATGACGGCAGTAGAGCCACTAGACTAACATTTAAGCCCATTTACAAAATATTTTTTTATTTATTTAACATATATTATTAATTTATATCGTGGCAGAAACAAAAGTGTCTGTCAACTCTTATCTTATTACTATTTATTACATAAGTATATCAGCAACACTTAATAGAATTCGCTAAAAATATGATTTATGCTATACTTTGTATGTATTTGTTTAGAAAAACAAACATCCATAGTTTAGAAAGGAAAAAATTGGATACATACATATATTTTTGCAAAATATCACATAAATCAAGTTAAACGCTGGTTAAGTTAAACATATTTTTTTTATAAATATATATTTATGTACAAAAAGATATTTATAGTTTTTTTGAGTCATAATATCAAATAAAATTCCTTTAAAAAAAAAAATCCAGGATTTGTAGAAAGATTTCTGTTCAAAAAAATAAAATATACTGGATTTATAGTGAGTTATATTTAAGGGATAAATATTTTAAGTATCTTCGTACCTATTTAGTAAATTCTTTACAATCTTATTAATAATATTTATTTATATATGATGATAGATCTCCCTTTGAAAAGTGTATTTTATATTCTGTAAATGAACATTATATACAATCGTTGGTAATCATATACATAAATGAAAGGCTTTTAACAAATAACATAGTAATTATTTTTTATCTAATTCCATTTCTCATATTTAAATATACGCAGCGTGTATATATTTATTTTTCAATTCTATGCTTGCTTTTACTCCTTCAACAACTGCATCGTTGCTTAATTTGATACCAAGTTAAATGGCCCATTGTAATTTGCAAAGGAAGCAAAAAAAAATCATTATATCAAAAGCAAGCAATGTATCAAGTCTAAAGAATATGTATAAGCATTACTCTTCAATGATTTAATGAGGAAATGTACTCTCTACTTAAGAGGATATCTCAAATGGTTTTTTATCAAATTATTTGATTGAAAGAAGCTCTTTTTTTTATAATATTGTTTTATAAAAACTACTTAAGAGTCCTTTTTGGGTTCATCAACAAGGGTTCCCATGGTAACATATATAAATATAAAAGCCCAATTGAACATATCATTTTAAATTAATCTTATTATACATTTGAGAGTAATCGTTTTTTCATTTTCATTATGCCCATGACATATTATAGTATATGACCAAAGAAAAAAAAATGAATTTAATATACGTATAGCAAATATGTATTTATTAAAAATGACTTCAAAATTTCTTGCAAACAAATTGTTTTTATACGTTTGTACATAGTCTAAAAAATTATTATGATCTATTTTTTTTAATAAAAATAAATTTTGTAAGGCTTAACTTTCCTTTGGGACAACTTAACAAGAATTATATCTGCAATAATAAAACAGCAGTAATAATAACGAAATGAGTTAAAGAAGTAACTTTAATACATAAATTCCTTATTAAAGCATTTTTATTTAACCACACAGGGACACTTCAAAAGAGAAGAAGCATTGAAATTACATATTGAGGGATATTTCATATGAAAATGCATAATAAAAAATGCATTTTTAAAACCTTATTATTGAACATCTCTACATAGATCATTTTACCGTTTCTTGATTTGAATATTTAATTGATATGTTAATATTTGGAATTTTGAGGTAATTATTTTCTTTTATAATAAAAGTAGTATTATCAATTTTCCAAAGTACATAAAATATCTAATCAAGTTGATGTTTATTTTCTAACCTAGAAGTTGGAAACTTGTAGCAGATTATTGTAGCTTTTATTTTCAAGATTGTTAATTTTTTCAAAAGTATTATATAACTACCGCCCTGTAAAAACATGTTTATAAGTGTTATTCGTGGTTATTTTATTCATATATTATTTGGTTTTATATTTCCATAATGAGGACGTTACGTAAAAGCGTACTCCATATAGGTACAAAAGTGAACTTTTCTCTTTTTAGATGGACAAAAATATGAATAAGTTTTACTTATATGCATTCAAATTGGGTAGACGAGTAAAATGGGTCATTCCATACAAGTACATATTAAATTATATAAAAAATTATTTTTGAAAAAGTATTGGAAATTAAATATTCATTTTCAAACATCGATTTTAAATTATGTGTGAGGACTAAATTATTTTTCCATCTCATTTCTTTACTTTCTTTCACGTTTAAGAAGCAATTGAGCAGTTTCTTTTCTGAAATTTTAGGCACAGCATGAGTCATCAATAGAGAGGCAATTCTAGGGGAAAATGACTCATGCTTTCTATATTATTTAGATAAGTACAATTTCTAATAGTAATACTTTATAGATCGTCTTTAATTAATATGCTAATATCATCATATTCCAAATATCCAATTAATTTACCAATAATAATTCATTCATTTAATACATGTATATATAAAATGTTTGGCTTCCTTAGGATTAATGTACGTACATATATATATATATATATATATATTTATATTTCATTCATTTTTCCTAAGTGGGTACCATATACATATATAAAAGTACATTTCTTAAAGAAATATATAAAAAAATATCGTAAATGCATAGGATTCCATTAGTGAAATGAAAATGGAGATTCAACATGTAAAAGTATCATGAATTTCATGTTTATTTTGCATATTATACCTACAAACATATCCATGTACCCATGTCTATGCATGGGTAGATAAGTAAATATACCTATTTAATTCCACTTTTTCTTTTTCAAACATACAATTTTACCTTTATTAGTTCTATGTTTAGAAATTGTATAACAAATGATGTCTTAATATATGTATATTTTGGAGTAGTTAAATTACAAGCGTACTTACTTGGACATTCTTTCTCTCGGAATCTTGGGATTCCTTTGGGGCTTTACACCTTGGAGAAATTCCAGGGAAATTTTGTATTAAATTAAACATAAAACATTATTCATAAAATAAAATGTTGAATAATGATTCATTTGAGGTACTGTTTTGAGCAATTTATGCTGGACATATAATGCACCTTGTGCTTTGACGAAAAATGATGCTACTCAACAAAGCACCAAATTATTATTATATTTAATGATGTTTTATAAGTATACATTTATATGTAAGACAATTTTCATTCTCGTATTTAGAACATAGTTTATATTTCTGTAGCAACATAAGGTGCCTTTTATTTGAACAAAAGGGGTCTTTATTCCTATTAAATGGGCCTTACGTAGAATTTTAACCAGTATTTGAATAAATAGTTAGCCAATAACTAATAATTAAAATAATATAAAAATATTTTTATAAAATTAATTAAAATAAATTCTTTTTTTTATTCACGAGTATATGAGTGTAAGACCAGTTTAAAATCGATGTTCTAAACAGTTTTAAATTATATTATAAATTACTTCAAACTCACTATATCATCCAGGAATCTAGCAACTGCTTTCCCATTTCCTAGAAAATTAGTAACCCTGTACTACCTATGGACATAACAAAAAACACTTTGACCTCAAAGAAATAATTAAAAC
Source organism: Lepeophtheirus nordmannii (assembly GCA_963680855.1). Classification (NCBI taxonomy): domain Eukaryota; kingdom Metazoa; phylum Arthropoda; class Copepoda; order Siphonostomatoida; family Caligidae; genus Lepeophtheirus; species Lepeophtheirus nordmannii. The sequence continues at coordinate 23,024,614 of OY804522.1, read as the reverse complement.
TCCAATTATGTCCTAAATACAAATTTGCATTGACTCTATCAGTTTATACATATCTGTGTTTTCCTTTGTTTTCTAACAAAAAAAAAAAAGAAGAAATCCAAAGTTTTTAAAATAATTTCATAAATCCTGATAGGATTACGATTGTTAAATAAAGCCTATGCCTACATATATGTACATATACACATATGTTCCACTAGACTTCGATGTTTTTATTTCATTTTTATACATAGGTATATATATATATTAAAGTATACATGTAACTTTTAAGAAACTTACATATATATGTATGTTGACATAAGAAAAGTATAATGCCAAGAGGGAATTTGCGTCTTTGAACTCAACAAAGGATAAATTATAGTATATATATCTATATATATATACCATCTTAATATATTGGTGAATATATGTTGAATAAAGTAAAGTATACTCACATATTAAACAAAGTAATAATATTTTCTGTAAAATATGTATGTCAATTATAAAAATTATTAAAAACTCTAATACAAAAATAAAAAATCAAATTAAGCCCTTTTCAGAAATCTAAAAAAGCAATTATAAATTTTTGTACGTATATAGATTTATGTAATACATATGTATTTGTTTGTTTCAAATAATTAATTCAATATATATATATGAATGTTCCATTTTCATTTCACGTCCAGAGCGTAAACCACATCTTTGTGGACTCAAAAGTTTAAAATAGCAATAAAATAGGGCAAAAATAATGTTTAAACTCCTCAATTTTCTTTGTGAACCTTTGACCAAAATTTATTTACACTTACATTTTTTTATTTGGGAAATCCTGAACTACATCAAACAATGATTTCATATTTGAAATATACGTTAAGAGGGATAGCATTCGTTACTTGCTTACAAATATTTTGATGTCATCAAAAAAATTTCATAAAAAAACCTTATTTATGAAAACAGTTTTTTATTTTTACTTTTAACACCATTTTGCTAAATAACTACAATATGGGTGTATTAGCAACTATGCCTCTAACAAGGTACTCCATTCAGTTTATTATCATGCAATCTGTGATGACGTGGCATCAGCAGTCTGACAGTCAGCCATCTTGGATGAGGCAGTAACAACCAAATAATTTTATAAAAATAAAAACCCTTGCTTTTATAGGATTTATGAAAAGGGTGAATACCTTCCGTGCATCTGGATACCACAACGAGACTAGGAAATAAAAGGATTTGAACTCTCTTGGTCTATCAAAGATCTATCTTTCTTCATTTTATTTTAGCCACTAATAATATGTATTTAAAACAATGCTACTGCACACATTATTATTATTCATTCACCTATAGTTATAACTAACAAATGAACTATTACTTTTGCAAGGACTGGATGTTTCTTCAAATTATATCCTTCTTGCTAATCTGTTCAGAACAGAATTAGTTATTAAAACCTAGGGATTTAATAGTCTCCTACCTATTTATTTAATATTTATTATAATGATATCACTGCCTTTTCTTTAGCATGAATTTGTATTCAGCTAAGGTGTTAGTCTTTTCTCATTTTTAAAGCCATTAAATGAAGTTTACTTAAGATTATATGGGAAGTTTGCTCAATTTATTTGATTAATATATTGACTCCATGTGTCCAAAATGGTGTTCCTTTGAGTGTATGTATTATACACACAATCTGTGACATTAGTCAAAAAGGTCTCATATGACACTAATATTAAATAACTTTGTCCATTGACAATGTGCCTATATATATATATATATATATATATATATATTTCACCTTGTTACATATCTGTATGCATATGTACATATAAGTATATATAGGTATAATATTTATTTATATATTAGAGTCAGTTATGCCTTAGTTCCTAATTTATAGCAAATATATGTAAAAGCAAAACAATAAGGGTGTGCACTATTTACGTAGAATAAAATGTTATTTATTCATGTTTCATTGCTTGTTAGAAAAGATAGTAATGGTTGTATGTTGAAATAGTGAAAGTAGAGTAAATCGAAAGGAAGTTTACCCAATCTAAAAATCTTTTTTTTTTCTATAGAAAAAAACTTGTAAGTAAAATCGACAACATGATTATGTCTGTTTGGATAATATCAAGACATCTCTGTGAAAAAAGGAGAAAAACAAACAAATAAAAACATAACATATATACTTTTAAACACAAACAATCTTTTACAATTGATGGACAATTTTAACATTAATTCAATAGAATGCCTGTTTTGCTTTTATATATATATTTATATACACTTATATATTTGTTTGCAATTGTATTTTTAAAAGTTGAATACAACTAAAGAATTATTAATATATTTAACTTTAATGCAATTTTACCTACAGAATAAAGGTTTAAAAGAGTAAGACAATTTATAAAAATTATTTATTTTGTGTCACAAACTTGGTTTTAATCGGATAATGATATTAACTACATAAATATATTGAAATTGATATTTCATTCATCTTCAATTTTTCCCTGTTTAGTCCTTCAAAAATTATGCCTGAAAAAGTACCAGAGCAAATTAATTTCAAAAATACGGGATAATTTGTATATTTTTGAAATTTTCCAACCTTTGATCTTCAATAACTCTCCCAACCTTGGTCTTTGCAAATTACCTGATTCATTCATTCTAAATGTTGGAACATTCTCTATTTAGAGATAAAGATAGTAAGGGTTATTTGAGTTCGATCAATCAACGTTCATGACACTCAAAAATGAAGAGGTGTCATTCGGTGAGTTGGATATATAATTGTCTTTATGACAAAATACATAGATGCATGTCTATGATTTTTTTCTCCATCAGCAAATGGTCATTATTATTTTATTAATTACAGAACCCATTATAAAACTGCTAACATGAAATAAAGCATTAAAAATACTATAAATCAAAATAGTTTTTTTTATCATAATTGAGTTGCTTCTAAGACAATTTGTGGAAAAAGACATAATTATATATCATGTACATTTTTAATTAAAAAAATGATGAAAATTGGATCCGGATTATAGTCCACTATATGTGGTTAAAGGAGTAATGAAGATTGATAGCCCTTGAACAAGGGCTTTATAATTCCACTTTATTACAAAGTTGCTTACCTTTGAGACACAAGTCAAACTGTATGTTACTGCGTTATAGTGAGTATAATTAAGGATACAAAAGGACAGCAATTAACTTACCTTTGTTTATGACAAGAAAAATATTATATTGATCTTTAATAAATAGATAAAGCTAAAAGAGTTAGAGCAATACAGGGTTCGCCATATTTATTGAAGCATCATAAATTTTGTGTCTGAAGTGTTGAAAGGGCTCATAATTTACAATAGTGATGGCTGTTAATAGAAAAGTTATTGTAAATCTTAATAAAAAAGGGGACAGTAATTCGTCCAAGGCAAATAATCTCTTTTTTGCTAGTCAAGCGGTTTGCAAATTTTTAAATTAGCTCAAAGAGACTATTCAAATATACAGTCGAAAAGGGTCAAGGCAGAAAGAAATCAGTTAGAGCAAAACATATTTAAAAAAAAGTTAGATGAAAGTTGAGGAGGAATCCGCATCGGTCTGCAGGAAGTAGAAATCAGCCAGACTTCAATGCGACGATTACGTAGGGACTTTTTTTATAAAACGGTATAGAAATATTTATGGTTTCAGACCTTCATGAATGCCTGAGACTTGATAGATGTCACCATATTCTAAATCTCTTGAAAAACTGCACGCTATCAAAATTGGTTTTCATTGATGAGAAGAAATTTGACACTCGACAGTGTTTAAACATCAAAAATGATAAAGTGTGGAGTAAGGATGGGTCTATGCAGGGCAAAAGAGCGAAAGTTTGACAAAATCCATGTTTTGAGATGGTATGAGTAGTAATTACAGTCCCTAGAAGATCACCACTCATTTGGTCAATCTTGAAGAACAAGGCATGTAGTACTCTTCATGCTTTTTTGAAAAGTTACAACGAGACCGGACCTTGATTCCCCTAAAAGTTCTGCATGCCAACTGCGAAGTATTTCCTTGCAGATTGAAGGTAATAATCAAAAATAAAGGGGATCACATCAAATAAATGCAATTGATTCTTGTTCTAATATGCATAAACTATAGGTTTTGTTCGTTTTTGTTCACTTTCTTTTGAGTTATTCGAATAAACATGTGTTGCAATAAGTAAAGCGGACCCTGTATTCATCACAATATTATTTTAAATTGTATTAAAATGTGCATTTATGTAAAGGATTTTTTACTAAATTTTTCACCCACATAAAAAATGAGTCTAACTCGGATGTAATTCTTCTAGACATTTCTTCATTATTCTTAAGTAATTATGAATAAATTGGTCGAAAATAATTATGTTCATGGATTTGCCAAGATATAATGCTTGAATATTAACTGTGATACAAGTATTTTCAATATTTTTGGAATTGGTCAAATATATATCCCAGAAGATAAATCAATTATAATTATACATAGTGGTTCACATTTAAAATTTGATGTTGAAATTGTGTTACTTTTTCGTTTACTAATTTCATAAAAAGGAAGTGCCTATACATATATTAGACACTCAGCACTTTTCTAATTCTATAAAAGTAAAAAAATATTGGTATATGATAAAGTAAAATTATATTTAATATCTGAAAAATGTGTGAATACTCGACTAAGGATAGTTTTTCTATTAAATAATATGGAAAATAAATACTTGAGAAGATTAAAAACAGTTTTTATACTACATACATATATTTTTTTAAGTAATCGTTATTTCCAAGTAATTCTTTATGACTTAACCGCTTTTATCCGAAGTAAAAACAAAAGCCTTATCAGGGTAGAAAGAATAAAATAAATATACATTTATTTACTTTAACCGATTTCCTTTCTTTTTTTCTTTTTTTGTATAAAATATCCATGCCTTTATCATGGAATCTCCATCATTAATCCCCCCAAAATTCAAGGGGCATTAAATATTTTTGCCCTACAAGATATTTTTAGCTACAATTATATATATATATATATATAAAATAACAAAATGCCTTTTATATCGGTTACCGATTTTACAACATTTTTGAGCAACTTTAGATGTTTCTTTTTTTGGTATTGCATTATTTTTATGTTTTTCAAGTATAAAATAATTTCAATGAATGGTTTTTACCCATTGATACATAATGAGATTAATTTCGATCAAAAGGTTAATTCAACTACCGTTGTAATTCTTATTTGCAAGGGACTCAAATTTTGAGTTTTAAATTTATTTTTGAGATTTCTATTGTATTACAAAAAAAAAAAAAATTAGACTCAAGTAAATTTACTATGTACTTGTGTCGAAACTTTAAGACTTATGGCATTTATAATGATGCAGAAATGTATTTCTTCTCATAATGAAATTTGATTGTTTTCTATAAGAGCATAATTGTAACTATATCTTAAAAAGAAAAAGAAAAGTCTATGTAATTATTGAATTAATAGAAACATTATTAATTGATTTCAATCAGTTATTAATTATGTAACTCATTTGAGAAAATAAGGAAAATATGTAAGGGGTCGATTATGACCCTGTCATATACAAACGTTTTAAAAAATTGTCATGGGCTAAATTTTGATGTCCTTATATTTAAAGCTGTAAATACTAGGCTCAGCTACTATGTCAAATAAAAAAAAAGTGAAAATTGACCTGTTAATAGTCTCAAAATGCATTATGAGGATATAAACCCAAATTCATACCTATCAGAAGATTTTATATTATATGAAGGATTCTAAATTCATTCGATTTATATGATTAATTAATTACTATTTGTAGATGGCGTGTATTACTCTATTTCCAGTGATTGTGCTGCATATTCTCCCCTCAAGGATTAAGGAATAATGATGAAATATTTTGAAAATAAAAAACCATGTACAGATTGGCAACCTCCAAAAAGATGCACACGAAAAAAATCCTTAAGATTTACAACTCCACTTTTAACTATATATAGACTGGACAAAATGTTGAGATAGTGAAAGAAAAATATCAGTTGGTATCACTCCCTTAATAATCAATTTTAATTCAGTCTTCTATGTATCGTTGAATCTAGAGCTTAATACAATTACAAGAGCTATTGTGTATTATTTAATATTGTCAAATAACAATCAGGATGTATGTAAGGGTACCAGGTAGTAATTGTGGGTTCACTCTCTCATCTCAACAAAATACTCATCCTTAACTTTTATGGATGCGACTTTTGTTGTGTGCGAGAAGAAGGAGGGGACAATACTTATGATACTTTTGTATTAACGGACTTTGCTATCATCAGCTGGCTATTATATGATTTTGTGTGTTTGGGGGGGGGGGATGGAGAGTATTAGTATTAGTAACTATTACATAAACTCAAAAAAGAACAAATGTACCAAACGTTTATACTTTTTTTATAATGAACGGTTATATATAAAAAAGAAGTAGCATCCCTAGTCATTGTTCTTATCTTACAAATATAAGGAAATACTCAGAATTAAACCTTCCAAATATATAGCTTCATCATGTTATTTCTTTTATCTACATGAGAATTATAAAAGCAGAAGACAAAAAGGAGAAAAAATAACACAAAAATTAAGGCCTCAAGAGTAATTGATTATTGGTATAATTAAAATCCATATACTATCAATCATTTTGAAAAAAATGAGGAAGAAAAAAAATAAAAAGAGAAACTAATTTATATCTTATATATAATCAATAAATTGTAGAAAAGAATGTGTTTGTAAATAATATTGGATTCAACTCATAATTTAATGATAAAAAATAATATTTATTTTTGTTACGTACAATTAGTTCTTTGAAGAAAATAATTTCATTTTAAACATTTTTTATCTAATTTATGAAGACAAAGAAATAATTTGTTAGGAATTACATAAATTTTAATTTATGTTCTTTGCAAATGAGTGCTTTTTAGTTGTTGCTTGGTTTTGGTTATGCCTATTGATAGGTGCAATAGAGAATCGGTTGGTTTAGATAAAAATACAGTTCTAGATATACCTATACGAACTTTTTCAACAGATTTCTTACATTTATCTATATACATACCTACCATATATAAATAAAAAATTATAAAATTAAGAAAATATAAAGCTACTATTGGCCTATGCAAGTTCTCTCTCAGTTTAGAATGAGACCTACGGATTCAAAATAAGGAATATAAGTATGATCAGTGACACAATGGATTACAAATATATCAATACATGGGTTAATTTTATCTAATGGAAACTGGATTTAAGAGAAAAAAATGAACAATATCTAAAGGGAGATTCATACTTTGCCGCTTCCTATAGATTTATGCAAATTTTATTTATTCTCTTAGTTAATATTATTTTTACTGGTATCTTTATATGAAATGCATCTTGTGTTGAACACTACGTAATGGAAGATAGTATGTGAAGTTGTGTTAAAAGGCTTTTGTTCAACTTTTTGACTTTGTCACTAAAAATAATCATATGTAAAAGAAGGAAGAAAATCTCAAAAGTATTTTGCATGAGGCATTCTCCTTCAAGACAAACTCTATCGGACTACTTGATAGAAATACTAAGTTATTTCAAAGCAGGGGTGACAAATTTTTGTACACATGAAGTAGATTTCTTGATCAGGAATGATGCAGTGCAGTCTCATTACTTCTGTTATTAAAGTGATCTTGTTTATCTGAAATTATCTCTTTCTACGCATAAATAAAAACTAATTAAATATCCTTTTTATGTCCATGAACATATTTTCTCAAAAGATGACATGGTGCATAACTGACGCATTGAATGGCAAAGTTTGTACACCCCTGTTCCAGAGCATACTTTCCACTCTCTTTATGACTCGTATAATGTTCATTGACATGTTTGGGTAATAAATCATTTTTGCTTCTTGTAAAATTTTCATATTTATAATCTCCACTTCACTAATGGTAAATATATGGTAACTGCTAAAGCAGAAGGTTATTGTCAATTTCTTAGCAACTTTTATCCAAATATTCTAAGCTGTTATGTTTTTATGCATTACTCACTTTGTAAATTTAGTCATATCCCGCATAAAAACAACATGATGTGAAAAAAACTAATAAGTGGAACTTTTAGAATATTTTAGAAATATTTTAGTTATTATAATTGAGGATCTGTAAGAAAATTATTGCAATATAATTAAAAGACTTGACAATCCCACCAATGGTAAATTGAAAAAAATATTTAATCAATCTTCATTAAAAAAACAGAGAAAATTAACAGACTGTATAGATTAAATATCTATGCCTTGAAATAAATTGCAAATTGTTTTATTTCATTATTGTGCAGATCTTAAAAACTTAAGTTATAAAAAATTGTGGTTTTTTTTGCATTTTGGATAAGAGTAATATTTTTTCTTGAACTGATAAGTTACTTTATAAACCAGATTTTGATAGTATGTGTTTGCATATTTTTCGTTTTTATAGTCAAATCCTAAACAACAGTCAATGCCTTGGTATAAGTAGATATGAGCAAAGAAATTTGGTAAAGAAAGTATTTTCGAAAAAAAAATATTCAAAATTAATTAATTATTATCAATGTCTTGCTCGACAAATGCACTGGGTATATATACCACTAGCAATGTATTATACGAGAATACAAGATGAGATGATTTTGTATAGGTAATAGTGTGTAGGTACAAACAGCATTCATCTCCATCTTATTATGAGACAGGTTGCAATTTGTACAATCTTTATCTTATACTTTTTAAATTTGTATATAAATTATAGATATATCATTGTGTACGTATATCAACGGGAAGCCTACATTTTGAATTAAAATATCAATTAAACAGCTAAACTTCAACTGTAGTTTTGATATTTTTTTGATACTTACATAATATAAAATACATAATTTCATGACTATGAATTTAGTTTGATCTTAAGATAGATACATGGATGTTGCGTAGGCATACCATTTGGTTCCAAAAGAACAATATTCATTGTATATTCTTATTGACAAGTCTCATGTACTGGATTTGGTCAATAACTCTTACAAAAGTATTTTATCTATAAAAAATAATGTACTCATTATCAATACTGAATAAGTATTAATTAATTCTATATTTTAAAAAAATAATTTCTAATTCTGTTACACAAAATTGAGTACTTCAAAGTTTGAATACAAATTCACAAAATCTTGGCTTGCTTAGAGCCATAAGAAAGGCAGAGTCAATAATCTTTTTATTTATTTTTTTCATAAAAAAAAATCACTGGTAGTTTAAGTATTAATATTGAAGAAAGGTGCGAACAAGGAATTTTTCATTATTCAATATGATTATTTAGACAAGTGTGGAAAAAATATTATTTTATTTTTTCATTTTCCTTTCATTATTTCCTTCTTTAAAAAAAAAAATGGTGGGTTATAATTTAGGAAACAAATGGTTGAGAGAAAAGGAAAATGAGAGAGATTTTACACAAACCATAACAAAAACCATCTTTCTCATCAATAAAGTAAAAAAAAAAAAGCATAACTTTCTATCTGTGTAAGTTGGTACGTACATATTTATACTACAAGTACCTATATAAGCACTTTATAGTTCCATTTTGTTGGAAATAAATCCTTGGAAGAAAGTGAAAGGAGTTGGCTTTTTTTTTCTTTTCTTTTTTTGAAAATGATAAAAGTAATGTTATGTTTATTTTTATTGCTATTAATAATAAGACTTATACAATATATATATGTGTGTGTATTGTACATACATACATATTTTATGACTATCATGAGTATGATTGACCATCTGTGGCAGTGGTATAACTTACAAATCATCAGTAACAAGTCAGCTCAACGTACAATCATAAAAATTTATGTCTCTACGTTACATAAATGATATTGATATTTGTATGAATATGAAGATTATGGCAATAGGAAAAAAGCTAGAAAGAAGGATCATAACTGACTCATCATTTCTTACATGGAGAGGTCCCTATTTATTTAGTTTAGTTCTTGTGAATTCATTCACCAAAATCATGGACAGATTATTAAATTTTTGATCAAAATTTTGAATTTTGATGAATCTTTTTGAAAATTAGCCAAAAACATAAGTCATGATCTCAAGATCTTCAAGTTAATATAATTCTTTATTAACTGCAATAATTAATAGCTCCTACTTTCTTTATTGCCTTAATAAATCAATGTTAGAAAACTCAACTAACATATTTATATTCCCTTATTCCATGGAGACCAAAATCAACTTTTTTTTTTGAACTGGAGACAGTTGTATGTAATCATTAAATATTATCAAAAAAAAAAAATAATATTAGTAATTCTTGTTACTGTTTCATGCTTTTATCACAACCATATTAGTTTAATTTAACAGCCACAAGTCTAATTTTCATTTGTAACCGGAACTTTGTATAACTATTAGTCGAAAAGGAAATTATAAATTTAGTTAGTTTAATACACAATTCATGATATTTATTGATTAAAACATATTTGTTGTTTGTCAAAATATAAAAACGATGCAATTTTAAAGGAAACAAACTTTTTAGTCTTCTTCTTTTTTTTTTAAGTATAAGTATTTTGAATTTTTATTTGTTTTTCTTCCTTTAATAAACAGAAGAAAAAAACTATAAATAAAAACAAAAAAAATATTATCCATTGTTTTTCAGGAAAAGTTGCATTTTTAAAGAAATTATTTTGCTTCTTAGTTAAAAGTAAGTTTTTTGTTGAAAACCTTCCTTAGAGACTCGTTTGTATAATACAATATACGTGAGTGTAGAGCATGAAATTAGACTGAGACATTTTTTTTAAATGAGTGTCAGGTGTCCTGATATTAGGGATAAAATGGTGCAGTAGTTTTATTTCCAACTTTTTAACACTAGATTTTCTTCATTCCCATGCAATTTAGGACTTATTATCATAATTTAATATTGCTAAACGTAAAATGTTGACTATGTATATAAATTATTATTTTAAAGTCATCATTACCTCTTCTCGAGTAATTGATTAGTGTTCATAGTTTAATTCTTATTTTGAGTGAGATATTCAATACGAAAAGTTATATATTTTATATAATTAATTGATTAATTCTTTGAGATTTAAATTAATTTTTAAATAAAGAGTTAAAGGAGTTCAAATGAACCAATTGACTCTTTAGTCTACCGACATTAAAAATGTAGCTGTAATCGATCATGAATATTTCAAAAGTTTAAATCCCTTTTTTGAAAATAGACTTAAGAAAAAGTTTTAACTTTTGGGAAGGTATATATATCATTATATCATGGCACTTGACAATTTGTGGTCAAGGATGTATTTATTTCAATTCTTCTTTTGCAAGAGAACAAAGTGCTTTTTTTCCCCGATACATTCTCTATGAAGCGTACAAATGACTACATAGAAGAAAGAAAAAACTCAACTTTTTTTTGGGTTTTTTTGTATTTTTTACTTTGAGCTTCCAGTTAGATTTCATGCTCTATTCTCATAATTACATAGATCAAAAGCTTGTCTCAATGCTTTGTAGATGAAACTATCTCCAATCTAATAATGAATTTACATATATGTAGATATAAAAAATATGTACGTGTATAATTAGATCCAACAAATGAAATAGACTATTAATCGTATTAACACAGATCCTTCTTCTCCTCTTCCTCATCAGTTACTAAATGAATAATAATATACACATCTCATCAATATGCCAATTTATTGAGAGTCTCCTCAATATTACCCTATAATCAGTGAATAATATATGGTTGCACATATATAGAGTATTAATTTATAAACATACATATAATCATATGTACTATGTACTTTGTCCCTTTCTCTAAGGGACACCCGGTAGTGAGTCTTTCTTGATATAAATATACAATCATATGTATGTATATGTGGAATTACGAGTAGTTTATGAGAGTTAATGAAAACATACTCCTCTAATACACATATAATTATTCGTTTTAGTCAGGTATAACATTTATGAATGTAGACTCTTAGAAAAGAGAAAGAAAGAAACATCCTTTCCTATCACATTCAACATGTTAAACACTTTGACTATTTTCTTAGTAAAAAAAAAAGGATAAAAATGAATGAATGAATGAATAGATTTTAGGTGGATTCAACCATACCTCAAAAACGGGATTCATATACTTATAATAATAATAAAAATAAAGAATAGGCAAAGAAGGGTATTAATTTCATTAAATCTACGCTTCTTCTTTTTCTGAATAAGATAACGTTTTTCTTCTCCATCAAAGGTTCTTTCCTTATTATGTGAGCTGCCTCTTTCTTTTCTTCTTTTCATTAACAAAATCAGTCCCAAAGAAAGGGGAAATGAAACTTTTGAATGATGTTATATGAATATCATATGCATACATACATAGGAAGAAGATGCCTTTAGAGTATTATTAAATTTCATAAGGCTGCAAAGTAAAAATGTAATTTGATCTTCGTTTGAAGCTACATAGTCATAAGAGCACTGAATTGATCTATTTTTCTTTTAAAAGTAGGTTCTTGTATTACAATTCTGTGAGTTTTGAAAATAATAATTAAAGTATAAAAAAAGTAGTTCAACATCTAATTATTATGTTTTCAAAATTGACACATCAATCACAACATTATATTTTTTATAAATACCAATTCAGAATCATATGACTTTTTGATTTATATTTTTGTTTATATTTGAATCTTTTTGTACATAGTTTGAAGACAATTATCTATTGATTAAGTAAAAATATATAGAAACGCACTTAAAAACATTTATTTCACTACTCCAATATTTAATGCTGCTTCTGAATATTAATTTACTTACGTGGCTTCGTTTGTTGGAAATTAAATACGTCTCAAACTGTAATAAGAGTACATATAGGCAACTGTTTATCTACTCCAAGCACATCCTAAGGACGTCAGGAAATTTATTTTTTTGGTGATTCTCTATAATTTTTTTTGGAAAAATTATTGACTATAGAGACATCCTGGTACTTGACTCTAAAAATAAATAGCCTTTAGACACCATAGACAGAACAACTTTTATTTATTTTTGGAAATCCTCTATTTTGCTCTGTTTTGAAATCAATTCCTGTACAAAAATTTATATATATACATAAATATATATGTATACATAAATGATTTTGATTATTATTTAACAAGACCTGATGGTAGACCTTAAATCTTACACTAAGTGTATACTTATATGATCAATATTTCAGTATATAAAAGGGCTTTTTTAGAAACTCCAAGAATGTAAAATAAAATCTACAAAATCTGAATTGACAGACGCCTGACGCTTTGGACAGAAAAAGGCAGCTTAAGTTCTTCACAGTGGCCCAAATGTATTACATGTCAATAATACATCAATTCATTCAACAGTTTCAAAGTCTATGTGTCTCTTATATACCAAAGTCAACAAATACATATATATTAAGTAGACAAGTATTTCATTTGGAATCACCAAATACTGTGAAATACCAATCATAGTATCAGAAAAATTTGCTAACAAAGAAGTACTTATATTCTGTTTTGATTAGGGGGAGTATTAACCAATCTCACTTCGTTTTAAGCAAAAATCACCTGAGCTAAAAATATATTTTTTTAAACCCATTGCTTCCATATTGTTTAAGTTTATAATTATTTACTTCACAGAGTTTTTCCATAAATTTGAAAATCTAGGATGTATATATGTAGCTTCTATCCTATCGTATGAGAGGGTAGTAAATACATAACAATCTACTACCCCAAATGAACTATCCTACTAATGAACACTGCGTGCACAGAATCTTCTTTATTTTATACTGTTTTTTTGCAGAAGTAGGCCATTCGAAGATTCTATTTTGAAGAAATCTGCATCTACTGGATTTATTGTAGGAGAAAAATATTGTTCTTTTGGAATCAAAGAATTTAGTTTTTTGCACATAGATGACATATTTCTTCTATTAAATGAAATAACGTCTCACTTGCTCTTACCCCATCCAACATATAAATTGACCCTATATTTTGTTATCAACTCTTTCTCTTTTCAGAGCTCTTAACTATGATGGGTTGAATGATAATTAACTGTTGTTCAGCTCTAAACAATAATCCCACAGTAGGCAAGAATTTACAAACTACCAATCTGATTTTGGGTCTTGTCTTTGATTTCTTTTTAAAAGGAAAGATAGATTGAGATAATGGATAACTGTGAACAGTTAATTTCGTTCCTTTTTTTTATCCTTTTGGAGAAAAGACAAAGAAACAAATCGTGACTTTCTTTTTTTACAATGATACATCTATTACCGGAACAATACCATACAGCTCGACAATGTTTATTCTTTTTAAACACCTCTTTTAAATCTTGAGTGATTACTTATCCTCAAAGAATTACAATCCATCAATGTGTGTGACTTGGACATACTCATATATTGTTCATACATATGTGTCATGTATGTAGATATTTGAGAGTTCCGTCACTTAGAATTGTGGTTTAAAATCAATCACCTCAAACAAATGTATATATCGACATATAAAGTCTCAATATCTCACACACTATTACATATGAAGAACTAATGAGCAACTCTTGTTCTATGTAGTTGTTCAGAATTCATCAAACAGGCTATCACGTCCTTAGTTACTTGTATGTGGGTTATAGAACCAAAACCACCTTTTCCTTATTTACAATTAATTTTTTTTAGGGTGTATATATGTACATATATACATACTTTTCAAATTATTGGAAATCGTTAGCCCTTTATATATATAGGTATATAATTTTTTTAACTACTTTTGATGTATAAAATATTTCTTTCTTTTTATATGAATGCATTCATTTTATTCCTTGACGAATTGGATTTCGATACATATGCATACAAACATACATACGTGAAAAAACAAAATACGTAAAGAATGGACTCATTAGTATCAGGCTTAATAATGGAAGAGCTGCGGTATACCTCAAATTTTCCATTTATTTGACGTAGTTTATTTTATGGCGTTGTAAAGCTACAAGATATATAGGGCTACATATACATACATAGGTAATACAAAATTTTACTCTTTACATAAGGTATGTATGTACGTACGTACATATGTTCAATATAAGATCTTATTAGCTATTATGTAAAAAAAGTATAAAAAAACTTTTCCTGAGTCATTTCAACAATTATAAGTAATTTAAATAAATTGAAGTAAAAGTTTTTATGAAATGAAATAAATTACAATCATTCATAGTAGGGAAATATGTATAAGAATAGAGTTGAAAACCTAGCTTTTTTCAAGTTTATTTATATAGCTAAATCTTGTATTTTAATAATAATTGGTAGTTCGTACAAGTTGTAATTTAAAACAAGCACATTTTTTTTACAAGATTCATTTTCAATAACAAATTTAAGGACCTTGTGATGAGGAAATAATGAAATGATTCTCTGAGATTATCAATAAACGATATTAGTGTTCAGTCGTAAAACTATGCATAAACATATGTATAGTGCATTTCCATTTGCTTGTTCTATTGTTTGACCGAGCATCATGGTGAGTCAGGAGGACAACTTGATTCCAAAAAAGGATATAAGCTATGTTTATTCAGATTGTCTGAGGTTCTTGAAGACTGATTTCGAGGCCAAAATTGGGGTTTAAAGGGTTAAAATGTGAAATTTGGTGTTGCATATGAAGTTAAAAGTGTAAGAATTGGTCGATCAAGGAGTCGAGTTCAGGAGAGATCAAATTACCTATTTGAGGTTGTTAGAGTTTGTTATTATGTTCCTTACCTCATTCATTTCACAATGCTCTACTCATTAAAACTGCGAACTGCAGTTGGCCGTTTTAAGGATAGTAAATAATAAATTAATATTTATTTGTTTGTCACCAATTGCACATGTTCAAAAAAAGGTTTTTTAAAGGAGTAGCTACTCAAAGATTTTCTTCCTTACTCTTAGGGTTATTTAAAGCCTCATTAGATTTACACACAAACATGAATCACTACCACCCTTAGTGCTTGACATATACCAACATAAATGTATTTATATAACTAAGTATTAATTCCCTAATGGACTCTGTTCATTAAGTATAACCAAGTCAACTAATACGTATTTATCAATTTAAAAGTTTTCGTTTCTCTCTCTATTCTCTTTTCTGTGTTTCTTTCGTTTTATTTATTGTTGAGACAAAAAAGTTTTTTTTTGTTCGCTCATTGAATGAAAGGAGTTTTTTTGTGTTTTTTTTTTTTTCAAGAAAGTTATCAAATTTACTTTGATATAATTAATACTTAATTGTATTAGAAAATAAGGAAAAAAAAGATATTTGGAAATTATATATATATATATGGATATATACTTATAAATAAATTCTTCAGAATTATATTTTTCTTACACATATGTACGTTTTTAAATATATAGGAATATAATTGACTATAAGCTTTTATGGGATTTGATTGTTTTACATATGTAAATATTTCGTTATAATTTATTGATAATCTTACGTAGCTTACCTGAAATAAAAAAATGCAGAAAATATATTACTTATTTTTTAAATGATTAAATAGTAAATATATTAATATGAGCATGAAATAAAACTACATTTATAATTAGGGTTTCAAAGGGGAGAGGGGGGAAGAGGACTTTAATATAAATGGAACAAGAGGAAAAAGAATACGTTCATAAATAAATATTAACTTTATGAACTGGAAAATTACTTTTTATAAAACGATTGTGTATTTATCTCTTAATTAATTATTAATTATTTCTAATGGGTAGAATTGGGCAGAATCATTGTTTGGATAGTACGTTGGTGATAAAAAAAACAGATTGGAGAACTTAGATTATTTCCTTAAATTTCCTGAATTTTGAAACCCTAGTTAAAATACATCACTGATTGTATAATGAGCCCAAGAGGAGACAAAAATGTAAAATATATTTATATATATACAAATTTTACAAACTTCACAAAATACCTAAAAAACTTTATAATATAATAGTTTAAAAAGTTTAAATAGCAACAACTAAACTCGCTATATATAAGCAAAGACGACTGGGGACAAGTTGTAACAGTTTCTTTTTCTCGAACATTAAACAGCTATAGTTGCAAAATTAAAACTCACAACTTTACAATATAATATCGATTATTGAATATAAAAATCAGATATTTGTATAAACTTTTCATTAAAGTATTGGATAAAAACTGATTTGGAGGGGTGGAAGCCGTTTCTTAGAGTAGTAACAATGTAGTTTTATTTTAATTATTGATTCTTTGGTATCATTTGAACTTTTTATTGAGCTTGATAACTCTTTGACTGAGGAGACATTATGTACTAAGTAATTTGTCACAACAAGTGAACAAATTTTCTCCATATTGTTTTTTCTTCTTTATTATTTAATATATACACTTCATAGAGTACTTATTGTTCAGTATAATAGCAAGAGTTCTATTCTGGCTATAATAAATTGAAGGGAATTTCTCGGATCTCTTTGCTATTGCAAAATCAATATTTATTTAACATATACATAAATCTTATTATATTTTAATGTGTAATAATAAATTGAAAGCTAATCATTCAACATTTTGAAAAGTTCTTATTATTTAAACATTTATTTGTAGAAAAGTATTATTTAGTACAACTTTCTTAATTTCTAACTCAATAAGCTGTTATAACCGTTCCCAATGGTTTTTGCTACTGTCTCTATATCAAGGACAGTAGTAACATTTGACAAATACAATTTATATAAAAAAACTAGTGAATATTAAATATACTCTATAAAATATATTGAATCAATAACAGTAACTGCATATATTGATATTCATTTTGATATGCCGAATTTAAATCCTCACCCAGTAGTTGAACCAAAAGGGAAAAGTCTTCAGCTCTCCCATATTTTTTCTACTTCTAAAATATTTTTTGGGTAGAAACCTTGTTGGAGTGGATTTTAAATATCCTTTAGTAATCATTTTATGAATCATTTATTAATTGAATATGTATTGTATTTCATTCATTAGTTATAAATGCATATTATGTACAACAATACTCTTTATTGGCATAATTCATCCTGTAATAAATAAATATAAAGGAAAAATGCATTTTAGGAATGGGCTTAGAAAATAAAAGGACGATTGATAAATTCAAACACTTTTTTGACATCATATATTATTTCACAATAAGAGTTAAATCTTATACCTCATCCGTCTGTCATACATGGGCATATATATATATATATATATATACTTTTCTGAGTTTAAGTCCAATGTTATTTCTTGAAATCTATATACAAACACATAAAATGATAATCTCAGTAGCTCTATAGGGATAGATTATAATATATATATATAAAAGACTTAAGCTCACAACACCTTTATTAGCTATATGTACACCCATATAATAATAGGAAATTAAAAGAAAAATATTTCCAGGGGAGAACCTTTAGGGAATAAAAACAAAAACATGTGTTACGATGTAATTGACCATAACCCTATACATATATGTGGAAAAAAGGAGATAAGAAGCAAAAGTAACTTTGCTTTTTAGATCTTCAAGTGCAATTTTCTGCAAAGGAAGTTATGATTTTGAGTTACATTTTAAAAGAAAATGAAACCGTGTTTTAAAAGATTTTAAATTATCAAAAATATGTACAAGCTCAAATGCTTCCACGTATATAAATCTTAATGAATTCATTGTAACATGCAGAGTTTGTAATGATGAGTTATCAGATACACAAGTTACTGGATAATACGAAATAAAGGCCTTTTATATATTTATTATAAATACTTAAGGATGTTACTTTTCTCACACACAAAAAAGAATTTGCTAAAATCTCATTTTCTTAAAGATATTCTAACAACCTACGTAATTAGAGGCTTTCTAAACCCATATTTGTTGTCGATAATGAGAGTATATTATACAAAGAAAAAACTCTGTAAATTAAAGAACAAATTGATGGCAATAACACTAAGGAAGCCAAATTTTTCATCATGGTTTATGCCTTTAACTGCCTGTTAAAGAAAATTGGTGCCTTGAATGTTGAATCTGGAATGCATTTAGGTAGTTCATCAAAAAATTGTTTAAAGAATAGGAATAATTTTTCGATATATATATTTGTTGCTGTTCTCCTTTGTCAAAAAGTATCAAGAAACTCTTTTGTCAAATGATATGAATAATATTTTTTTTGTCTTCAAATAAAAAAAAAATAGTGCACATTTTTAAAACATCATGAATCTACACGGTTCAGGGCTCAAATATAGAGAGGGTACCTTGTCTCTTTTATGGTTTGTTCAAAATTAAATCTATTGACTTCGTTTACTGACTAAAAGGATATGTTTAAGGGATACTCAATGAATGACGTCATTTTAAAAAAATAATTTGAATACAGTTATACCTCATATAGTATTGATAATAGATTCTGTAATAGATAATAGATACAACAGAGTCTTTGAATGCGGGCCTTTCAAGACTCTAAATGTTATGAACTTGTATTAGAACTTGAAAAACTATACTCAAGTGAACTTTAGGCCCATTCATCGATAGAAACATATTTTTTACCCCTCTGCCTTGTTTTTCTTTCTCTATGTATGAATTTGACCCCCATCATTGGAGCCAAGATACTGAATATAGTGCACGTACATAGATTGATAGGACTTTAAGCAATATTAATTAATAGTATGTGTTTTACTATTACTTTTTAATCTTAGAGTGTTTTATATGATTAATTAGCTCATAATATAATGATCAATTAATGAAGACATTAGTTATATAATTAGACCCTTTAAGTGTAATAAAAAAAATAGAGCAAATACATTACATACAACTATCTTGGTTGAGTGCCAAATTGTAACATCTCTATTTTGAAACAATTACTATATTTTAATGTTCAAAATGAGAAATTATATAATTGCCTCTTTACCTACGTATTTAATGTTTTACAATAACTTAGTTTTTGGGCATGGATAGTCCATTACAAAGCATTTGTTGAGAATTAAGATGTTCTAATGAAACCATTTAGACAAAATAAAAAAAAATTGTATGTTTTGATTTTTTTTAGATATTACTTATAACAAGGAAAGTCATTTAATGACAAATAGAAAATGTTAAATGTCCATCAATTATTCCCAATTCAATATTTTTATGTATATAAATCTATATATAAAGCTCTATCCTTGTTTTCTTGAATCTTGACGTCTTTGGTAAGAATGTAAAATATTATAATTTCCAAGAATAGTAAATTAGTATTAGTATGATATAAAATCCAAAATTTAACGAACTTTAAATTATTATTTATAGTGAGTTAATTAGAATAATTGATATAAGCCCCAAAATGCAATGCTGCCTACTTAAAGCAATTATTGTTTTCTTTAAAAATTAATAGTGTAGTTTTTAGTAGGAGTAAGAAACACAAGATGTTTTATCAAATTTATTCTTTTAAAATTTGATACTTTTACATCTTAGCAGTCCTATTATGAATTCCTCTTTGTTTGTTTGAGAGAAAAAGTGTTATATAATATGACCATACATATGTAGACATGAAGAAATAACTACCCACATCCAATTTAAATAATAAAATAAAATACGTTATGAAATATGTATGTATACCTTAAAATCATATATCATGTTCTTATACTTAGAAGTGAGTAAAATTTTCATACAAAAAAAGATATTTAAAAAGTAACAAAGCTAAGTGTAGACCGAATAAATGAAAATCGTTTTTTGTATTAATACTACTATAAAAAAGGTAAAAACATATTTGTTAAATATATTTTTTAAAACATAATTCATCGATTCAGCATATTTTAATTTTATTTTTCTCCATCTTTCCTTTTCTAATGTATTCCTTTTCCTTGCCTTGAATTAATTTTTGTAAACTTTTTTTTTCACAATAACTATGATAATCTCCAACTATGTACCTACAGTTCTACACAGAAAGTTTTTTAATCATATTTAAATGATCGTTGCATGTATGTTAACTGAACTGTTGCACATTACTTATTTGTGTACAGTAGTATCTGAGTATTTGTACGATATCCAATTCTAACAATTTGCTATTCGACCAAAAAAACAAAAAACAAAGTTCAATTGTCTAGAAGCAACAAAAAGTGAGTCATTGAGAAGTTTCTTACTAAATTGAATAAAAAGAAGGGTCAGATTTATAACTTTGCAACTCAAACGAAGGTCATAGAAGTATGATTAAAATTGGGAACCCCCTTTGAAGCACAAATATCTTGTTTTTTTTTCTCAAATTAGATAAAAAAACGTTGATTGATATACATTTATTCATTTTGCTATCATTTTGAGTATGAACAAAGCATAAAGTATAAATTTATTCTATTTCAAATTATTGTTCATTTCAAACTTGATATAAAATAAATGCAAGTTTATTTCATTTTTGAATTAGAAATGGAATCTTATTAAATTTGAGTAAATGACGTTTAAATTGAAAATAAGAAATTGGAAATTGATCAAAAGGGTTATTTTCTGTTTTAGTATTATTATTGATGTAGTTGAGTATTTCTTTGAATGAAGCACTATTCAAGGAACATATACTGCCAAAGTTTTTTTCGAGTTTTATTCATAATAACTCTTTTAATACCTTTTTATTCATTATTTATTATTAGGAAATTATTTCTTAAAGACTTGAGATGAAAGTAAAGTACATATATGAAAACACTTCTAGGAATTTTTACCCAATATTTTTTCTGCTCCAATATTCGAAATTGTAGGTTATGAAAAAAGTGCTTTCGTTTAAGGTCAATGTAATAACATACATATATATATATATACGTTTCTCATTAAGCCTTTAAAAAATGGTTTAAATTATAGCTATATCTAGCTTTACAGAATAGGGTCACATGTGTAACAGTGAAATTAAAAAGAACCTAAAAATTAACTTAAACGGCAGTCCATTCGTATTTCAAGTTTTTTTTAGAAATGAATAAACATATTATGTATATATATATATACATTAAGGTAAATAATGAGGCCAATTCAGGGTATTTCCACTTTTAATAGGTATCTTAAAGCCCTCAAAATGTATTTAATCCTTATATTTATAATTTGGTATAATTTATATTTCCACTTGCAAATGTAAGACTTGCTGTTTTAGACTGTAATAGATAGTCTTATATGTATAAAGTTAAAAACATGAATAATTGAATTGAAAATTTAATTAAAAAGCCAATATTTTCAATTTTCTATGTTTGTAGATATTTTTGACCATACTCTTATATAAAATTATATGCATAGTTATATGTGATACTTAGAAAATACAACATGTAGAGTATCAATTTGAATAAATATGCAATAAAATAAACATTGACTCTTTATATATATGCTTATGTGTACTTTTTTATAAAGATGTATCCAAATTTTGTATTTGATACGTAAAGCTCTTAATCAAATAAACGTTATATTTTAAATAACTCGTCTCCTCATATTTTTTAATAGAGCATTATGATTACCTAATAATTAGTAATTAGATATACGTATGAATATATATATACTATTTAATTATGAATTATTCAGAATCAATAGAAAGATAATACACATTTTCTGCTGTCTCTAAATATATATTGAATCTTTAAATACGTACTTCTATAAATTTTATGAGTAACAATTTTTAATACTCAATTTCTAAAAGTATAATGCAGTTTTAAACATTCATTTGTAAAGAAATTATTTTATGTAGCTTAATTGATAAACATTAAGGGTTATCATTTTCAATAGTGAACTTATGTTTTGTATTCAAAAGATGAATGATGAAACATACACTTTGACGTTATCTATCAGTATATAAAAAAAATCCAATTATTAACTTTTTAGAATTCACTAGTTAAATAAATCTGAATTAAATTTTATTGAAGATTTTCGAGAGTATAGCAATACCTCGTTTAGTGTGGATTTGATCACTTTGGGCTTTGATATAATACCATTTCTCATTTTTTGTCTCTTTCGAATAAAAAATCCCCATTTATGTACAGGCGAAAAAAAAATGGTAGCTCATAGCACTCACATTCTATTACAGTCTGTGATGAAAACGTCCGATATTTCCACAAAACGTACTACACAAACTGTTCAAACCATTGCTACATTTTTAAATTTTAGTTATTTTACAAAGTTGTCTCAAGTTGAATGAAATTCAAAAATGGAAAGTGCTCAAAAACCTGATCTGATACCAAAAATACTATTGATAGATCCTTGGTTAGTTTTTAAAATACACAAATTTAATTGAATGAAAAATCTATGAGATCACTTATTAACAATTAGATCAAGAGAAACAGTTTTTCATGAGAGTCTCTTCTTTGTGGAAACAAAAGTATCATAATCGAATAATATTTTGTTGCATTAAGTTTTTTTTAATCTTAAGCGAATAATATTTCGTTCTATTAAGTTTTTTTTTTTGATATCCATTGATATTTATTTTTCTTTACAGCTTACAAGTGTTAACTTTACTCTATGTTGAAATTTTTCCATCATGTAAAATAAAACAAAAGTAGTTTATCACATTGAATATCGAACTTATACTTTTTAAATAAAACTCAGAAAGCAAAACAAAGCTCTGATTTCTCGAAATTATAAAACCAATTACTTAATACAACTTTCTCAAACAAAAATATCAATTTTTTACGAGTTTCGCGTTTTTTTAAAAGGGTAGAAATTACATAATTAAACTTTACTTTAGTTCAACGTTTATTCTTTAACTTTCATATTTCCTCTTGAAAAAATCTTGAATTAATTTCTTAAGAGGTAGACTTTAAGCTAAAAAAAATTTAAAAGCTTTTATAAATATTCAGATAAAATCTTTTCTTTTTTTTTATATGGATAATGTGATTAAAATGAAAGGAGTGAGATAACTTTTCATGAATTCTTTGCATTAGAAAGAAAATACGTAGAAAATAAAACAATTTTTAATAAGTACAGGAACTCTCTTTAAATTCTTTTCAGTACATTCACAAACATTTTAAAATTTTCTACTTACCATAAATGGGTTTTAATTAACTAAAATATATAGTTTTTTTTACTAATTACTTTCTTTCTGAGAATATGCGTTAATAGATCAAGGTTAAAATCTTATTATTAATTAAGTTCTCATATTCAACTAACATATGACTAGGAAATATTCAATCTCTCTCAATCGAAGGGCTAATAAAAAACTGAAATATTATCTCATTATGAGTAATTTTAAATAGTTGCTTTACTTTTGATGTAAAGCAATGACGAATTCATGGAAGATTATATTCATATTTAGAACAATATAAACAAAGTAATAGATCATACAAAGTTGTCATTATTTGTTTCCTTATTTCACGTATTGACTTATAAGACGTATATGACTAGGATTTGGACGACTTTTATACAGAAGAAATACAGTTTTGTGGTTAAAAAAATAGAAAAAAAAGTTGGTATTATTGATCTTATGTGAAATCCTGTTCATTATTTGTTCTACCCATGTAAAGGAAACCCTCCAAAAGAATAATAACTTTTTTTTTGTATATTGTGATACAAATGCATCATAAAATTTTAATATAAATATAACCTTCCATTAATGCTAATTTAATGAAGAAACTTCTCCATCCTATATTATAACAGCCAGCTGCTGTCAGATAAGAATCTGTCTCAATACTACCATAGATTTTGCTCCCGCCTTATCCTTGCACTCTACAAAAGTCCCATTCCTATGACTGAGAAGAAAAATGAGTTCCTTGTTGGAAATTTTCTAAAATAAAACGACTCCGTTGATTCAGAATATAAATTAACCCATTTTTTTCATCGTATGAATACTCAATTGTGATGAATGCGAATTTTAAGCCTCTGTCTACTTCTCATTATACATAGTATGATTTGCAAAGAAAAAAAAAGAAAGCCAATGTCATTGTGGACAATAAATTTGATCTTACGATTTATTCAAATTAAAAAGCAACACTCTGTTTTATGGACTATATTTCCTCAGGATTGGGTGACTTAAAATTGTTAAGTACAAAAGAAATGACTAAGGTAAAAGTAGGTGAAAGATAATTCTTGTTATCAACTTGTTCTAGGTAGATAAACTGGTATACTTTTAAAAAACACAGTCATAATGAGATGGTTTTTTTTAAATTAATAAATAAATACAAAGTTTTATGTATCCATATATGTACATAACTTTTATGAAAGCCTTTTTCTGGGTATGTATGTACATAGTTGAATAAGATACCTTTGAGTTCTTTAACACAGACTACTTTTAACAATTCAAAATGCCTGAGGTTTTTTAAAACTTTTTTTTCAAACAGTATTCTATGAAAAATTTTAAGCATTTCATGGTAAAGTTGAGTATAAAAAATATCAGAACTGAATAAAATTGCATAAGATGTGGGATTACGTAAATAAATCTAACTATGTAACACGAATTTTCCTTAAACTATGTATACATGTTGTTTTTTCTTTATTATTTTCATGTTAAAGTTCCATACACAGAATCTTAGACTAGAATATAAAATATTATATTGTAAAAAAAACTAACGAAGAGATAAAAATAAAAATGAAACACCTTGGAACCAAAGAAAATGGCTCCAATTACATAACTTTACTTTTCTCAATTTAAATTATTTTTATTTTCTGTAATTTTTCTTAATATATGAAAAGAAAGGCATGTATTGTATAAAGGAAGAAACACAATATAACGTTTCCTGTCATACAAATATGGCTCAGATATTAGTAAGCCAATTATGTAACTTTCTCTTTAAAAAAATAATAATAAATAGCTACCAGTAAAGGTACAAATATTTACTATTTAGTAAGTATACATACATAGCTATATGTATATTTATTGATATAAATTATTAATATTATATGTCGTTGATCTGTGTAACAAGATTTTTTTTATTATTGGTAATTTGGTATATACATAATTAAAGACGTAGTTTGTACATGGCTTTATACTCATATAGGATCGACATAATCCGATGGATCACCATATTTTCAATTTAATAAAAAACTAGCTATAAATTTGTAAATTACAAATCAATATTTAAAAGGTAGGAACAGTTGACAGTTGTATACAGGGTGACACCTTGAAATACATTCCCTTTCATTTTTTTATAGATAAAGTCAATATCATTTTAGTTTGATTGATTTATCATTCGTTTCATATTGATTTCAATGATATAATTTCAGCAAATTCAATTTTCCATTATCATCTTGTTTATTTTGAACAGAGACTTTGGTGCCATTCATAGAGTGTATGGAGTGACACATTTTCCTAGCCGAGGGCTCAAGTTCAAACATACCTAACAAATTTATTCCGGATTAATTTACCTCCAATCGTACTTAATGAAGCCTTTTAGAGTGTTAATATTGGATTGGAAGGCTTGAAAAATTTTCGCCTCAATTAGTCCCCAAAATTAATAATCTATAGTCGGATTAGTGCTTTACAATCTTTTGAGTATCATAAGTCAAAAGTTAAATAGGATGTCGAGCATAGCTTTTCAGACCTGATTGATTAAAATTCTATTGAATTATTCTCATATGTACGCCTAATTCCTACTCAAGTTGAGATCGTCAGGTCAAAATCCACTTATTGAACGATTATCTCGTCAAATTCGTTTCTTCTGAGAGATCCCGAACCTTCTTTTTACCCCCTGAAATCTATCTTTTTTCTTCTTTTTTTATCCTCAAGTATATTTCAGATTTTTTTATCTTTTCTGGACTTTTCACCCACTATCTAGTTATGAAAAATTGTTGAAGGGACGTAGAATAAATCAATGATTTTTTACGGATGGCGCTTTTGCTTCTAAAACAAGCTGCCTTAAAGTTTCATCTATTGAAGAATATCGTTAATATATTACGTGTGTCCATTATAATAGGTTGAAAAATACATAATACCCCAGGAGAAAATTCCAACGCGTCACCCTGTATATATATATATATATATTATAGCCTGTATTAAACTAAATGTTTATATTATAAATGTTCAAATAAATATAAAATTTACTTTATAAATTCTGATGAATCTATTTTACATACATAGGTTATTAAATAACATTCATGAAAATATTTTCTCCTTTACCTTTCATTTTTTCAATGTACATTCTATCAAACATACGTATAGTAACTGAATGAATTTGATTAAAATATCGGTCAATAACTTTTATTGTATTATAAAAGTGTATCAAAATATTTATATACTACGTGTCTACATACATAGCTTTCAAGCTTTTTAGATTATTCTTTACTTCCTAATTTGTATGAAGTATAGAAGTGAAAGTCAAAAGAAAGGTATTTATATGTATGTATATATCATTGTATGTATAATATTAATACGAGAAAAAAAATGAAATGATTATTGAATAAGAACTGATGGGCATCTGTTCATTTTCTCAAGAAAGGAATATCAATATTATTTAATTATGTATATTTATACATATAATTAATTATTATACATAAATTTTACATTTTTATGCATCAGCATCTGAAAGACAAGTTAGAAAGAAATGAATACGGGAAAATAACGTTTCTATCACGAATAAGAGTAACAAAAAATTTCCTCACACGTTTATTGATATGTTGGAATTATTGATTAATATTATTAAAAGTAGTGGCATAAAGTAAGCGAGATCAATCAAAACACTTAATAAAGTAGTAGAATATATGTACAACCATATATTAGACTGTTGCATCAAGGCTTTCCCTTCGAAACTCCCTTCCCCTCTCCCCCCCCCCCCACCTAAAAAAAAGAAGAAAATCAACAACGCTATCTCAAATGGAAAGTCTCTTTTCTTATGTGTATGTATATAATGGAAAGAAAGTTGAGTAAGATTTGAAAAAAAAAAAAATTGCTTGATTTTATTATACATTATCAGAAAATTATATAAATTTTCTACCAAATAAAAATAAAAAAGTTTTAATTAATTGAATTTAAAATATATATATATTGGAGATTTGCTATAGATACATAAATGACATTAATTCCGTAAAAATATGCCCAACTAAATGATTAAAATATTCAAATCTAATTTATAAAGGCTTTTTCACCTTTCATCCCTGTGTGGGCTATATGTACGATTCTGTGTTTACTTGATACTAACATCTAGGGATAATTATATGCAAAATGGAAAAATAGTTTATATAAAAATGATGGAATAAATCTATTTATGTAGAACATACTATCAATCAAAGATTTTCAAGTCGATGTGTGTACATATATTGTGACTATAAAATTGTATAATACTCATAAATTGTTTATGAGCACCCAAGCAAATACAAATTGCTAGATCATGCAGTTAATAACAAAATAATTTTATATTTTCCTTATTTCATTGCTTCTCATCATTTGAAAAAGCCGTGAAAAGTAAAGAAAGAGTGAGTTTCAATCTAATAATTAGTTGAAAAGTTCATGATGTCTTCAAGCACTTGCAGAAGGCCTTGAACTGCATTATATATGTATATGTACATATGCATTGTATTTAGTTATGTTTGGTTTGTTTTTCTAAAGAAAGAAAAAAAATTGACTCAAACAAACTAATAGTCACTATGTATTACAAAACAAAAATTGTAATATATGCATGTTCTTGTACTTTTTCAACAATCTTTGAACACTTTTTAAAATGCATTTTAAAGATGAAGGAACTTACGACGATATTCATGCTCGATGGTCGATATGGATATCGCGCCTATTCCTGCCGCTGCAGACATTGTATACTCTTCTTGTTGTTGTTTAAATGTCTCAGGAATGTATAGGGAACGTTATTTGTTGTAAATACTCGGATGTCGTAAGGAAATAATTCATGACGAATTTACTCCCTTCTCTTCATTGTATTTTACCTTTCACTTCTGCAAATCGTTTTTTTTTTTTTTTTTTTGTTTTTTTACATTGAACTTTCTATTATTACTCAGTCATCACTATTGTAATCATGATTTGAAACTATTTTTTTCAATGATACGTCACTAATAATGAGGGGGGAATGAAGGAATTTTATTATTGTCCTTTTGGACTTTGGCTATCATCTTACCTATTTGACTCTCAATTTTCAACTAAGGAGTAAAGGAAAAGAAAAAATTGTTAAAGAAGAAAACAGAGTGAAAAAAGAAGCAGGAGTAGAAGGAGAGAAGAAGCAGCAGAAAAAGGTTAAAAAATGGGCTCCAAAAGGAGGAGAGGTAAGCAAAACAAAGCTCTAGAGCGACAAGGCAGCATCGCTTTTTCTTGAAGGATTTCAAGCAGCAGTCAATCCAACCACTTTCTATCTCTTTCTCTCCATAGAAATATACGAGTGTGTGGATGTGCACACATACATCCCCGTTAATTCTCCACCCCCACCTCTTCCCTTCTACTTCTTGCTCACACCAAGGCGTGCACGGTGAAAATAACACTTCATATTATATGTATACTAAAGCTAACAGAGGGGGAAGAAGATCCCGGCTTTTTAATTCAATATTTTACCCTTCCGTTAGGAGAAACATGCTCCTCAATAAGTTGGTTTTTAGATGTATTTTGTATATATGTACATAGAGCTACAAGTTTCATTAAGGTTTTGTCGATTGTTATTGAACAAAATGTGTACATACTATCTCAAATAAGGGTCCATGAAAACGAAATAATAGCTATTTATATTGTGTGCTATAATATTCTGTTGATTCTTTTAGAGTGATGAAAAGTTACTATTTTTATTCTTTGTTGAATGTACTAGGGGAAATTTAATAGCGTGGTGAGGGAAAATTGATGAAGAAAGCAAAAGTTTAATTTGACAGCTCAAAGAACAATACTTACACTTGAATGAGTCCCCATAACAAAGAGCTTCCCTTCTATATAAAAATAAATAAGAGAAAAACATTGCTTCCTAACACCAGGAGGTCCAAAAATGGGAAATAATCCTTAAGTTAGGAAAGTATTAATGGTTCAAAAGTCAAGTTTAAGTGGTCGATCAATTAGAAAGCCTTAGTTTTTGTTTTTTTTAGCCATTGCTTCCATTTATTCACTAAGATTCACTGATACACTTTTAAGACATTAATCAAAGTCACAGGACTGTTACGTTTTTGCATACAAAGTATTGGTTTAGAGAATAAAAGTTATCTACATAATTGACTTTAAAATTTGCCAAGTATAGGTATATTCCGGCTTTTGTGTTTGTTATCTCAGAAAAAGTAATTTTGGTTTAATTGTTCCTATTTCAAATGACGTTTATCCACTAGGAAAACAACAACTCCTTTCTAATATGTTGACAACAAATAGGGTAAAAACTGTTCAACGAGGTTGTATTGAAGTCAAATATGAAGACATGAGCGTCAATGATGGATTATTATAAGTTTTAAAGAATTATATACTTTTATTTTCTTAGGATATTTGAACTATTAGATGTTCAGAAAATATGAACGGCAACCCGGGTTTTAAGAAAGTTACTTTCAAAAAATCACTAAACAAATTATTTAATAGGTAGATAAGCCATTGAGTAATTCGAATGAACCTGATTCAATGGTTATTTCCCAACAAATTTTCTTCATTCATATGCAATATAGATACAATAACAATGCAAGATAAATATAGTTAATCTCTACATAGACGCATAGCCGAATAAATATTTGTTAAGCCAATAATAATTTGATTAGGATATGCTCATTTGTATTCATAGCGTAGCCTCCCCTGTCGTTTAAAAACAATCAAACGATTGATTGTAAATAAATTGTTTAAGACTCCACGTTTCTTTATATTCCTTATAAACAAAATCAATATATCATCTAGACGTATTAAATATTCATGATAAATGAATATCTACGTCTCCATAGAGTGGAATTTAAGTCTGACAACGTTCCCAAGAATTCCGTCCAAGGCCAGTCTATGAAATTATTGAAGTCTCAATTTTCATAATTAGAATTAAAAACTTTAATGTGGAGCTATTTTTGAGAAGATTGATATTTTATTGCCATTCATCACGTTTTTTTGTATCTTTTTAGAAAGGGAGATCCGAGTATCTTGATAAAAAGTTAAAGCCTTTTTTATAAGCTATAAGTAAAACATTGTTCTACGGACAAGTACATATATGTCTGCTATTTTTTATATTACATTTTTTTTTGGAAAAATAAAGAGAGTCTTGAAAATTCTATACAAGATCTCCTCTGGAAGTATAATGAAAAAAGTAAAGTTTTTATAAGAAACACAATTGTAGTTTAAAATTTATAAATACCATCGCATACAAAATAAATGATTTTGCAAATTGCATAGTTATTAACGAGTGGCATTTCCTTATACGTATTGATCAAGATAGTGAGACTTACGTCATTAACATTTAACTGTACTTTAAAAAAAGAAAAAAAAAGGCGAGTAAAGGTCATACAATCACGTCAAAGAATAATATAATATCAAATAAATAAGTATTTGTATTATTTTTTGACATTATTTTCAAATAATTACATATGTAAGTATCTTTGTACTTTTTTCAAGAAATAATTGGCTTTATTGACAGCATATGGAATATTTCTTCAAAAATATTTGAGTATATATTTATAAAATGTCAATTTTTCTAATTTACTTTGTGAAGAAGAAGCGACCAAGAATACATAGGATATATGTAGGTACATAGTGATCAATCTTTTGTAGAAAATACATGGCAAAAACTAAACAGGTTTCTATGCGTCTAAATTATGCACACACATGTGCATATGTATAGTATTTGACTCTCATACACACATTGTCTATTTACATACATATGAGGCAACTCAGTTATATTACTCAAAAAGTGAAAAAATAAGTCATTACCCATATACTTATTTTGCAATCCATCTTTTACGGAGAAAATATGATATTAATATACATTGTGGGATATTTATATATAGGAATATACCAGGTGCGTGGAAATAGTAAGTTATTTAATGAATTAATAGCACCGTATATTGGATTTTCGTATTCGTTTTATTAGAAATACATATACTTTTACGAACATGAAGACATATCATGAAACTCTATTTCTCCATTACGCCACCTTCTGCACATAGTCTTTGAACATGTTGATCCATTCCCTCTCAACAGCGTCCCTCAAACTGGCTACATTGGTGTGAGGAGCGTTACAGGCATTTACTTCCACATGTGTCCAGATGCTGAAGTCAAGGGGATTCAGGTTTGGCGAGTTTGGAGGCCAAACGTTCTTGGACCAGAATCCCTCTGACCCAAGCCTGTTGTTTAAATACCCTTGAACGACTTTATGGGTGTGGTAACTTGCGCCATCATAGGTCAAAACATAATTTCCCTTACCATTGGTTGCATCTAGGAGAGGTAAAACTTTATACATGAGCAGTTTTTTGTATAGGATCCCATTGATTGTACAATCGTCCCAATGGGAGGAAACGCAGTTCCATCACTCCCTACATAACCAAGCATCATGACCTTTACTGGAAATTTGGTATCATCTACATATCTTATTGTTGGACTAGCAGTTTTAAGAAACTTAGCAAGATATCTGTAGTTCCTTTTGTAAGAATATTTCTCCACATGGAAGTCTTTTTTGTCACTGAATACAATAATCTTTCAAACTCAATTACGTTTCATGAATCTGAGAATTGTTTTGCCCCTTTAACCTCTTTTTGTCTCTGCTCAGGTGTCAATTGTTAAATCCTGCGTTAACAAGACTCTTAAGACCCAGATTCTTTTTCACAAGAGCTCTCATACTTGTTTCTGGGATATGGCGCTCCCTAACAAACTTTATTCTTATTATTGGATTTATGTTGATGCCTTCACAGTCGCAATAGTTTTCATGGTACGGGTGCAACGGGATCTATCTGTGCTGAGCCTCTTAGAATATTCTTCTGTTTCTTGATAAACTGTAAACTGTCTTTATGGTTATATCAAACCTCTTGAATATGTCAATGAGCTTTTCTCCACCGCTTATGCGCACAATAACTTTTTTACGAGTTCCTTCATTCCTGTATTAAACTGTTTCACGTTCTAAAATAAATGTAAGTAAACATCTGAATCCTGGTTCAGATATTAATGCAACTGTTGTTTACGTTGAAAGGTGGAAACATTGTTTACATACAGAATTTCCGCGCACACGGTATACAGAACTAAATTTCTCCAATCAACTCAGAATCAATGATAACGTATTAATTCTCCCTCTTTAATATCTACATAAGAAGAGCTTCTTTGCAATTGATTCACTGCGAGAACCCTTACTTACTGACTAAAAACGTTTTTTTCGCACAAGTACAAGATAATTATGTAGAAATTATGATTAATGATATAACTATTTAATATTTAGTTTGCACTCAAAAATAAAAGTAAAAAGTATTTATCTTGTATTTACCAATAAAGTACTTACATAATATGCTCTTTATCCAAGCCTAATTTATATAAATTAGTAGGATAAACAGTGAGCTATAACTAAAGGAGGCTATTTAATATGTGTATAGTATGTATACATAATTTTATTTGTATTAGTGTATGTAGAGTTCAAAATGTGCAAATTGTATTTTGCACTTAGCAAGTTATGAAGTATGGTTCTTCAAATACATCTATCTTAATACATCATTGTGCTTTTATTCTTGTCATATGCATACGTTAATATTCATTAGTGACTTCCCTAATGTATATGAATGTACAGCATAAGGTTGGTAAATTACTCATCTACTAAGCAGGTAGTCAGAAACTCAAGGAACATTATAATTCAATTTGTCAAGTTATGCAAATGAATTTATTTGCAGTATAATAACAAAGAAAAACTCTCTGTTCTACTTACCTTTGTATATAAATATGTGTTTAGAACAATTGTAGGTAGTTTAGTGGGTTTTAAACACATGGCCCCTTACATTCAAGTTCCATTTTATTTATCCCCGATATATTTTATCCTCATCAGAACAATTTATCCCCCACTCCATATGATTCCTTCTTTCTAGTTAAATTAAAGTAGCAGCTATATAAATATTAATTAAAAAAAAAAAAAGGATTTATAATTCTGAATCTTGAAGAGAATTACAATGATGAATTAACTATATATTCCGCATAGCATATGACTAAAATACAAGGGTAAATAAATGGATTCCAAACAGTATTATATTTGAAACTCATCACTTCAAGGTCACACTTTTCCACTACTTACCTTGAGAGCAAGCAAAGTACAATCTAACTGAGTTTACCACTTCACTCAAGTAGAATTAAGATCTAAATGCTTACATGTGTGTACATTTTAAATATTTCCAGGAAAAAATTAAAAAGTGGTCAAGGTAAGTTGTTATTTTGGCTCCAGTAAAAATACTCATCCTTCAAAGTCCTATTAAAAAGCCTATCTAAATAAGCACAGGAATTTATCCATCTTTACACTATTAGAACAACGTTCTCGTTAAATAGCTTATAGTAAGTGTGGATTTTCTCGAAAATATCTAAAATGAATATAATATCCAACCATTTTTTTAGGAGTTAAGATATCTTGAGGGTAAATAGAACGAGGAGTGAATTCCTTAGGGGGTAGAATGTCAAGAAGTAGGTGCCCTCCAACCAGTAATATGTAACTGAACACTCAAAGCACTCTTATTACAGGCATTGATTTGTTCATTTTTAGAACCACCACAATAAATGTATTAATGGACATTGTGTTTGTTTTGTATATGAGTATCAAGTCACCATGCCTACTACTTAGATATGAATGCATGTACCTTTATAGTCCATGTTACAGGGACCACAAATATACATTTCCGATTCTTTTTTTTGACTTTAGTTTTTTATGTTCATATATATATATATATATATATATATATATATATACATAGGTATAAATAAAGACCAGGCCAATATCAATTCCTTATGCAAAAAGTAAGAAATTCCTCACAATGGGTGAAATAAGCTTCTTTTAATGAAATGATTTATATATATATATATACCCTGGATAATTATCAATGTTATTACTCTTATTATCATTCGTTGTTACATTATTTGTTGTTTCATTAGCAAAATACTTACAAAGTATCTGATAGATCATCTATAATTATTTTTTAATGTCTATTGCAGTTTTTTAACCATGACTTGATCACTAGTTTTTTCTTTTCTGTTTTGAATTATGACCCACATTTTATTCGGGGATGATTGCATGAAATCCCACTTGCAAAACATTATTCATTAATACAAAAGTATCAATTTATTTTTGCACTAACTACTGAAGGAATTATGTGTATTTTTTACGAGTTGCAAGAAGTGTGTTTACACTCTTATTTTAGGTGATACGAGGTTGAGTTATAAACCCATGAAACATAATGAAGTCTTGTTTATAAGGATTCTTTTTGTTTTTGTTTGAAGAAAATTAATTAAAAAAATAAACGAAGTTGGATTTTGAACTGTAAAGCCTATTGTAGTTAATTAAAGAGCTTGGAAGGATATCAAGTGCAAGTGCAGATGCAGCAAAACATGACTTGTGGCAACTAAGGTTTTGAACAAAAATTTATTGACTAGGACACAGGACACAATTTGGAGGTCTATGAAGTACATGGGGTATAAGTCTTACATTAGAAAGAAGCACCAGTTATTTCAGAAACCCAGAGGCTAAAAAGAATTGGATTAAAAGAAAATCCTGTGGCCAAAGTAAAAAAATTATCAGACAATATTTGTTTACTACGGACCAGTTCCACAATCAAAAGAATGATATGTGGATTATTATGGAAAAAGAAGGTGTACAAGGAGTTTGCAGAACCAGGAAGATCTTGTCATGACTGAAGGTCAGGGAACATTTATGTACCTTAAAAAGATAGTGACCCGTCCTACATGGCCAACACGGTCCAAAAGTTTGTTAAAGTGCTTCCTGTAAGTATTTTAATTGGTAAAACAATTTAATGAGTATTAAATTATTTTACTTTTGTTTGAGCAGATAGTTTAAATCTCATGAGGTAGTTCCTTCATTTCGTGTCCAAAACAAACACGGAAATACAAGTCGTTAAATGGTAACTAATGAACCAAAATTAAATTTCTTTTTATTTAATTAGAACTTTTTCTTCCTTAAAAAATCATTCAACTGTATGTTTATTATGTTGATTAAAACCTCTTTCTTTGTTTATTTTGTTGTAAAGATTTGCCAAAAAATAAATGCTTACCAAGGTAGCAGAGGCTACACATATACGTACATACCGTACTGTTTATATTACAAACTAAAGTCTTTTTTTCTCTTTTTTTTAGCTACTCTATTAAGAAAATTTGTAAAGCCACAGTAAACAAACATCTCATAGAAATTTTCTTAAAAGAAAATGAAGTATAAAAAATGTATTTATACATATATGAATGTAAATATAAACTTTGTTCTTGCTTTATTTTTTGTTTGTGTTTTGAATGAAAGAACAATTTAACTTCATACTAAGATTCAAATAACTTTTTTTTGTAGTCTTTGTCAAACAAATACATGTAAAAACGGGAGTAAAGTAGTCGTAGTCATAGCATTGATGATAAATGTACTACCATTCTTAACATTATTTTAATTAAGTTATGTTTTGGAGTTTATTATCTGTATAAGTTATAATCTAATAAGAGATGAAATATGTTTATAATTATATAGAAAAACTGGCATGTTATTATTCTTATATAATTAATAACATGTTGTTTTAGTGCTATTTATAAAATCACTTCGGAAAAAATAACTAGAGTCACAGAACCTCGAAAAGTATATGTACTACCACACATGTGTACAGGATTATACAATATACCAATGCATAGATATTAACAATATGAATTTATGCTCCAATTCATCCTAAAGACAACATATATGTACCAGATGGTAGGTGTCAACTCAAAAGTAAGTGAAAAATATCAATATAATATTCTATACACTTGTATATATTTTCACTATTTGATAACTACATACAGAAGGCTTTTGGAACATAGTAAGTACACATTCTATTAAAGGACCCCTCTGAGACCTATGCTATCTTATAATATACATAACATATCTGTGAAAAAATCAATGAATTATTATTATATTGGATTTTATTCATGTACTGAAACACCGATTTTATTGATTTGATCCCATCATGTTTCTGAGCGAATGAACCAATCAATGTTCAAATTTACGTAGTAAATAAGTTAGTTACTACACTTAAATGATTGTTAACCCAGGATTAAACCCATGAAAAATTTATAGGAGATAGGAGTTCACCGTAATTTTTTCAACTATTGAAGGAAGTATTCAATTAAAGTTATATGACTCTTGAGCCAAAAATAATATATATGATGTGATATTTTTCATACTTTATGGAATAATAATTAATTATTTAATTTTGTCATTTTATGTCATCATCTGTCAAATAAATGCTTCATATATCATGTTCAATTGTTTTGATGTTATCAGGAATGAATTTAATTGCATTATGCTGTATACAGGTTGAACTAAAAAAAATTGATTTAGTGCCACTTGGAACTTAAAAGAAGAAAGTAATCCTAATATAAGTACGAACATATTTACTTTTTTAACAAAGTGATTAGCGTTATTTTGTGTGTGTGCTTGTCCAATATCAGTGTATCGCTGATTATTTTTTACAATATTCTTTTACAAAGTTCTCGTACTTTTTAGGCCAAATCAAATGCACTTCAACCTTCATTCTCAAATAGCAAATGTATTTGATTATGATACCAACATATAAAGTTCCATGTGGTTTTCAATTTATTGGAAATGGTTCCAGAAAAATGGTTTGAGATCTCAATGTTTTATAAAATTCATATAATATATGATTTTTTTAAATACATAAATATTTCCTTTATCTCATTTTTCTAATATTTTTCTAATTTCAAAGTCTTCAAGATTTTATAATAAATATAACTTGACCTAGATAAGGGATTTTCAAACAGAGTAGATTATATTTTGGTCTCATAAGAATCCAAATTTTTGTTTCTATTAACAGAATAACAGGCATAAGTAAATAAAAGGAATGATTCAGCTATAATTTTTTCTAATAGAGAGTTCAATATTAAGGAGATTGAAAGTCGTCAAAAGTGATGAAGATACATGGTCATTTGGACTTCATATTCTTAGAAAACTTGACTAAAAAAATGGATATTGAAAGGTAAATCTAGACTCATTTGGTGCAAAAATATGGGTATGATTAAATGAATGAAAATACTTTCATTCAAAATGCTCCAAAATTGTCATAAATAAATAAAGTTTTGAAGTACGTTAGTAAATCAAACCAGATGTCAATGTCCCATCATTTTTCTATAAATATTATATTAATTATTTTGTGTTTAGAGGATACTAATAAAAATGTTATGTATACGTATTCACAAATACAAAATTACACTACTCTAGAAGTATTTTATATATATATTTTTTAGGATATCTTTCATACAAAAATATGTTTTGTAAGTTTTGTTATTTCTTTATCTTACTACTCAAGTGACTGAACGTCAATTTTGAAACGTTTTCCTATCTTTGAATGTATTGAGCCAAATTCTGTAAAATTATAAACCCATGAGACACAATATTAAATTTCACCACTTCTACGAGTAGGCTACATCTTCAAACTATACTGGGTTATTGAATGATGTGTCTTATTAAGGAGTTGGAATATACAAGGGTACAATATGATTTAAAGAAGGGTATTTTTGCTTCACTCTTATCTATCTTATCCAAAAAAAATGATGTTAGTGGATGTATTTATATATACAATACAGTATTTGACATAGTGGCTAAGAACATAACCAAAAATAATTAATTATTATCAATCTGCTTTTGAGTGTGCAAATATATATTATTATTATAGCCTAAGGTATAAAAATAAACTGATTTTGTAAAACTAATTATTATTATTTTTTCATTATAAACTTTTGTATAAAAAAAATATTTATTATATATAATACTTAGTGTTCGTATTTATGTACAAAAATAAAACAAAAAAGAGTTGAATATCAAAAATACCTACAAAAAAATGGAATTCAATATTTATAGCAAAAATAAAAAAAATGTAATTAAAGAAAAAAACTTTAAATATTATAAGATGTTAATAATTAATTATATTTATCTATTTATTTAATAAAATACCTTAGAGATCTTTACATGTAAAAAAAATAAATAATTAAAGACTTATATACCTGATAAATGTTTTTTAAATGTTATAATGAAAAGCAATTATACATTTACATTCATTCAAAAATACATGAAAAAACTTAATTATCAAAAGGGTCTGTTTTTTTATTTTATTTTCTCAAGCATATAAATCATTCTCAAACATATGTTTAATCAATTTATCATCTATTGAATACTTATTTAATACACACATGACCTTAAAAATATTTATTTGTTCATTAACAAAACTATGACTTATTATGCCCTTTATTCAAAGTCAGTGGACTTTTAAATCATATTCAACCTACCAAAATATTTTATAATCGTATCATTTAGATTAAAAAATATTTATTTAAAAATAGCTTTATTTAAAAACAAAGAAACAAATAAACTTTGACCAAATTATATTTATTTTTATTGTACATTAGAATGGATAACCGCTCCTATGAAAAAATGAGGAGCATCCAAATTCAGTTCAACAAATAAAAAATAATCACAATATTAATTTATAGATCTATAGCGAACATTTTTGACTAATGAAATGTATAATAACAAAGAGTCACTAACCCCTTAGCCCCATCATCAATCTACTCAACTCTTAGGAGCGTAGAAACGTATTAAAAGAGGCACAGTGTTATATACTACTATGAGCAACAAATACCAGGAAATTTGAATTTAACTTTTTGGGGATTTCAATAGGGATACATGTTTTTGTTTTTAAGTTGGTACTTCTATCACTGACATTTGTGCCAAATTAAACGTCAAAATATTCATTTATATTTGAGGTAGGTGTCATCCTGTGATCGACTAAAATCGACTTTTTCGTTTTTTAAAATATCTGAAAGACCATGACTAAAATGCAATTTAGAGAAATGTTGCTGAAATCAAAAAAGTTTAAAAGAATATTCCAGACTGTAATTATTGACTCCATAAAAAATTTATACTGTATTGAATATTGGAAAAAAAACGTTGACACATGTGGATTGCATCGAGGGGGGGGGGGCTACATTTGAGGGGTATGAAGTGAATTTTAATGATTAACTAAATATTTTTTAATTCCCGGTATTTTTAGCCCATAGTAATATATACATATATAAAGTCAACCAAGCTATTTATGGAATGACCTATAGAGGCTCACAGATCTGGCACTCCCATAAGAAGACTTGTAACTTGCTAAAAAAAGCAAAAATTATAGGAACGTGTTAATCTACACACAAATAGCGCCTATTGCTATGTAAAGAATTTATTTTTACCAAGCTTTTCCATGAAATGCAATATGTCTGCTATGACGTATTGGATTGAAAAATGAGTCGTACTCATAATTATATATGTATAATTGTTATAAGATTTGATAAATATAATGAAATCTTAGATTTATATTGGTAATTAATATTATTATATTATGAGCTTCCTGATTCCACTTCTGGTTGAACTTAGTATTCAAGACTAGAGCTTGCTTTGTTGAGTATCAAAATACCATATTGCACATACTCTGTAATTTTTTAATTTTACATATGTATTCTAGAGGTGGGTTTACAATGTGTTGGAAGGAGAGGTGTCGCATTACGCTGCTTCATTGGACTCACTTGTGTGTATAAAAATTATGCTTACGTTTACTTAAGAAAGATATTTGAACATGGGTTTACGGGTTCCTTTTCTCTTCCATAACTTATATTTTGTCCGTCCTATGATCTACTCTGTCAAAAAAATTTAATGTACCTAATGGAGTTGTCGATGCCATGTTCAAACCTTGGTAACATTTCCAATGCTCCATTTCAATTTTAATAACATACTTGACATCAAGAAGCTCTTATCATTCCTTTAAAACTCTCTTCTATGTATGTAGAAGGATTACGAATAAAAAATGATTGCCATGCATGTTTTAGCTAATAAGGTTTTATATAGAAGTAAGAGGAGAACGACAAGTGCTGTCCGGGTTTGATCTATATTTCTAAATAAAAAAGCTAAAGAATATTTTCAGAATGTACATAAATTGTAAGTCTGAAAATCCATGTAGATGCTTCGCGACGTGATGCCTCTCCTTACTTTGTATCATAAACTCACCTTAACGCTGCATCTAAGAACAAAAATAAATCAAAATTGATTGATTTTAGTAGATTGAAAGTTGAGCCTCTTTGTGTTATTTCTCGTTTACCTACAACCCACCAAGAGACCTCATAGCTTCACCGACATGCATATTATAGCCCAATAATACTTTATCATAATTTAGAAATTTCATTACTACTAACATAGTTGTGCATAGAGTACAAGTCATGGAGGAGAAATGGGTGGCAATTTGTCATAGTATATGTATATTATATAAGCATCAATAATAATTCTTACTCACATGATTAAGATATTATTTCCTTCAGAGGGAACCCTGCAAGGTCAGACAAGTTGACCTTAATCATTAGGTATTGCTCTCCTGAGTATAAATATGTAATTATGTGTATGTGAGCTAATGAAACAATTGTTTAGACAATTAGACTTTTTAAAGTTCAATTTTGATTGCTGTTGACGTCAGGTTTCCATCTTCATTATTTTCAAACCATTTTTTAAACTTATGCAGACGGTTTTTATTTAATTTACTCCGACTAATTAATTTCAACAGATCCCTTGGCGGGAGGATAGTTTTTTTGTTTGTAATGGAATGGCATCGTCTCTTTTAAACATTTCCATGCACCAATGGATTTGCTTCTTCAGAACCCCTCCTAGTTTTGTCATAGACCAATTGTATGAGAAGCTATTATTCTTATATATGAACTTAATCCAAAATTTAGTAAATTGATATTAATTGTACCATGTAGTACAATAAAAATGAAATAGCGCATCAACAAAGATATTTATATCTTTGTGGTTCTTGCGGCTTTCTCTGTTAATTTAATAATAAAAATACACATTCATAAAATAGTAATCTCTTTGTTTCTTGAGCTTACATTGTAAGAAGTTGAAATTCTTGAAATCTGACTTACATAGGAATAAAATCAGACCAATAGCCAAAAGTAAAAAAAACAAGAAAAGTAGTGTTATTTGGCTATTTTTAAATCATAGAGAAAGACCCAAACATATAAAACACTTTGTTCTCTCCCAGAAGAAAAATCAAAATAAATACATCCTTGATATTAAGTTGTGAAGTAGCATTATATAATGATATACCTTCCTAAAGGTTAGGACTTTTTATTGAGCCTATATTCAAAGTTATTGAGGGATTCAAACTTTTGCAAAATAACGGTTCTTGAGGGGAAAAAAAAATTCATGATCGATTACTGCAATTTATTTAAAGTTGGTAGACTAAAGACGTCAATTGACCCCTCTGGAGTCTTTTATCTCTTAATTTAAAAACTTATTTAAGCCCCAAAGAATCAATCAATTGGTTATAAGTTGTATATAACTTCTCGTAATGAATATTTTATCCAAAATAAGAATAAAGCTTTGTAAACTAATTTTTTACTCGAGAGGAAGTAATGAAGCCGTCACACAACTAATTTATGTACATAGTCAACATTTTACGGATAGCAATATTATATTATGGTAATAAGTCCTAAATTGTATGGAAATGAAAAGAAAAAAAGTTACATATAAAACATGGAATAAAATATTTTCTTAATATCAGAACTCTTGACAATCATTTTCCTAAAAAAAAAAATCGTCTTAGTCTGATTTCATGCTGTAAATAGACTCATATTTTTATTTCATGATATGCAAATATCTTATATAAATATCTAACCACACAAGCCTTAACACGATCGTCAGAAGCAAGCCGTTTTAATGAATTGAACATTTTGCAAAGATTGAGGAAAGGAACATCAAACAGCCTCCAACGACCTCGGATGACCAAGGTAAGATCATTTTATCTCCCTATAACCTCGTGAATCGACCATTTCCTGAAACTTTTGAGTTCATAGACAATCTCAAATTCTGCCTCCTAAGCTTTTAAATTGTATTTTGTTCTCAAAATCAACATAAGAGGCCGATAGGACATAGCTTATGTCCTTCTCTGGGTCAATTTACCCTTAGTATATACTCCAGCCTGACTGTGATGCTCGATTAAACAAACGACCGAATAAAAGGACTCTAACTATATGTACATGTATAGATTTTTTTGAAGGAGCAGTACGGTTATTGAATCCCATAAAATAAGATGTTTCTCAAAACCAATTAAGGAAAACATTTCTTTAAGTTCTTTCAAAAAACATACATACATTATTTCATATAAATAGGTATATGAATAAATTCAAAAACCCTTTTTAAAACTATTTTGCAAAATTTTTCTTTTGAGAAAAGAATGTAAATAAATTAAAATGAACAATTTGACTTTAACAAATAATTTATAGAATAATGGCTTTACTTTGTCTACATAAAAAAAGAAATGGATGTTTCAGAGTTCAAAATATGGATATTATGTATATTAGTTGGAGTAAGATACATACACATTGCTAAGAGAAGAGTAAATAACAAAAGCAATCAAAATTTCTATTAAATAATGAAATATACATA
The DNA here is from genome assembly GCA_963680855.1 of Lepeophtheirus nordmannii. Classification (NCBI taxonomy): domain Eukaryota; kingdom Metazoa; phylum Arthropoda; class Copepoda; order Siphonostomatoida; family Caligidae; genus Lepeophtheirus; species Lepeophtheirus nordmannii. The sequence goes on along the minus strand of OY804522.1, from coordinate 22,981,282 downwards.
TAGAAGCTACTAGACTACTTGTGTTTGTATACATATTTGTATATATTAAACTATTCAACATACCTACATCACATGATGAATAGAAACATTGTTTCAGTTTCTGCTTGAATAAAAAGTTGCTACATATAGATGTATGTATGTATGTTATATCTTTATACATTTTTTATATAAATGTTGGAGAGGAAGACGTACACAGAGTGCTGAGATGATGTTTAAAATATATACAAATGTATACAATAATACTATCAAACTGTTTACATTTATTATAATACTATCTTTAAGTCGTACTTTCATTCAATAGCTTCTTTTTCTTTCTTTCGCTCTTTCTTTCTTTCTGTTTACTTCTTTGTAGAGAAACTTTACTTAAAGTAAATACACACATATGTGTCAAGGTAATATTGAAATTGTACAGTCATATCAATGTATTATTTTGAAGTTATGTATGTATGTATATATGTACCAATATATGTATAGGTAATAGTTAGCAAAGGTTCAAATGAATGGGTTTAATGGAGCACTCTAAAATGGCTTGACAATTGGTTCTCATTCCTCAAGTCATGTTTCGAGTCAAATTGACTGAGTTCAAAGTTGAATAACCTCATAAAAATAGTGGAAATATTATTTTAATACGACAAACTTTGTCTGCTTGGATTAGGTAGTATTTGTAGCCGATACAGAAAATGAAATGTGCTCTTTTTGCAACTTCTTCCTACCTCTGTATATCTCATAGATACTGTTTGGAATCCTACTTGAGAGAGAGAGAGAGAGAGGAAATTTTTTATTGAAAAAACCATTTTTTTATTTGCACATTTCATATTAAATCTATTGTGTTTGACCCTTCTCCCTAGTCAACATACACACATGCACAAACAGACTAGACTCGTTTTGCCTTTGTGTGTTTTGCTATTTATCTGATATTCTAAGTATGTTTTTTTGTTTTTTTAAATTTGCATTTAGTCTTTTTGGAATGGAATCCATTGTTTTCAGGGACCATTGTACTAAATATATTATTAGAATAGTATGTTATGAATTATGTAAGGAACAATTGATTATAATTTTTGTAGGAGTTTTTGTCTTTGACAAGGCTTGGATAATTATCTGTTCTAAAAAAAATGAGCAGCACAGGAGGGTTAAGCTCTAAATGTTAGTTCATTGAGGAAACAAAAAGCCGCTTTTTGCTATTCTCTGCTTTTTTTATTTTATTATATTTTTTATGGGATGTTTGTAGTAATAACAAAAAAAGAGCATAAAAGAACAAAAAGCGTCCCCTTACTTCTTTTATTGAACCGATTTCAACTAAAGAATATACTTTGAGCAACAAATAACTCATAACTAGAGGTGTTTATGAAGAGCTCACGCCTAAAATGGCATGATATAACGTATATTAATATTGTAGTCGACACTTCAATAATAGATGAAATGAAAAATTAATTTGCTGTTCGTTTCTAATGCAGTTTTTATTTTTTTTGATTTGAGTACATGTCTAGGAAAACGGAGAAAGAAGTGATCATTCCTCATAACATGTGTATTTTGTCATACCTTTTCATTCCAGAGGGGTAGGATGTTTGTTTGTTCAAATCATTTGTTTTACCAAAAAATATCTTTAGTGGTTATGTCCTCTACAAAAAAGAAGAAAAATGACAACTTTAAAATAATAATAAAGCTTTCTAAGTGAAACAACTTTGGAGTGAGAATCTCTCTCGCCTGGAGGGCTTTTTTTCAAAATTCTACCCATTAAAAAAATATGCTGATGAATAAAACTTGAATGTTCTTTAAATTTTATGTATCTATGTACATAAAAAAACATAAATTATTATCATCCTAAACAATTTTTCAACTCAATGCCATTTATTCTGAATGAAAAAAAAAGAAGAGATTTTTCTCCATTTCAGATGATATGAAAATATTTTAAATAATAGGTCAATGTTTAAAAGATAGTTTTATGAAGAGTATAATTTTTTTGGTCTTAAATCGTTTGAGGATATATAGTTTCATTCAAACAAATGAATTTGTATAGCTAAGATAAAAGGATCATAGCTTGGAGTCTAAAGAGATGAACACCCTTTTTTTTGTTATTTATAAATTGGTAAAAATATTAAACAAGCATAACAGCTATTTATAGGTAGTTGTTTGTTGTAAATACAAAAATAGTAGATAGTTAATGAATGAATTAGAAGAATAAGAATGTTTGGATATTTTACCGCTTTGTTCAAATCTAAATATATCAAAATTAATACTTTTTCGAATCATCTTTAAATTTATCTTAAATTTAACCCAAGGGGTAAAATTTCCTATTTTCAGGGATAAACGCTGGCATTAAATAATTTATAAATACATATTTATTTTACTAATAAGGCTGCTTATTTCTATACCTACCCATGTTACCTATAATTGTATTTTAAAAAAAGGATAAATCTGGAGTATAAAACAGTCGGAAAGGTAAATTATCGAAAAGGTCACGGAACACCTATTTACAAAGAATACATGTCTATTTGAAATCTCAATCAAGAAAATAAAACATTCAAGCTGAAGAAAAGCAGCATTTCGTTAAGAAAAATGTTGAATCATGAATATTTCGTGTTTAGGAGTGATATATACGTAAGTATATACATATTTGTTAATTACTGGACCGTATCTATGGATCAAAAGTCAACTTTTCTACTAAAAATATTAGAGCTTTATTTATTTTTAAAACCGTTTGAATGCCTTTCTCATATCCAAGACTCTATATTTGATAGACTCATATTATATACATATGTGAAACGATAAATTAAAGTTTGAACCAGAAAGGACCCAAATATCAAATAAAATTATGGCATGGCATTAAAAATAAGAATCAAACATTTGACAATCACGAATTTGAAGTTAAGAATAGGTGCAGCTAACAGCAGAGAATATTAGCACATCTTCTTTAAATAATTCTGGTATATGATGAGTTGGAGTACCTCAAAGAAATTTCTTGAGACCCCTTGACCAGGGTCCGAATAAGAGAAACTAACCGTCGTGAACCAAACTTTAAAGGTATCCATGGAGCTAATGACATTATCCCACGGGTTCATTGCATTTCATTTATTCTTGAGATGTATTGAGAAGGATCTCCTCCTAGTATGCTGTCCCTTTTTATTATAATTATAGTATGTTTGTTCCTGCATTTTATATTCAAGAATTATGGATCCCTTCTCCAAAAGTTTTCAAAAGAGTATCAAATCCCTTTTCTTTTCTGTCTTATTTTTGATGACAAGAACATATTATTTTATTGGAAGTCAGTGCAAAAAACTTTGCACATCAATTTATCCCTTTCAAAAAGTAATTCTTGTGACAAATATATGTATACCTACATAGGAAATTATTTCTGTTCTGTCAATCATGATGTGTATAAAAAAAGTACGTATTCATTTTTCAAACATTTTTACCTAGATAGTGCATGCATTTAGCTTTTATATAGATGCCTAGAAATAAATACTAAGAGTAATTCCTTCACTTAAAGCTTTGCCCCTTGGCTTAAATCTTATTAAGCATTATTATAAAGATATACATACATGTAGAACAAAAAAAAAACTTTTCTAAAATATATGTACCATCTTTGTATATAAATGTATATCTACGGTTTATACAGTTATTAAATTGATGACTGATTAAGATCTAAAGTATTAATTAACTCGTTTCTTTCAGGTAATTATTATATTATATAATACTGTGGATATATATAAATATATATATTTAAATAATACCTTCATCTATCCGTAAGTTAGATAAGAAGGATTTTATGATTAGAAATGAGTATAATTATCTTCTTGTTTTTTAGAGGAAAAAAAAACATAAATAAAAGATATGCCTCGTTATATATTTTTAATATTGTCAGGAGATATCCCCAATATTTATCTATTTATAACAAGATCAAAGTGATGGATGTTGAATGATAGGTTACAATTTTTTCATATCATTTTTTCTAATTACTATAAAAGATATCATCCTATATTATATGTACACAGGAAAAACATTTTATTGATCACTTCTTAGTATATTTAAGAATCTATTATTCATATCCTGACAACTTTTTTTGTCATAGTTTAAAAACTACCAAAGTTAGGTAATATCTCAGAGTGATGTAAAATTGTTTGTACTCATATTTAAGTAGTTTTATGTATAAGGGCTCTTATTCTGAGTTCTCCCATTCACTCCTTCCACCATTGTCCCCCATCACCTCATTCAAGTATCTGTAAGCCCCTATATAGTATATAGAGCGTTTGTTATCTTTCATCTGAAATTCCGTCCGTCAACTTGGAGGAAGCATAAAAAAAATGCAATTTGTGACAGACTAAAAACCTGTGCTGGAGTCAAAACTTCATTACATGAGACCATGACAAAGATCAAGACTATTAATTTTTTTAAATACAATACAAATAAATATGTTAATACCAGAGTTGACAAATTTTCTCGATACTATTGAGTTTATCTAATATATGTATAGATAATCCAATTTTAGGCAGTTTTAAATGAATTTGTAATCACCCAAGGGTGTTAATAATTACCAATATTATGTTTCTCTGAAAAAAATATTCAAATTTAGAAAAAAAATATATGAATGAAATTTACAAATGATTACCCTAAAAATGAGATTAAAAAATCTTGATTACTTAACCACTAAAAAACACAAACATGGACCAATTCTTAGAGTTATTTCACTCATAATTTATATTTTTGAAACTTGGATGTCAGAGTAAAATTGTATGCCTTCATTTCTCTGAATCTTATTATAAGACATAATTTGAATTAACAAATAGTATAATAGACTAGAGACCTATAAATAAGTTATTTTTAAAATTATATACCAAGTATATATCAGATACAAAATGGCAAGGAGAGACTCCTAAAGGTAGAAAGGGTTTTTTTTTAATAGAAATGGGTACTACATTAGTCAATATAATTTTTACTTTATTGCTACAACCAATAAAATATCTGTACTACATGCATACAGTGTCGTCTCACCTCTCTTTACATATACATGATTACCTTATTAAGTTATATAAAAACAATAAAAAACTTGATGGCTTTTTAATTTATATACCCCCATATGTAAAAGGTAAATTAAGAAAAACTCTTTAGTACCGCCAATTTGTACATATGTACAGGCTGTTAGCGGTATTGTGTCGCATTTTTCAAAAAAACTTTAAATAGCTGTAGCTCGAAAAATAATGAATCGATTTGAATGAAACTTTCAGGATATCTTTATTGACTTCCTTTTTGAAGATTCAAAGTATAAAATCGCCTTTAGCATCAATGACGGCCTCGAGGCGCCGCCGGAAGCGCGAGCAGGCGTGCGCGACGTCATCGCTCCGGAGATTGGCGAACACGTCCATAATGGAGGCGACCAGGGAGGCTTTGGTGTTGTGAGGAGTACGATTGATGTCCCTCTCGGTCACGCCCCACACGAAATAATCGAGCAGATTACAGTCTGATGAGCTAGGCGGCCACAAAGTTTTGTCCTAGAAGTGTGGGAAGTTGTTCCTGCACCAGCTCTGCGTGGTTTTTGAGTTGTGAGCAGGTGCGCCATCCTGCTGCCACACATATTGACGTCCATCGGCCACTTGATCCATCCACAGCTTGACAACAGTGCGTAGCACGTCCAGGTACACCTCGGTGTTGACCTTGAGGCCGGCCTCAAAGACGTGAGGAGGCATGACGTGACCCTCGTTGCTCACAACGCCAAAGACCATTACGGTGGCCGGAAATTTTGTCTTCATGACAATAGGGACATCCTGAGGGTCATTGCAGATCCACCTGTTGCTCTTTCTGTTCACCTTTTGGTCCTGATTTTGGTCGCGATTCGTCCGGCCGGTGCGGATGTCGCACACAATGGCCCCTCTTTTTTATTCTTGCTCTTCGGCATTCATCTTGACGAGAATCTTTCTTAAGTAAACTTTGTAGAGGAAGATTCAACGGAAAAAATGGCGTCAGTTGTTGCTCGATCTGACGCCTAGAAACAGGGTTACTACAAATATAAGATCGCGACACAATACCACAAACACCCTGTACATATAAATTATCAACTTTTACACTGTAGTTTATATATAACTAGTGTTCTACATAAATATACATATATATATCAAACAACTGCCATATTCAGTAGTAGACTAAATTAGAAATGATTATTATATTCTTCCTTTTTTTGTGTGTGTGCTATATTTAAACGAAAAATAAAAATAGACATTTTTTTTACTATTACATACACAGTATTAAAAATAAAATAAAAAAATAGACTCTAATCCTTGCGTAATAACATGTACCTATATATTTATAACTAAACTAATATATACGATCAAAAATGTAAAGTCAATTTAAAGTCCTAAAATACTTTGAGTATGACTACATATATGTAGTATTATCAATTCATATGATAATTTCCTAACTAAAGCAATCTTCATTTTCACTTGATGCCTATGAAATTATTGCTTTTGCAATGACTTGAAGTAATTTCTTATTGCATTTCTTTCTTGTTGATTTATTCTTTTGAAAATGTACTATTTATAAGGAATTTGTTATGAAAAATGACTTTGTGACAATGATATACCTACCCATATGAATATAAATCATATATATAAAATTGAAGGAGAGGTCATTTAAAGATTAATCAAAAATGTGTTTTTTTCTTTTTGAATTAAGTATAATAATAACAATAATAATTGATACATTAATCAAATTTAAAAGCTAGTGCAAGAATGAAAAATAAGAAATTTACAAAATATTTTTCGAAATGAGAAATACTTTGATAGAATTTTAAGTAAAAGCCTTGAAAATAAACTACATTAATATATATTTACAAGTTTATAAATTTGTATTAACTCATACACTAAACTATTTATTATACTATTCATTCATCTCATAAATTGTTACAGTATACAAACTTTATTATAAAAAACAATAATAAATTATGTACATTTTGCCTTTTTCTTGAAATGTACATTAATTTTATTTTTAAATGCATTAAAAATATATGTATTCATTTATACTCGAAGAATTAATACATACAATAAATGGTATCTATTAATTTCTTCTTATAATTTATGACATAATTTGAAGTGGCACATTTTATTTTATTTTACATAATGGAAATTATAAGTATATGGTAAAATGAAATTTATATAAATTTTATTTTACAAGAATCATTAATGTTGTTTTGTTTTTTTCCTTGGTGTGTATCACATATCTACATAAACAAATGATCTGATTTATGTGGTTTTTATTTGTAATTTGATATATATAAATATATGCCCTTGTTCTTGGGTTTGTTCACTGAGTTGTTGTAGAATTTGTTGTTGTTCTGCTCAATAATGAAAAAATATACTAAATTCTTCATTAGAATAAGGACAAATGGCTTTCAATGGGTTCAAATGTGTTAATTGGAACAGTCAGATAAAACTTTTGGATCCTATTTTGAGTTGCTCAATGTCAAATTTATTTATGTTATAGTATGTCTAACTAATTTACTGTGAATTAAAACTCAAGTTTTCACATGTTTTCATGTGGAAACATTGAATATAAAAAAGTCCATATATTGTGGTGATTAAATATCACTTCAGAAGTGATGGATGTTTATAGAAAATGTTAAGAATAACACTTGAGTCTGGCCAAAGAGGTCAGTCAATTTCACCTCAAATAACCAACCACTTGTTTTTGACTTCAATAGTTGTCGAAAAAAAGAGGATTCTTTGTGGGTGTCTATGACAACAAAAATTGGTCGGCTGGTAACCAGCAATATATTTACAGGCGACTGTGACATATGTATTTTAAATACACGTATTGGTTTTTTTTTATTTTATTAAGAGGGCGATATCCTTACACGCCAGGAATCACCTTTTTTTGACAACTCTAATCTTTGCATTAAATAGTTGTAAATTTGTATTTAAGAATGACCCTAAAAAAGAGAAAAAAATATTGAGACTCGACTTAGACTTGAGCTTGAAGACTTCAAAGAAGTTCTAAGTTTAATTTCCTGTATCTGTGCTGTTCACCAGTCATTTTCTTACGAGTCGAAGTCAAGTCACGACAATAAGATCTCAAGTCTAAGATGAGTTACGAGTCGTTTTATTTTGATCCATTTGCCAAAGTTTAATGAGACTAAAGTTCAACTTGAGTTCGAGTCGTAAGTACATACCCCTATTTTTTTTGCTTTTTATGACTTATTTTTACAAGTCTTAATTAATTCTTGAGTCATGAAGCTCGAAACATGAGCGCCATTATTGTACAAATGTAATTAAAAAATTCCTAGTGAATAACACAGACTTTCGAGTCAAAGCAAAAACAATCGGGACCCGACTAAAACTCGTAATCACATGGTTAAAGACGTAATCAGACAGCGGATTCACTTGTAAAGTTCTAGAATTTACCCTGATGAGGTTACTCCCTTGAACAATGGTGTGAGATTTTGTATAAATTTATTTAATGTAGCAGATGAAGTAGGGTGGATATTTAGGTTACGAAAATTTATCTGATTATAATTTTGTTAATAACTCAAGTTGTCACTTTATAAATACAAAAAGAATCGATTTGATGCACCTTTCTTGATATAATGCTTATGGTGTTTGAACTAATAATTACTGCCATTTATTAGGGCGTGTATTTAAAGAAAAAAAGTTGTATTTTCTTCATATATCATCTGTATGGCGAGATAAAAAATTGGATGCTAAGATCTTCACTTTTAATCTTAACCAACATAAAAAGAGATGAAATTTTGCATAAGGTGTGTAGTAACAGCATTCAAAAAATATACATTTATTAATAATAACTTTGGATTTTTTTTTCTCTCTCTCTCTCTTTAAATTACCATATTGTTAATCATAAGTAAAAAAAAAATCTCGCGTTTTCCACTCTTATTTAGCTTTAAATATGTACCTATGAATGTAACCACTTATGTAGAATTTAAGGCCTTAAGGGATAGAAATAGAGACCTTCTACTCCTGTTATTATGATAATGTGCATTAAGGCTACCTATAAGTACATATATAATGCATAAACTGGTTCAACCATGGACTTATTGGTGAAACTCATCATCAGACAGACTGTATAAATTGAATTTTGCACCAAGAAGTGATGTAGCAAATATTTAAAAATATAGACTAGCAAATATCAATATTTGAAACTTTTTAAAAAGTGGAATATTTGCAGATGCGAGTCTTGGATAAATACCAAAGTACCAAACTCATGTCCAGAGATGGGACTATAGGCCTTATTAACGCTGTTGCTTTTTTCAGTGACATACTAACTAATTTGATTACTTTTTTTTGAAATGTTACTTATTTGTAATAAATGTTAAACATATATATGTATATATACTGTGGCTCATAACTTGTTCATATGTTATGCCAATCCCGGTGTGTTTATTCATTATTTTTCTATAGATATCGTGGGAATGTTAATAAAAATGTTAGAATATTATTTATAGTGTTTGATCATTGCACTTTCTTACATGTTACAAAAAATCGCATCAAAAATAGTCAATTACGCGTAATATTTTGAGCCTGTACTTCTTTTTAAGTTTTAAGCTTTGAGATAAATTATGTAGAAGTTGATTCAGTTAATTAAAATGTATATTTAAGTATTTTGAAAGGTTAATTCTGATCATACATGGTAAGTTTCAAATTCAAAATGATTTTATTGATATATTACAGTACTATTAATGGTATAAAACAAAAATTAAAATTCTAAAATAATTTCATCTAGATATATATTTTTATACAATACATTCTTATGATTACACAAATCTAAACATTAAAATATAGGTGATAAATATTATCAATTGGCAAATGTTGATCAATTACTGAGCATGTTTAAAAAGCTATTCTTAAAAGTCAATTTATTCTGAATGTCAAAATACTGATCAGGCCCTAATATGTAAATATATGTATTAGAGTTTTTCAATGTGTAACGTTTTGCACAATAAAATCTGCAATTTACATTATAAAAATTAAAAGTTATCCCCTGATCTTACCGTTCTGCTAAGTATAACGTTATTCACAAATTATGTAAATTAATTTTTAAAAGTTCTCTACATATATCATTTGGTTTTTTTCTTACTCAAAATACTACACCTGTAAAATAAAAAAAATTAAAATACTACTTTCAAGATATCCTCTCTTGGAGAAGATATGTGTCAAGTCAACAAGAAATCAAATTTGTTTTCAAATATTGAAAACCAGAAAATCCACTTTCAAGTTTTTTTACTTCATAAATATAACGACCAAGTATTTTGGAGTAATTTTAAGACTTATCGCACACGGTTTTTACTAAAATGTCACTGTATATCGAGAAACCTAGGATTGCTGTATATCTTATAGAGCAAGCAAATAAATGTGTCGACTGCATAAGGTTCCTGAAAGGACGTCCATCTTTTTCATAGCCCTAGAGATTTATTAAGTAGGAATTAGTTTTTTCTTAAAATTAAGTTGTAATTATTGGAGTCATTATTTAACTAATCAAAATATACTATTAATACAAAGGAAAGAGAATGTCTTCAAGAATATGAGTGCAGTTCATACTCATTTTTGAAATATTTCAGATAAACTTGGTTTCTTGTTGACTTGACACATATACTGTTCGATTTTTATGTTCATTAAAGAATGAGTCCCCCAAAAATCTAAAAGTATCTTTGTATGTACACGCCCAATCTTTTTTTTTTCATATAATTTGTTACTATCTGCCTATGGGCCCCTTTATCAATTTGAAAATGAATTTACAGTGTCAAAATCAAGTTTTGCAAGTACTAGCTTTCTATTAATCTAACTTACACATTGAATGAACATATATTGTCTACATATACCGCTTACATAGTCTTCACATCTATTTAAACGAGTAATATAGAATAAATGTTTTCTCTAGGTATATTTAGAAAATATGTATATATACTTATATATATATATATAAACAATGTTGTCTAGAACATAATATTATACATATTTATTTCAGGGAGAAACAGATGAAAAACAAATTGATAAGGAAAACACACAAAAAAGTATTGGATTTCTTTACTTCAGATTCTATCAGTTTTTTCTGTTGTTGTTGTTATTCTTATTTTTTCTCTTGGAGGTCTAACTAAGTCCCCATAACTTTTACTTTGTCTAGACTTTATATATACATATATTTATTTATATTCCCTTTCAAAAATATAATGAGTACATTATTCCTTGAAAACTTCGTAAATGATGGAGTGTCTCAATAAAGGGTAACAGGTAGGTTCGTAGTTATGTACATAAAATATTCAAACCAATATTAATGTAAAAAGAAAAAATACAAATACATATATGTACATATTTGTGTACATTATTCTATCATGATAAAGACAGGCATACAATCCGTCAGTCTATTCCTAATGTATTTTTTAATACTTCTTTTTCTTTTTCTTTTTTAAATGCAAAAATAAGCCTTGTCAAAAAGTAAAAAAATAAAAATACAAAGTACAAACCCTATTTTGTACATACAAATCATGTACTAGTAAAATGTATTATTAATACAGCACAAGATGTTGTATTCTTCTTTTAAAAAAAAAAGGTAGCTTCAATTTATTTGCATATCCTATTAATATACCTTGTTTTTTTCCTCTTTCTTTTTATATTTCAATTAAGTCGTTTGTCATCAAAAAATGCATTAAAATGCATTTGTAATAATATCTTTATATATTTATTTGATATCCTAAGTGCTCAAATATATAATTTTTCAATAGTTATTTTCTTATAAAAAACGAAGTATGTATTTAGAACTCGTTTTATAATTTTATCTTCATTCGCATACTTTTTTCAAATGCCCATTTTAAGTTCATGTAGATTTAGATACATCCATAAGCTCAATTGAATTTTGTAGTACCAATTAATCATGTATTTTGAATATTTTAAAAGAAGAAACACCTTCCTACACCCACGTTTTTTATATTAAAAAGTAAAAATCATTATTGATCGTGACGTGCTGAGTGCATGTATAATTATAGTAAAATAGGTACATAAATTGCAATAATCACCTCTTCAATAATTTATTAAAAGAGTTAAAGGAAAATCTACTTGAAACAGCATCACTGTATAATGCTGTTTTTGTTTATATTTACCTACATGATCAGGTAATTTAAATATGCATATATGTATAAATATATGAGTTAAATAAAAAACAAATTTATCAAAATCCATCATAACTTTTCAATCATTTTTATATATTCAATTCTTCATCATAAAAAACGAACATATATCAAATTTAGACGAACGCATTTATGGTGGTTGTGCAGTTATTATTGTAGCTAGGTCGTAAATAGTACGTGCATACATATTACGACAAACAAATGGGCGGGTGTTGTGAGTACATATCTAATAAATAAAAAAACCATGATAAACTTTTAGGTAAGTCGAATAAAATGCCCTTTACGTATCTAGAAAACACGTACTTTGCATAATTTGATTTAAGAGATTTTAAAGGGCTAGCAATTTACTTTGCTTTTTTTTTATATCTTTTTATTGCATTTAAATATCATTTGTTTTTAAAAATGAAATGAGCATGGATTGGCGTGTTAAATATGAATTAATAATTTGATTCTATATTTAGTTCAGTCATTAAAATACAAAGTATAAAGACTTTTGGTTTTTTTGCAATGAGGAATATTTATTTATAACACCAAAGTTATATATAAAAAAACCACTATATTTGAAATGGAGGCTTATTTTTTTTGTAATAATTATTTTAGTTGATAATAATAATATAAAATATGTTTTTGCAATCAGTTACATTTGTCTTTTGTTCTTATTTGATATTGCACAACATTTTGTATATCTATAAGTAAGTACTTTACTAATAAATATACCTATGTACCTACTTAAGCACCATAGAAACATGAAGTTTACTGACCTGTATAGATATAAGGCACAAATATCTATTCAAATACAAAGTACAATATCTAAAAATATTTATCTTTTATCAGAACAAAATAGTTTTGAAATTATAGAAGTGATGAACTATATGTACCTATATGTTCTGTCACCTAGGGGCTTTTCTTCAAGCCTCAATATATTCAACTATTGAAAGTCGAGTTATCTAAGGAGGGGAAAGTATTTTGGGTTTTTTTTACCTATGTACTATTATGATGATAATTCCTTTTATAATACAAATTTGTGTGGCTTGAAAAGCCAAACAGTATTTTTGCTGACAAATTAGATTCTTTAAAACTCATTAAGTCTTGTTATTCATATTTTGAGTGAGCCCTTTTAGTCATTGAAAAGATGGAAAAAAAAAAAATGTACTATTCATCATCAAAGATAACTTTCTTTTAAAAATGAGAAAAAATCTTGCACTTTCCTCCAACTTTTTCATGCAATTTAAACCCTCAATTGAAATTAACTTAATTTTTTAGGAGATAATAAAAATGATTACATGTTAATCTATTGTACGAGTTTCTGTTACCTCAAAAATATTTTCAATTTATTAATGAGTCAACTTACATATGCATATTGTAAAATACTTTAAAATTGGGTTTGATAAAAAACAAACACTAATTAATTTTTCTTGATTAATTTATTAAGTACCTATTAGTACATATAGCTCAAACCTGCATGATTAATTGTTACTTTGTTGATTGTCATAGTAATATGTAACTTAAATAAAGTTATTATTCATTTAGGCTAATTAGGAGGAATACATATTTTTTTTTAATTAAAGAAAAAATCAACTCGTTAGATACTTATGCTCAATATAAATAATGATGAAAAGCCTTCCATACATGGACCAGCGCTTATTTTGTTCGTTTTTTTCTTCATTTATCAATAGTCGTTTATTTGAAGGAAATTGGGGATTCTCTTCAAATTGATTTATGTGAAATATCTACAAAAATATGTAGGTACATTACGAAAAACAATAATGCATTAAACATAATAGAAATGTCAATCTTCGTTTATGATTTGAAGGAAAAAAATAAGATTTATTCCAAAGGTGGTTTTTTTCTTTGAGATATTTATCTTGTAAGTGACAAAGAGAAGTGTACATTTTATATATTTTTCAAAAATAAACATTTATTCTTACATTTTTTTTTGACGTATCAGACAGTTTTCTAATATATTTCAAATTCTTCAAACCATAATTAGGAAAAGGATGTTTTTTACAGATGTTTGAAAGTAATGTTTACAAATAATTTTGCATCACTGCAATATTTGAACTGTCATTAATTAAATTAATCATTAAAATATGTCAAATGATACATATAAGGGCATTCTTAAGCATATAACATCGGTATATGTATATGCCTACGATCAAATTTTGTATCTTATTTATAGCCAGAAGGAATTTATTTTTATTTTTATTTATTCAATCAAAATATTCTTTCTTGAAGAACAATGATATATGTATGTAGATACTCATTCTTTTTGAATACGGAATTTTTTTAAAATGAGGCTATGGGACAAAAATTATGATGAGTTATAGTTATAATTTTATATTTAAATACAAATTAGGAAATTATATGCTTTTGTTATCAAATTTGACATGTATATATATATATATATATACATGCATCATCTCTTGACAGACCCAATAAATAAGTGTATACATATATAGATTTATAAAGCTCTTTCAGAGACACAAGGAACATTTTATATTTTTGTGTATGTACTCAATATAGTTGCTAAAATAAGCTTCTACAATTACTTTTTAACAATCAGTTTAGCAGTATTAGGGTATATTTCTATGAAAAGAACCTTCGTTTTTTCGGTCTTTTTACCAACAGAATTTATAAATCGTGGTCTAAGTTTCATTTCTCTTTGATAATTATTTATAATTCAGTGTTCAATTAAACTCCTACGCAATCAAAATAAATTATTAATTTTTAGATAAGTGATCATTTATTCATGTATATTTTCCAGGGGGTATTTTTTCATTGTGCACATGGTATGTACATTGGGCCGCAGCAGAGAAGAAATTGTACTCACCATATACTTGGGTAAGCGTTCATTGGATAGGCTGAGGTATAGGTACATAAAAAAAGAATAAAAAATAAAAATACTTCTTGACTTGAAGTAATTTTTATTAAATAATAGCTTACTTCTAATCGAGGCAGATGGACTTGAATGAGCCTCAACTTTTATTTTATTATTATGTGTTTCTTGGGTGGTGATTGTGCAAAGAGCCATATTAGAAAAGAATTTTAATTTATTTATTGACCTCTGTAAGTAACTAAATTATTTTATTTTCAGAAAGGACATGTTTATTTTACAATGATGGATCTATTACTTTCATTTTCAACCATAAGACAAACTTTTCATTTTTCATAGAACAAGAATACGTATCCATCCGAATCAATTTGTTTGGCTGAATATGTAAAATATTAATAAGGTTATTTAATAAAACTTAAATGTCAAATCTCTTTTTTGAAAAATTTGAGTGATGACAAAAAGTGAAATTATTTTAATGGAAACTTATAGTAAATAAAAAGTTAAATACTTTTAGCTTCATTTTTTTTGGTGTAAAAATAGTTGACCTTAAAGTAAAACTTTACTTATACCTGTTTTTTTTATTTTTATAACTTTTTAATGTGATTTTACTAGTAAATAAATTTATGAAAATATGTTTTTTCTCTAGTTATATTATAACTATTAATAAAACTTTTTTAGAATCTCTATCTATGCCATGTATATATATATATATATACATATATATGTCAAAATTGATAACAAATCAATACCACAAAAAAAAACCCATGCATTAAAATTTATTAATTTTGCAAATATTGTATTAACGTTCAACACAAATATATATTTTTTAGTAGTCAAAAAATGTCAAAGTCAGTTTATTTCATTGTGTATATTACTATATTGAGTGAAAATATAAATTTTTATGATTTGACTTATTAAGTAAAAAAATGGTTTTTAAAAGTATTGTTAAAACTAAACAAACTGTATTTTTCTATATTTTTTTTGAGTTTTTTTGAAACAAAATTGACTGACTTGAAATAAAGTTATGTATATCAAAGGATAATTTATGATCCCTTATGTGGATCCCTTCAAAAGGGATTACATTTTTTAACAATAACAATTTTATTAAAATTTGAATTCATATGTACATATTATGCATTCGTAATATTTTTAGGAAAAAGTCCTTTATGAAATTGAGTATTTCATATCTGATTAAAATAATAGTTGACAATAATATTTTATAACTTGTGTATTTTTAATTATGGTTTAATATAACTATCAAATTCATATTAGAACGTCATATTTTACATATTTCTGTAACACATGATTGACTTTTTTTAAAGACATTAAAATTATAAATTGGATAACAAACATTTCAATATAAAAAAAATTACAATTTTTAGTGTTATATTATTTAGATTTTAATATCTAAAGTAGTTAAAATGAAATAGAATTAATATCAAAGTAAACAAATATTTTTTTATAAAGTTATAATTGAATATATCTAAATGTAGACACAATATCTGAATGAAACTTTTAGCATGCAAAAGGCAGCTATAGTTTTCCTAAATGTCAAACAAATTTATTTCCTTAATAAAAACAGAACGCTAATAATATGATTGACTAAATCTGTATCCTCCTAATTTTCAAGCAAGTTTCTTCATTGTTAGAATAAAAGAAGAACAAATTATTACCTATTTTGAGTTCCAACCTTGCAAGGAAATGCCTCTGAATAAACCTCTTCTTACTCTATACATATGTATGTGTCATAATATATGTCCATAAATACGACAACCAACCATAATTGTACACACACAGGCAATAATAATATAGTGTGTTATGTGAATATCACATTTATTGATCAGAGCAATTATATAATTTGAGTTATATATATATATACACATATATGTAGAAGGAATATACCTAGATTCTTCTCATTTCGAATGTGTGACATATGTATTACATACTTTGCTTTAACACATACATGGTACATTATGTATAAAAATATGTCTTACTAAATAACATGAAGTGCATCTATATATTTATATCTTGGAAATGATTGATCTTCCAAAAAGAAAAAAGAACTGAATTTTCTCTACTACAATCTTGATAAAATAAGATGTATAATATACATATTATATTCTTGTACTCTGTTTTTTCTTTCTTTCTTTATTTTTTTTCTTAATAGAAATCCACTTAAATATAATCAATGCTCATCAACCTGACTTCGAGTAGAGTTTTTGTGAAGTTTACCTACATATACACATGAAATCACATGTATGTATATCTCTAGAGACTGTGCTTCACTCGTCAATGAGTGTTGATTTAAACACTGAGTGCCCCTTTTCAATTTTTCGATCTCTTGAGTGATCTCTACGATTCGTGTGGGTAGTATGTAGTTTTCTTAATGTACCTTTGTTATCATGACATTAATATTTTCGAAACGGTTATTTGGTTCTCAAATTGATATCGGTATTTTGATACTAATTGGATTTTTTCTTGAACAAAAATACAAAATGAAAATATCATTAAAAGCAATTGAACTTTAATGGGGGCTTTGATATTTTTTATTGATGCTTTTCAATAAGTAATGTTCATGCTTGCTAGTTTTTGCTACATCATCGGTGTGCCAAATATTTTTATAGAATAATAGCGCTAAGAGTACCGGTTACAATTCCAATTTAGTACTGAATATAGTACCGTTTGAAATGCTTCAGTAGCTTGGTACCACTATCTATTGTACTGGTATACCTAAGAACTCAATTTCATCTATTAATCGAACACTAATTCAATAGCAATTCAACTTCTCGTAACTACACGTTGCATTGTTAATTGTCTGATAATAGAATGTTAGTTTACGAGCACTTCTCAGATTTTTCTCATAATTCCAGGAATATTTCTTTAAGTCATTTTATAGGAATATTGACTTAAAGAAATTTGTTATCTCTTTTCTTTATAGTACTAATAATGCTTTGGTTCATATAAATTCATAACATATGTATAACTTTAAAAAAATCAAATTTCCTCTGTATTTTGTTTTTTTATCAGCTCTTGATTTGTAAAACTTTTGCCCCTAAAATCTGATTAATTGTTTTATAAATATTATTTTTTTTTTAAGTTATGAATATCTCATATATATATATTTATGGGATATGGGGTGTAGTCATTCTCTAACGGAATGGTGAGAAATTGAAAATTGACTAGCTACTCGTTAACTTTGGGCATTTTTTCCTTCTCTTTTTGAGGAAAAGTTGAGAAACCATACTCCAAGATCATTGGAACCACTGTTTAATATACATACAAAAATAAAACAGGCACTAAATGAATAAATTTGATACTGCTTCCATAAACCTGATTAATACAATTTGTGAGCAAGCATGATTTTATATCTATAATAAAGTATACAATTATGACATAATAAAACTGAATAAATGCAAAAAGCCTCATTTCTAATTGAAAATATTAAATAAATTATGCATTTAAAGAAAAATAGAGGGAATGAAGTTTGGAGAATAATTATATTTCCATTAACCTTTTTGTGTGCTTCTAAGAAACTATCAAATATACTAAATGAATGTAGCTATATCGTACCTACATAAAATATTTTGCACATGCTTCTAAATGTGCATATACTTGATTCATGATATGTACCTTTTTATTTTAAATTAATAACGCTTGATGGAAATTTATTATTTCCCTCGTGTAAAAAGAGATGAGGGCCTCAAGACGCAATTTTTTGATGTCGAAAGATTAAAATAAATTGCACAAAATATGTAAATTTGTTGCTAATCAAAAAGTAAAAAATAAATAAGAGTTCAATTCAAACCCTTTTGATTGGTGCTTACCAACAATACCTTCATTTATGTGTAGCAATATATAAATAAACGAATGTATGATTTATGGTTACTACTTGTGGCTTTGTTTTGCATCATTATTTAAATGACTATGTCTAAAAATAATACATGAGTTGACGATAAATTATTGCTGTTGTTTTTATTATAATTTGTGTTTTTATATTCAAAGATCCAAGGCATATTTATTTTATTAGTCAAAAAGACTTTATGAATACTTTTTATTTAATGTTGGTATTATTTCTCCTCTGTATCTAATTATAGGAAAAAAATGTATTCATTATGAAAAATTGAAATATTTCCCCTCATTAAACGTAAATAATGTGAATCTTTTATGCAATACTTTTAAAAAAATGTTTTTTATATATAAAATGCCTAAAGATCTATTTGAAAATTGTAAATGGGAGACTTCAACGCCCATTGAATTCGTGTATTTAATATTTTCGTTTTGTAAAAAGATTTACTGACTTTTTCCCAACTTTTATAATTTTTTTATTAAAGACCAAACCTCTTTGAAAAAGATTGTAGTATACATACCCAAAAATCTTCTTTTAAATACCTACATATTTACCCCTTTGCTATGTAATGTTGTATCATATGACATATTATGACACTTCAAATCTAATAATGAGATCCTGAAGCAACAGATCCGAAGTATCATACAACTTTAGAATATAATTAATTATTATTATCTATCTATATATACATATATATATATATACTATACTTAATAGTATTCCTATATAAATGAAAGATTTAAAAGGAACTTTTTTGGCTCACAAATTCTAATAAGTAAACAAAAAAGATAGAATTTAAATGTTATTTAATTTTTTTTTTAATTTGAATATTTTTCTTCGTAACTTTAGATAGGTAGATTTTTATTTCAATGCACTTTAAGGCAGAAATAGAAATCATTTTGATTCCTTGAAAAATAAAAAATAAATTTTCTTTTTTGGAAAAAAAAAGTATTCAAAATACAATATGCATTAAAAGGTTGAAGCCCAGCTTCATTTCAATTCGTTACTATATGTCGATATGTACTAATTTGAGTACCTTTTTTGTGCAGCTTCTTCAAAGTAATCAAACTACATATATATATGTTAGAGTTCTATCTGTCTGAGACGTATAGACTCCAAAACTACTGGATGGGTTGTGCTGATTTTCGTATGTTATCTCTTTGATACACTGTAAAGGACATAGGTTACTTTTTTCCCCAACCAATTTTTGCAAATTTAGTTCTTCCTCTACCTTAAGCTATACTCTTGCTATTTCTGTAAAAACTTATTTTATACAAGAATTTGTCAATGTCTGTAAGCCTTAATAAGTAATTTCTATGATCTTCCATGTATTTATTTTAATTTTTTTGTACAAGTATTCAAACCAAGTCAATGCAAGATAGAGGGTTACATCATAACATGTAACTGAATTTACAGACTCCTTGGAGCTTGAGACATGTTACTTACTACAGCTAGAACTCTTTATGTACAAGTTACCTAATTGGAGACTGACAAGTTTTGTTACTAAATAACATTTAGATGAAGATATAAAGGGATATCTAGTATTAGTTTTTAAAAATCCGTCTCAAACAAGCTCACATAATTGAGACAGAGCATACTTATGTATAAAAAAATGTGCTACGATTCAAAGGCCATACCCTTTAGTCACAAAACACTGAATGGTCCTAAAGGCCATGTATTTTGACTGCCCTTCTTGGAAGAGTGAATAAAGGTATACAACTATATATCAATTATCCTTGCTCCTATGTAGTTTAGTTAGTTTCTTTTCAAAGGCAATAATTCACTCATGAATTTTTGGGAACCTTGTCTATGTTGTTTCATAAATAAATCAATGACTATGTTTATGCCACTTCCTATTCATTATACAATGCCAGTGCATCATATTGTACACATAGTATCCACTCGTAATCTGAAGTGTCACTGTAAATATAAATAAGAAAAAATGAGAGCCATATTTATATGCCTATATTATGGATTGTTATTTTTTATTTATGAAATAAAGATGCGGTTACTAGCTGATAGAAGAATCAAAGAGCCAAACCGGGCAAGATATGTAACATTCGAAAGTGAAAATAAACGCCTATGTATATAGCCTCCTAAATTAAACAGACATATGTATGTACTTTTCATTCTCCTTATAAATAGGATCATTTATACACTACATATATTCATTTATAAATGTACATATATGGAGTTAGAACAGAGGAGGGGGGGGGGGAGGGAGATAGCTATCTTTATTACACGTGTTCCGTAGGGGAAAATGATGATAAATAACAATAATAATAATAAAACAAAACAATGGTAATAGACCTACCTATGTGTACATACATATATTCAAACAAGACAATGGTAGTTGTCTGTTTACATAAATATAAGAGTACTCAAATAATTTCTTATACCATAGACGGTAGAAAAGTTTAATTCATAAGCCTTTTAAATATATGAGAAAAGGGGGGACTCAGAATTGAAAATAATTGCTATTTGACATATAAAAAATGTATTTTTTAAATTCAAATTTTGAATTATTAGTAGTGATGGAGTCTTGGTCTTGAGACCTTTTTTCTTTTATTTTCTTCTTTGAATGCCTAGATCTTCTTGGCCTCGACTCCTTCACAGTCTTGATCTTATGATCAAAACCATGACTAACCTAATATATTAACATTTTTTTAACAAAAAAGGTTCCTCTCCCTCCCCCCCCCCTTGATCTCGATCCTTCAAAGTCTTGGTAGCATTGTCTCAGTCTCAACGCCTTAAAGTCATGGTCTAGACTCTTTCACAGTATTGATTTCGTAGTCAAAACCATAACCAATGCACTAGATTAAAATTGGTGTTTTTTTTTTTTCAACAAAATCAAAACAAGAACCATTTGCTTATCTTGTTTTTCGCTGGTCTTGGCCAAAACACATTCTAATCAATAAGATTTGTACACCATATAAAATCATAAGGTATATTAAATTGGCTCAACACGTATCTGCTTTTTTTCTTCTAGGAATCAAGTTCTACATAAATATATTCATTCCTTTGTTAAACGCTTCTATGTTTAGTTGCAGTGTTATTTGTTTATTTCAGGCATATACAATCAGACACGTAAGGAGATAGTGATGAATAGAGAAACGGAGTAGGAACATTCGAATGGATTTTTCTATTTATTTTTCTTTATTATTGAAAACTTCAATAAAAGCATCTTATTAACTCATATTTTAAATTCCTATTTGTTTGTTTTTTTGGCAAGAGATTATGTTGTTATTATATCTACCATTATTAAGATATAATATACATATCTTACTAATAATATACCTATAAATACATAAACCAAGATAGAAACTTAATTATATATATCAACAAATCAAGTATTTTTTGTTTCTCACGAATTTCTTTGACTTTAAATAAGTCAATGGTTTTTAAGTTCAAAGAACTATCATGTAATAAGTATTATTTAGATAATGTTAATAGTAATAATGCTAAAAGCTATAAGACCCATCATGTCTGCATTTTTGGTAGCCATGCATTACATCAATGTATTAGATTTATCATGATTCGTATTCGAGAAAAATCTGGGTTGGTAATACGTATGCAATATTCGTTTCCGCGCGGATAATAAAAAAAACACCCAAATTCATATACTTCAGTTTGAAAATGACGATATAATTTTTTTTGTTCTGGGGCAGAGGAAGTGCCGTTATAACCTCTCAATGGACAAAGTAACTCAAACCCTTGATTCTTGAAACAACTACCTGGGAAGTCATATATGACATGTAAGGAGCATTTGCATATAAATTATATCCATTTATTATTAGTCATATTTGCATCTGCAAATTTATAAAATTTGTCCTCCCCACCCACTTTTGCATAACCCGTTTTGATATATTCATCACTAATCTCTGTTATTTTTGAATGTACTGCATTGGGCAAAAAATATCGGGAATCAAAAAATATTTATTTAACCATCAAAATTTCTTTCATCACCCGATGGAATGCATTTGTGCAGATTTTTTTGAGTAATAGGTTATGTGTCTGAAGAAATAAATCAGTGATTCTCAAAATTTCAAAAGAATGCAGTCTGAAATATTCATTTAAACTCTTTTGGTTTCAACAACAATTGCATTTTAGTCATGATCTTTCAGACATTTTAAAAAATCAAAATGAAACAAATGAAAACATATTTCAAACACAACTGAATATTTTGACCTTTAATTTGCCACAAATGTCAGTGATAGTAGTGCCAAATTAAAAACAAAAACGTTCATCCTCATTGGATAAAAAAAAGTTAAATTCAAATTTCCCGGTATTTTTTGCTCATCGTATTATTATCTATTTTAAATAATAATAATAGCTTTTATTAGCATTCAATAATAATTATTCATTAAAATGACTTTATGCCTTGTTCTTAAATTTACTTATAACCTTTAATGAGATAAAAATGCATTTCATAGGGAGTGTCTATATAAATTATGTATTAGTAATGTAAATGTGTTTTTTTATCTGTATCTTTACTCAAGTCGATACATTTTGATACACACCAATCAAATTAAATGCATATTATTATTATAAAACAATATTAAAAGGAATCCAATGGAAAAATACATTCATACATGACCTTTTAAAAAGTATAAAGCATATTAAGTAGACTAATATATGTGCATGTATGTATGCATACACTTATATGGGTACATTAATAAATATATTACATATACATACATTCCTTTTTCAAGGTAAATAGCAATGATTATACATAGTATGTACATACATTCATAGAACAAATGAAAAGAGAGAGAATAACCTTTGATGATGATTACTTGCATCTTTCATTATTAGTTTGTATTTAATATTTAATTCTTCTTTTGTGATAACAAATGTTCATAGCTAAGAATCTATTTTTTTTGTTTCTGAGGAATTCATCAACTTCTATTGTATTTGAATTGCATAAAGTATAGCATTTGAGTCATTAAATACCTATAACAAATTTGTAGCTCTATGTGAAACAGTTTGAATAAGACATTTATTATTGAAGCTCTTAGAAAAACATTTTTGTTTCACTTCCCTTAATTACAAACATGCAATGTAATGGAGGGATTTCAAGGTCTGCAATCCCACATTTAAATACATTTATACCTCTATAGACAGTTTATTTTTTGTAATTTCTAAATGTATGTACTATTTTTGCTTGTTCTCTTAGAAAGAACCTATGAAATATGAAATCAACTAATTACTGATGTACTTTTTTGGCAGAAGTAACAAGAGATACAAAATATATATACAATACATAAATGAATACATACAAAATGCATTTATATTGTGTGTTTTTTTGATTTTTTTTTTTTGGCCACGAATATCTACATACATATTTCAAAAGTATTTGTCTAAGATCAAGAATATTTTTGTACATTGCCATACCCATATCTAACCGGTTTAGGAGCCCAATTGTGAGATTTTCTATTTTTTTTTATTCAAAGAAATAGTAATGATATGTTTGACCATCACATTGTATCCATGCCAAGAAGAAGAAGAAGATTCAATATGGAGTTTTTTAAATGTTGCTTCGGGTGATAGGCATTATTTTTATTATTTTATACCACTATAATGTGTACATTGTACCTATATTTATTCATTGAATATTGAATAGGGAAGGAATGTGATTATTCATTGATAAAAAAATTATGTTGATTGTCTGACAGGTATGTATATATATATTTATTAAAAGTACATTAAATACTACTTTTTATTACTCTGGGTTTTAAAAAAACATATTTTTCTTTTTTATGAAAATAAATAATATGTTCGATAGTAATCACTGCTTACAAAATAAATGGATATTAATAAGAAAAAAAAAACTAACACCTTCTCTACTTTAGTATACCTTCATATACTAAAAATCTACTTATACCACAAATAATCAATACGTACATAATCTAATCAATCTATGGCACACGGGTTAAATTTGGGAGAAAATATAATTAATAAAATTAAAAGTTATCTTTTCAATAATAAAACTCACCAATGTTACATTGTTCAACCTTTCATGAAAATTAATGAAAGAGACCTAAAAAAATGGAGATTAAAATATACTTTTTGGACTAATGAGTATCAAAAATAAAAAAACCTCCATTATGTTAATGGACAGAAAGGTATCATTCAATTCATGTTTTATCGTTATTTAAAATAAAACATTTGAATAATAAAGCAACGATTGAGAGTTTGAGTCATTATTAGAGTTGACGAGAAAGAGTGATTTCCGGATTTTGTTACAAAAACTTGTCAGTTGGTAACTTGCAATATATGTGTATTTATGGAAGACATGACAAGTGTTTCCCATTTGTTACCATACTGTTTTTGATTATATTAAGAGAGGGTTTTCCTTGCAGACTGAGAATCCCTTTTTTTTTTGACAACTCTATTAATTATAAATGAGTTACGTCTGAGGGTCCTTTTATTGGCTTTTAAGGGACATGGTCAAAGTTTTTTGTCCATTTTTGACCTGTTTTAGGAGGAAAAGGTTCTCATAAAGTGATATTTACTGTTAAGTAGTAAAGTTGTTATAGATAGAGGTTTGTTTCGGTTCTAATTTAAGATCAAGGACTGCAATACTCTCTGACCTTGAACGACTCTTCAAAGAAATTGTCATTGAGAACGTAATAACAATTATGTGGTTTAAAATAAATAAATCTAGTTATAAATAACTATACCATTTGCACCAGAGCAGGAATGGGGAATGGAGGTATTAGCTCCACTTTTTTGAAAAATAGTAAATATGAAAAGTTGTGCGAGAAAAAGAAAAGGAATACTTTATACTTAACACTAAAAATAGCTGAAAAAAGTAGTCTTAGGATGACTATGAAGTTGATTTTGACTTTTCTTTGTTATTTAAAAAATTTGAAGTGAAAAGTAATTTCACGACTCAGTGCATTTACATTTATTTAGATTTTTTTAAGTGTAACAAATAACTTTTAGTAATACAATTTGTAAATTAGCACTATTCCATAAATTCCAATAGAAGTACTTTCTTTGAATTACGTTAGTCTTACTTCAGAATATAACTTTCTACGTAATCTATGATTCCATGAATAGGTAATTCATTATATTAATTTTAATTTACATTTTTTAGTGTATTCAGTTGTTAAAGTCCGAAAACAGTCATCCTTGGATGTTCAGACAATTTTAACATATCATTTTTTTTGTAAATTATTCCCTAAATGAAACTGAAAGGTTGGCAAATAATATAAAACCACTTTGAAAATTAAAATAATTGAACAACTTATTTCAAGAGTTTAGCAAAAAGAATTTCCTCAAAAAATAAAAAATATTGACGTCTAAGTTATCTTATTGTTAACCTACTAATGTCTTTTAATCAGTAAATTATATAGACCAAAATTTATTCCTGTGGCCAATCTAAACTTATGCAACTTTGAACATAAAAGTAAAGTCAGGCCTTAGAATCTCAAGTATCGTAACTACTTGTTTTTTGTTTTTTAACCCAGTAAAAAATGTGGGATTGACACAACACCAATTAATGATTCATGTAATTTTCAAATCAGAATGAGCATAAATTTTTTTGACAACTTTCTATTTGTTCAATGTAGATTTGTATGGGTTGACCTAAAAGTTCCTTTAAAAAAATATAAAAGTCGTCAAACAAATTTAAAGATTTATATTACATATACATATATATATATATTTAATATAAGGTTTATCCAAATTCCTTTGAATATAAAAAGCAAATCTTTTGTTTCAAAATATATATGTATAAAATGAAATTTACATTAATAAAAAGCCACAAAAACTGTTGCTCTAACACTACAATATTTATTTTTCTTATTAAAAATTCATTGTACTGCTTTCAAAAAAGAAAAAAGAAAATTCTCGGCTTACAATGTAAAATAAAAGATCAAAAATAATAGATACTAATTAATTAGGCCCCATAGAAAAAATAAAAATAGGAAAAATGACACTTTAAAAAAAGGAACTTACATGTTAATTGGCTTCAGTTTATATATATATATATATATATGTTTCATTTTAACTTATGCAAAAACAACAATTATAACCACATGATACCAATCAACATTGATAAATAAAATAAGGAAAATGTAGAAAAATAATTTGAATCAATGATGAAAACAACAAAATTTTGTATTCTGAATAGGTTTTAATCAGCGTATATAACATGCTATGGATTTAAAGTTCATTTTAAAACTACATAAATAAATTATCTACCTAATGAAAATATGTAAAAAAAATTATCCAATAGATATTTTGACAAATTGTCATAATTCATAGCATCATGGTAAATTATGTTTTTTTCCTAATACATCAAATTTTACAGACATTAAAATTTCATTTGATTGATTATTTTTATAGTTCTTATTGGCTTAAGTCATCCAATTTTTAGATGTGAAACTTGGAAAAATATTTTTATGTTTATATTAAATGATGAAGGTTTGTTGAAAATATTTGAAATGTTGCTTTGATCTAACTCATATAATAATTTACTAAAATCATGAACAAGCTCATACTTTATCAAAATGATTTTAATTGCATCCTTTAATGCAAAAAAAAAGAACAAAAGATATCGTTTGACTTTCTTGTCTTTTTTTTCTTGCAATATTTCATATATTTTGAAGACATCTCAATAATTTATTTTGTAGAAAGAAAAATATTTTTCCAAGTACTCAATCTGATATATTTAAAAGATTTACTTTTCAAGGTTTTTTTTTAAAATGCAGTTTTATCTCTTAACTTCACAACAAACTATGATTCTAATCAAAAATGATTTATAAACTTTGGAAAACAAAAAGGTTTTATTTTTCGTGCTTACTTGACGTTTTCCCAAATACAAAAAAAAACGTTTTAAGAGTTTAATTTACAATTTTTGTGGTCCAAAATGATAAATAGGCATGATAGAGATTATGAGTTAAAATAATTTTGAAAGGTATATTTTTAATGTGAAATATTTAATTTTATAAAAAAAGCCATTATATCTTATTTTAAAGAACAAGATAAAAATTTATAAATTAAAACGTGTCCATTTAATATTGATTTTTATATTTCAATGACTAAAATACAAAATATCCTGAAATAGCAAACTCCAAACTTTTGTCATTTCCGTGCACCCTAATATATTTATTTATTAAAAAAACACAGCTCGATAAGAAAGTTATATTTTATTTGTCTTAAATTTAAACAAATGTAACTAAGGTATTTTAATAAAAATTTCATGGTATAGTTCTCCACCCAAACCCCACTTGGCACATTTGTATATAAGTAAACACCAAGAGCCCTAGCTTTACTATATAAGAATAAAAATTTTAACACATATGTGAATATTAGCGAGTATTCATGAATGTTTAATCCACTTGGATATCAACAACTTGACAGGCTTTATTATTGAACTTACAAATGTATGTATCATTTGACTTTGTATAAAAGTTTGTATGACGTTCTAATTAGAAGAAAATATAATTTTTTAAGCTGGTTTTTCCTTTGAGGATTGTATCTTATGTAAACATTTATTTAATTATCTATCGCCCCCATCATTTAAAAAAAAGTTACATAAGAAAAAAATTGCAAATTAATTTGCAGCGTTTTATGCAAACATCAAAAAGAGAGATTTTGGTTTCCTTTTGTACATATTAGGGAAATTTGCATAAGGGCTGACTACATAGATACATTATCAAACAGTTCAAAATTGCATTTTATGCAACGATCAATAAATTATATTTAATTATCTGTATAATTTTTTGCAAAAAATAAGAAGCAAAAGTTATTGAAATTTTTATTTCATTTCATTTTTTTATTTAACTATTGAATTAATATGTACGATATTTATCTATCAGACTCCCCAAGACGATGCTAATTTGTTTCTTAACACTTTTTATTATTATTTAATGTACATTATTTTTCCCAGGAAATTGAAGGAATTTTTTTTGCTCAAAAAAAAATTATAGTTCTATTTTTATTATATTAAAATTAAGATGCTATTTTTTTAACAAAATAAAAGAATTAAATTAAACAAAAAGTACTTTTTAACAAGGTCATGTAGCACCTTTACTGGAACTTTTTCTTTTTTTTTCTAAGCTATAACACTTTTAATGAGGTCCAAAAACGTATTATGTTTAAGTTTGAGTAAATATAATAATATGGCGTTTCCCCGGCGCCGAATACTTTCAAGGAACGACATTTTTTGTTTAAGAGAAAAAGTAATAGACTGACGACAAGTATAAAAATTATTTTTTTGGGGGCTGAAATTTTTGCAAAGAATCTTTCCACAACATGTAGCATCATATGTTTACACATATCTAGCTAATTATGATTTTTTTAGAGGAAACAATATTTAAAAGCATGTTGTACACAATATTTAAAAAAATGCAAAAGTACCACTGTATATCGCAGGAACCAGTGATTTGACTTTATTAAAAAAATAGATTTTGTTTCTTTTGTGAAAAGAAATGAAAGAAATCAAAATCAGGCATAGTGTTTTTAAGGTAAGTCAATAGAAAAGAAATAAATGTTTTTTATGTATACCAGGAAATAGGCTTTGAATTCTAATCATGATTTAATTAAATAATAGGGTATTATTAATCAATATATATATTTTACATTATTGCACAAAAATTCTATTTACACATGATCCATAGATCACTTTGATCTATAAGATCAAAGAAGATTATCATATGAAAACGTGTAAATGACTTGCGATCTAAGTCGTATCCAGGAGTTTGTTAATCAAAAAGAATATCTCCCCCCCCCCCCCTCAAAAAAAAATGCCTTCTTTAAAAGCTTAATTATTTTAAGATAAGACAGCCATGATTTAGAATTTGATTCTTTTCCTTAAACATTTAATAAGTATTTCATCCTTTCCAGTACGGATGATACAAGGATCACCATTCATTATATGTATATGGTTACATTTTACAAAAATAGAAACTCTAGATCATATCGTCTCATCATCAATTAGCTTCTTTCGTATTTTCTTTTTACTATTTAAACATGTGAGAGAAAAAATGTTTGCAATTGAAAAAAAACCGTTTCAATTGCAGAATTTTTTTTCATGCATTAACTTTTCTAACAAGGGCTGTTAAAAAAGCTATTGAATTAAACTCTCAAATAAGTTTAACACAGTTAAAAGTTCCTTGACAATATATTTCTTATGAATTTTGGAGTTCTACAATTAGATTTTCAAATATTTGAATAAATATAATAAGAAGTAACAAAAATAAAGTATTGATAAAAAATGTAATGGGACAAGAGTATCTTTTGTCTTAAATATTGTAAATTTGCAGAATATTTTGTTCGTATTATCTATTTATTTTCATTAATGGTGAAGCAAATTTTTGTATATATCTGTTCATTAAATATCTGTTATTTAAATGTTTGCTAATTTAATTAAATATAAATATATATATATATATTGATTTCCATATATATAATTAAATAAAAGTAAATATTTAAAATATTTAATTTATAATATTTGAAATCCTTTTTGAAGTATATTTTTCAGACAAACCGTTTATTACATAACTATATCTAAAAAGACAGTTTTAAAATTTAGAAAAAATATCCAATACAATTTAGTGAAAATGATTGCATCCTGGAAATTATTGTTTCTAAGCATTTCTTTATCAACCCAATATTTATATGCACAAGATGAAGAAACGAATAATGAAGTCAGCTGGAGTGGTAAGTTAAAAACTATTGTTTTTTTTTCAATCTACATAATTAATATTGCATATATATATTTATATTTATTTTGTTTTGCATGCTTTTATCCTTTTTATCTTACCTTTGTTTATAATAAATTTTGTATTGTTATTTATACAAACAAATGTGTATAGAAATTGATTTATTTTATGGTTCTTATACAAAGTATTGTTCTAATATGATCATTTTTTGTTATTAGAGGCGTTAACTTATTTACTTCTCTGTTTTAGGCTTAAAACTATAGAATATCAATCAACTTACCTAAAATAAAATAAAAAACGGTAAAAGAATTAAGGCAAATACAGAAACGTTATGTTTATGCAAAAAATAAACTGCCTGAATCTGACTGTAGGTAATTTTACTTTAATGGCTTTACCCGTTCCATTGATTTATTTTAATGATTGAATCTGATTTGAACTGTATTTAGCCGAGTGTATTATATAAGCACACGATTCTTTGCAGTTTATGGTCTCTGATACATATAAGTATATACATATCAGAGATCATAAACTGCAAAAAATTATTCCATTTTGCTATAAGATAATAAAGAACTTGAATATCAATTTGAAAGCTTGAGAATTTTTTCTACGTATAATTTATGCACTTTTAGAAACTATACAAAAAAAAAGAATTGTTGCAATAAGATTATATTGAAATGTTTGAAATATTCGATCATCATCTCAGTTGTATCAGTAGAAAATATGTGCAATAAAATTTAAAAATGCATCCATTTGAATAGGATTTGTATAAATACCTATTTCTTACTTTAGAATAAAATACCAAACTAGATGCATCGATTTGAAATTTATTTTTATAAATACATGTTCTTTTTTATTACAAATGAAATTTCATGAATAGTTATTGTAATTGACTTTGATTCAATATTATTCAATGAGTCTCTAAGGAGAAATGAAGAAATTATTTTTCAGTGCAAGTGGCTAAAACGGTTTCGTCCTTTTTTTTATTCAGTTTTGAAAAGCTATTGAAAAATATACTTATGAGAAAAACTTTTTCTCGTAAATTATATCATTTTCTAGAAATTTGAAACCAAGTCAAGGCCGGGTTTATAAATAAAAATGTGAAAAGGTCAGAAGATAAATTTTCACATTTATTTTTCTGCTTCGAGTCCATTTTTTCTTTATTTTCGTAGGTCACTGTGGCTAGTAAACAAGTCTAGACTTATAGCATGCATTGCCATCAGGCACACTGAATTATTTATCTCTGTGCCTGCTAGACACACTGAGTAAACTATTTTTTTTGTAAGGGACACGGCTACTAGTTAATCTCGAATTTTATCCTGTACAAAATAGGTGTCAATATTTTATTTTATTTTGTGGGTTACCATGAGAAAACAATACTTTAAATGTGAAAATATAAACTTTCCCCTCTCCTTAAATTAATTACTTTATTTTTTTCAACCCTTTATCCTTCTTATTTTCTTGATTCATTAACTAGCTGATGATAAAGAATCCATGTAAGTGAAGAAATTTAAAAAAAAAAAGTTTTTACATAAGAAAAAACTTTATCTTTATAATTTATGCGTTAGATTCTAAGTGGATAAAAAAGATGAATATATTTTTTTATAAAGATAGTTTTTTTTTGTGATTATTCTTCTTTTTTTTCCCTCTCTTAAAACCCCTTTAAGCCATTCATTCACGTGTTAATTGGCACGTGGACTGTTAAAATCTAAAAAATGATTCTTATTCTACGAAATAATCATTATGGTTACCTGTATTAAAATATATTTGAAAAAATAGAGTATCTCAAATAATTTATTTTGTAGAAAATGGCGTAATTTATATTAATATTCTCATGTGACCTGTTTATGTATGTAGTTACTCTTTCATTTATAAACTAGAACAGGGGTGGGCAAGTAATTTATCTTGCGGCATAAAAAAATCCTTACTACTATGAAAGAAATCAAACCCCTAGCCTATTATCTATTTAAATAATAAGGATGCCAAAAACATTTAAGCCTATATGAAGAATGGTTAATTATCATATTAGTGTGACCAAATATATTTTAATTTCTATAAAAGGTGGAACTTTGCCCAGCCAGAGTAAAATTAAGGTTCTGCGAGAAAATGTTTTCTTTATAATTGAACCGAATTAAAAAAAATATTCTTCTCTTTTTGTTCATAAAATATATTATTTTGTAAATTTTTTATTTATTTGCTATTTGTCCCACATAAGACTGGAATTTTCAGAATAATGAAAAAGTACCAGGGCTTCCTAGAAAGGATATGAAAATACTTTCTTTTTTTTTCTTTCATGTAAGCATTATTTCAAGATATATCTTAAATTGATCAGTTTTAACTCAATTACTAAACAATACTTTGTCAAAATTGTGTCTTTCTTCTCAAAGACTCTTGTAAAATTGAGTCACTAATAGCGTATGTTCAAATGGAAACTGGAACTGATGCACACTTAAAAAGTCAACATGTAAATTTCAATAGTACTTATATGCATGTTTACCCTTTGGATTGATTGGTATTCCTTTAGAATAATTTAAATTTACTAAGAATTATTCTGTCAAAATTATTTTATTTCTACTGATATCCTTGATATATTTAATAATGTATTTTTTTGACATAACATATTTTCCAAAAATACTGTCTAAATTTAAAAAACAAAACAATTGTAAATTATTCAATGTATTATGTATATAGTTACTATTTATAAATACTATATGTATCATTGTGATGCTAAACATAGGAATGTGGGTGAATATATTATTATATTTCAGGATTGCAGTACAATATTGTTGAAGGAGTAGATAGACAATCCCTGACCAAGAGCAATTACCTACCCACAAATTTACTTAAGTAGTAAAATAAAATATATCATAAAAATTAACATATACAAAATCTTTTGAGTTCCTTCTATGAAGAAAAACAAAAGCCACCAGAGTCCTGAAAATTTAAAAAAACCATTTTTGTCTTTAAAATATGTTGAATTATCGGTGGGGGGGGGGATATCGGGATTTTTCATCCAATTAATTGTTAACTACAACGGTTTAAAAAAAATTAATATCTTTAGTTTGAAGTTTATACATAGTGATCACATACAATAAAAGAGTGTTTTGACGGAAGTCATGGATTGTATAATGCGACAAAGGTACCCTGGATAGAAGCAAAGTTCTTATTCTTACAAAATTTGATCGTTTATGTTCCCTTGAATATGACCGACTTTCAGACCAACGACATCAAAATACAATGTTTCATTACTTTAGTGAACTCCATGAGGATTTTTTTGACAAACAAACACAATTGTTCAAAATAGGGAATTGATACTTAGCTATCTAAATATAGATATATATGTTTACTAATATATTATATATTTGAAAAAAAAAAGACTTCAAAGGAGTAAAATATTGCTCTCACCTCATTTAACTTAATCAGTAAATCCATTCAAGATATTTTTTGACACATCCTTTCTGATCAAATAGTCGATAATATTATTATTATTATAATCAATGCGTACAGAATTGATTGATGGATTGAATATGTGTGTAAATATATCATGTTATACGTATGTACATGTAGGTAGAAATTAGGTTATTCATATTATGTGTATTAGGATACACATTCATCCATATGAATTAAATTTTGAACTTTTGAAAGTCTTATCCCCCAAACTTTTTGATTTTGTCATGTTGATTAATTTTCAAATATTTTTTAATATAATGGTTTCTTGGAATTAATGCGTAATTTCTTACATTAAATGAAAGAAATAATAAGAAAAGAATGCGTTTTATACGCAGTATATTTATTTTTTCTTCTTTCTTTCTCTCTCCTTCCTTAATGTCACTAATAAGGCATTTTAAAGAAATTTAGTGAAAATTCATTCTAAAGAGTGTTAATTCAACTTAAAAAAAAGTATTGAATATTATATCTTAATCTATTTGGATGATAATGAATGAAAATGATGAAAATTTAAAAAAAGTATTTATTTTTGTAACTTTGAAGGATCTGTAAATGTTAAAAAAATTGGTACATTAATTTACTCGACAAAATGAACTAAATTATTGAAATTGTTACTTCAAGAAAAAAAAAAGAAAAAAACTATTGCCACCCTAAATTGTACATATATGTTCAATTTATATAAACATTGACTCTGTATTTTTGTTTGTAACTAGAGGTTCATATATTTCTTGACAAATAATTATATGATTTATGATCAAATATATATTATATTTTTGCAGATAGAAATAAATTCATCAAATATTGGTTGGAGTTTGATAAATATGCAAGGAAAATAACATCAGATACAGACTATAGAAGTGGAAAACGACCTCCAATTATTGTAGAAGGGGATATTGCAACAAATCGTGAAGAGGTATACTTTTGGGTTTTTTTTTAAGTTTTCACATCCATTTGGGTCTAATGATACGTTTATTAACTTTTTGATATGTTTACAAATGATATAACAATATTATATGTAAAGCAAAAAGACATTAGCATGAAATTTATATATAAATGTATGTAAATAATTTGTAAAAAAATGAGTAACGACATATTAAAGTTTTAACTTGTTGTATTTGTTGTGTTCCTACAAATGATATAACTTGTAGAATTTTGACGTTGGATATCAGTTACATACATACCCATTTAGCAAATAGGAAAAAAGGTGGATCAAGTTCTTTTTATATATATCCCAATTATTTTACAAACTTATAAATTTTTTGAAAAAATTA
Organism: Lepeophtheirus nordmannii; assembly: GCA_963680855.1. Lineage (NCBI taxonomy): Eukaryota > Metazoa > Arthropoda > Copepoda > Siphonostomatoida > Caligidae > Lepeophtheirus > Lepeophtheirus nordmannii. Next base: position 22,946,094 of record OY804522.1, on the reverse strand, counting down.
AAATAAATATACCTATGTAAGTACTTTTCCGAATTCATATTTGAATTACATAAGCTATTATGCATTCTTAGATAGTTTAGAAATAAAATAAAAAAGATATCGGACATACATGGGTAAAATATATAATGTAAGAAATTCCTTTAAAAAAGTATATGCTATATATTATTTTGTCAATTCTTATGTACATAATTCCAAGTATGTATATATAAAAATAATAATTGAAATTATCTACCCGTACTATGGAACTGGCATTGCTAAATCCTTTTAGTTAGCCTGGATACATGTTCAAACTTATTTAAATAATCATTAATTTAATGCCTATGTATGTACATAGATACTTATTCAATAGCAACAGGTTTTTACATGATTTATTACGAGTCATAATTAAAATGCACGACTCTTGAATGAAGTGAAAATGATTTGACGTGACAGCATCAGTTAAATCCTTCTTTGTCAATGATAACTATGTCGTTGTTAATACATTCATCATTAAATACTTCATTTGAATATATTAGGTTTGCAATTCTGTCCGTGACGTGTTTGTGGACCGGTTTGAAGTACTTATATAGTTTCTTTTTGTTTACCAATCTAATTCGGTCTCTGTACTGATTATAAGAGCCAAAATGTGTTCTGAATAAAATTTTGTTAATGATTGATCAAATAAAAAACTTTTTTTCTGGACTTTTGATGACATCAATTTTTGTGACTTCAAATGAATAAACATCCCTTCACAGATGTCATAGGAAGCTTTACTGATACTCTTTTATAGTTTGAGGCCAGTTAAGTAAGAGCTCAAGGAAATTTAGGTACATAAGAACGATTCTGGATTGCTCTAAATTGATCAAAAAGGAATCATGGAGTTGAAAAGAAATGTCGGACTGAGTCTCAATAATAAAGATGAATCATTGTCTCATATCACAGCCACCACACCTCAGAATCATAGAGATAAAAAGTGATTAATGATGATAATAATAGAGTTATAAATAGTATGCACTGTCAGTTTGTAAAAAAAAGAAAGTGAAAATTGACATGGTAACCTGCAATATTATTATTTTTTTAAATATCTTTTATATGCACATCAATAATTTTGTTGCATTCCCCATTTATACAAAATAACATTTATCTTCTTCACAGAATGATTGTTAAAGTTTGAACATACTAATTTGCAGATTTTTTTTTAGAGATCAATTGCTCTTTGATCATTTCTGACGACGTTTGGTAGTCGTGAGAATATAAAAAAATTAACCTTAATACAGACATAGATATCCCTACATCTAATATGACGTCATCGCTACATATACTGGGAAATACAATACTTCCAACCACAAAAAAAAACAACTAATTTACAACATAAGTTTTTAATCCATTAATTTCAATATAACCCATACTATGTGTATCTATAAATAAATACAAGAAAAAGTTTATAATTATAGTGAAATGGTAGTATTTTACTTTTAATCAATTTTACTTTTTAAACAATGAATTTCTCTAGAGTTACAATTAATAAATGAAGTCTAATATTAATGAGTTGTTCACCAAATGAGGTTCTAATATATGTACGTACATATATTTAAATGAATTAAACTTTTTTTCAAGTTCCTACGTGATTGATATGATTATAATTTAATTATGGATAATAAATCGCAATAAAATGTTATACCTATTTATAATATATTTTGAGGATTTTTCCTTACTCTATAACCTAATTAGAATACTTATTTCTCTTATTATATGTAAAGATATATGTGTAATATTGGATTATAATATCCTATGTAGTTGAAACATAGATTCATCATTGTCAAATGCTACAAGAAGAAAATAATTAATTTATCCGTCAAATATCAATGAAGTTTCTTTGAATAATAATTTATGAAAAATCATTCATAATTATTCTTAAGTTTGTTTTTTTCCCCTCTCGTTTCTACAGCTGATTGATTAATGAACAAATTTTAACATTTAACGTATATATATATACATATATGTTTACCTATATAAGTGTTGAGTCAAATATTAAAACCTTTTTCGTAGAATCTATTTCGTCTAGGCCTTCGTTGGGACGTTTTCCCATTAACTCGATGGCAGAATAACACAGTTCCATACATTATAAGTCGTGAGTATAGTAAGTGAGCACCCAAGTATCATTACAAAAGTGGATATTTGTGTAATATTTGTATCCCTTCCTATTTCTAGCAACTAAGGAGTATACCCTCATAGAAAATTCACTCAAGTCCATTGAGTTTTTAAGCTGCTTAAAATTTGAACTCTGGGATGGTCGGAAAAAAGATTATCTATACATTCATCCTTCAAAAGTCAAGCCAGGGTAAGGGTTTTCTTTACTTAATAAATATAAAATATACAATCCAGCTACTGAAGGAGAGGTTGCGGGATAACACCGTAAATTTATTGCGTTTTTATAGTATAAATACATACTTCTTTAAAATTATTTCCTACACAATATTTCCTATTTCATTTAGGATGCCACACCTTTTTTGCAAATGTACAATTACTTTATTCAGATCATTATAAATATAACTATATTTTTACTTATATTTTTTTTTTAAATTATGAAAAAAAAACCGCAAAAATGATTTATTCCTGTACTTTTTGTAGTCTTTTTAGTCATTATAATTTCAAAATTATTTGTTTTTTTTCTTTAGAATATTTCTAAGTATTACAACAAATCATTTCATTTTTTTTCTTCATATAATAGATATTTATCATTGAATCATATAAATATACATCGTAATTCCAATATTTATTTATATTTACAAAAAATTTTAACTTTTAATTCATATATATATTTAATATTGGGAAAGTTTTGAGTGTTCTTTGTATGAAAGTAGTATTGAGTTTCATACTAATGTCTTATTCATTAAAAATTAATTAATTTTATATTTATAAACAAATGTTGTTGTGAGGAAAAGTTTTATTCATTCGACAAATGCAAAAAAAAACAAATAAATTAAAAAGCAATTCATGTATTTTTTGTCATTCTAAAAATAATTTACATATTTTTAAGTAAAACCAAATTTCACCAATTTTCATTTATTATTTGTCAACTTATAAAACTTCATTAATAAATTAATTTTATACCCACATATTTCTGGTAAAAAAAATATAAAAATGACTTCCAAATTAGCTTAATTTCTTTATTTTCTAATGTCTACTTTGTTAATAGTAAAATTTGGTTCAACATTGTTAAATCAACATATGATTTAAGACCTTGTATTCGATAATATTATAATATAATGATAAAAATAATTTATAAAGACGAATTGTGTTCAGACAATGTTATGCTATAGCTGATTTCAGCTCACATTGACTATTTGATTTTTAGTTATAATGATTAATAATAATTTTACAAAGAAGTTACTATAGAATAATACGTTTCACTAAAAATCAGAGGTAATATTATTAAATACTTACCATGAGTTAAGCTTAAAGTACCTTGGGAATAAGTAAGTTCAATACTTATATTAAACTGAACTTGAACTTGTGTATTCCCATATTGAACTTGAAAAGGTATAGAATCGTATAATTCAAAGTGGCTTTTGATATATGGAATTATAAGCTAGACCTTACTTTTATTTTATGCTTTTATTTGAGCAATTAGGTTAAAGTACATACTCTTCCATGTGTAATTACGATCTTATGTAGCGCTACTTACTTTATGGCTGAGTCATGCTTTAAAGTACACACAAAATATAGAAGATAACATTTATACACCTTTTTTTATATTGCTATTTAAATGTGAAAAGGATGTTTTTGTGAATTCACGTACATACTAAGCTTTGTAGGTTACATATGGATATACATAATTGTAAGTAATACTTATATAAGTAGCCATGTAAATATGGATGTAAAGAATGAATAAACTTTTATTTATAATGAGAAATTATGTTTGTATCAAAATGTGGGAGTTTTTTGAGGTGTAATAATGTCTGATACAGATTTTCTCACATCTTTTCTGTAGATATTAAACCATATCTGAGCATTTTTCATATATAAAGTAAATTGTGGGGTTTAGTTAATTTAGCATTCAAAATAAAAAGTAACATAATCATTCTTTTGCACAGCCTTGTTTCCGCCTTTTTGAAACAAGATACAAAATATAAAGACAATGAAATTGTAAGTGGGGTGGCCAAAGTCTATAACCCTGAGGTCTCAAGTTTATTTATGACGTAAACTATTATATAACTAGATCACGAAACCTCATTTTTTTCAAAAAGTGGGGCGATGGCCCCTTGGCCTTATGGTTCTGGCGCCATTACATTGGAAGCTTAATAAAAACAGGACCCGTTAGAATACTGGGAAGTAAAAGGAGCATTTGCTCCTTCTATAAGGTTCTTTTCACGTCGTTATCTTTATGGTACCTCACAACCCTTCCTACCATAAGAAAGTGGGGGAAAGCCCCAAAATCAGTTTATAGATAGTAAGCCAATTTTTTTAAACTGTGTGCAGAACTTTTCTTCATATAGTAGTAAGTGATTGTTCACAGCTGCAAACAAAAGCTAATCCAAGTGACACCAATTAGCTTTTAGGTCACTAATAAGGGTAAGAAAAATAGAGAAATCGACGGCTGACAACAAAATGGTGTGTAAATATGTATGTTCCTGGGGTAATTCTGTTTTTTAAATTACAAATGTTAAGCTTTTATTTTTAGCTTTCAGGCTTCTGAAATTTAGGCTAAAATGTTTTAATCCTTCGTTATTGAACTTGGATTTTTGGAACTCTAAGTTATATTAAACTGTTTTGGATTCCATTCTAATTACATTCTATTGCCTACACTTTCTAGTATGTTGCTAAAACGTAAAATGAGAATAAACCCTTTTATGTTAATTTAGTGATAATGTCTTTTTTAGGGATTATACGTATATTTTACAATTTTCTCTTGAGGTTTGGTGAATGTCCATTCTTTTCTTTTCTCCTTATTACTACTTCTCGATTTATCCTTCTTCTTTTAATGTGAGGCGCAAAAAAAGGATTTAAATTTTTATCCATGCCTTGAATTCCTCTATTTCAATTAATATTTACGAGTGCAAAATGGATGAAATACTTACAAAAACATTACAAAATTTAAATAGCGTAATTATTAATACTTTTAAACAGTGTATTGTATAATTAGATTTGTTTAATTATTGAGATAACTTTCTACTCAATTTTACTACCCACTAAAAAAAATGATGGCCTCTAGTAGATTTAAACACAGATTTATGACTAGCTCTTGGAGAAGTATGAATAATCTTGTATTGATAATATGAGAAAATTAAGACAATTTTGTGAAAAACGTCAGTGTTTCACGCTGCTTTGGCTTTCCCAAACCTCCCATTTTTTAAGGTAATGCCTTAAAACTAATTTCTTTTTAAATAACGTCAAGATGTTCAAAAAAAAATTGAAATGAGTCTAAAGAGTTAATTTATAAGACAATTCAATAATTTTAGTGTTAAAAATATGTGATAAAGGTTTATTTGTTTAACGGGCCATGTGAAGCCTTAGACGTAAAAAGACATACCTAATTATGTCATGATATGCTTATGATTAATACATCTTATAACTAGATGCTGGTCCTTTGTTGGAAAGCAAGGAGGTCGACAGGACTTGTCTCTCAGGCGACCAAACAAGAAATCATGCTATTGTCTCTGTAATTCTGGACGCATTCTTCATGAGGTTTTACATGCACTGGGATTCTACCATGAGCATTCTCGTCCAGATCGTGATAAATTTATAGAAATTGTGTCTTCAAATGTTCAAAAAGGTAATAAATATCAAAATATGCAAACAAATTACTTTTACTAATAAATGTATAAGGAATTACATACCTAAATCTATTCAGATATTTAGGGTTTCACAAACAGTTTTCACAAAGGACTGACTAATTCTGCATTTATGTGAAAATGTCCTTCAATTCCCTCATTCAAAAAACCATTTTAATACTTATTTTTTCAGGAAAATTACAAAACTTTAGTAAAAAGACGTTTGATAAAACGGTCACTGAGTTTACCTATGACTACAATAGCATTATGCATTATGGCAGCTTATCCTTTAGGTAAGTAATGATTTCATGTTGATTTTTTTTTTTTTAGAAATAGATTAATGATTTACTATCAATGTACTGTATGTATATATATGTACTTATAAAATTTTTTCTTTTTCTTAAAATATAATGGCCTTTTTTATACCTTCAATATCATTTTTCATTCCATGTATGTAAAAAAAATAAAAAATCGTTGTAATCATTGGACAACCTATTAGAGTTATAAATGAATTTTCAATTCATTTGAGACGTTTATGTAAGGAGAAGAATGTAAAAGAATTTTATTTCATTCAATAGGTACTTATAAGAGTGTATGTAAAATCAACAGTGATTTATTGTAATCAAGTTTGAAGAATATTTCATTTAATGTTCCTCTCTTGAGGAGTTGCGTTGTTAGTATTTCCACGTAAGTTCCCATGAAATTTAAATTAAATCTACGTCAAAATCGAGTTACTTTTGTTGTACATCTTTGATGGATTTAGGTAAATTAAAAAAAAAAAAATGCTCCCCATATCATTTCCATTGTTTTTCTTCTTCAAATGAATACAAGAGTCGTTTAATAAGTTACACAAAACGATTAATTATGTAGATGTGTGTATGCAGGTTAGAACTGTTGTATAAATACAAACATACCTATGTATGTACTTACAAATAATCTGATATGTGAAATCAGTGTTTGCATGTTTAGCTTCTGTTGGAGTATTTTTTTGTTGTTGTGTTTGTGTGTGGTATATATTTTTTTTCCAAGAGCTTAATGAAACGGAGTTTAATGTAGAGTTTACGTGCTTCATGCTTCTCAACTCTCATTCTCAAAATAAATAAATCAATCATATCCTTTCAAATAAGATTAGGCATGACGCGAGAGCTATCCAACAACAGATCACAAAACTGTGAATAGAGTCAGTCTTATGCATTGTTATTTTTATCTACATACAAACCTACAAAAGTGTCAGATCCATGGCTCTTTTTAAATCCACAATTTTATACATGAATGAATTACAAGCTAAAGTGATGAAATATACATATATTCACAATATAAAATCCATAGTAAGTGTTAGCTTACTTAGCAACGGACTCTTTGTTTCCTTCTTTTTTAAAAGACAACGAAGGGATCGATCTTATTTTGGTATGTGAATAATTAATCACGTTCATTATAAAGTTCTCTATGTATTTTCAGCTTATATTAATTATAAAATACATAATATATACATACATACATACATTGTATGTGTTTTGTTTTTAGAGTAAAGGGAGCTTATACAACAATTTTGTCTTTTCTGTTAGAAGGTATGAAGAAAACCCTATCTTCAAAAATTTTATGTTTCTCATGCCTTTTGTGACATTGTACTTGAACTTTAAATTTGATATTTTCTTTGGTAAAATTGCCCATTTTTGGAGACGTCTTAAGTACCATTCAATATTGATTTCAATACATAATTTCAAATAAATCCAAATTATTACTAACATTCTCCCCTCTCCCCCCCCCCCCCAACAAGTTACTTCAGAACAAAAAATTAATTATTCATTCATAAAATAATGTGTGTAGAATATATATAAAAAAAAAACTTGTAATTTCCTCAGGACCAATTTATGATTTAAATAATTAATTTAAGCCCATTATTAAAGTTAAATATAACTTTGACTATAATAAATTCATTTTATAATTCTTTTATGCTCAAAATAGTCTCTAACTTAACGAATGAAGCAAAATGTTTTTTTTTGTTTTTTGTATGTTTAATAATGAAGCTCATTTTTCTCAAAAACTAATACAAATTATTCAACCTAATACTACAAAGAAAAGAAAAGTTAATTATTTGTGCTGACAACATATTATTTTTACTCACAAAATAGCTTTTAAAATGATTTTCTTAAAGTTTATTGAAGATACTTTAAACGTTTTGCTGTATATATATTTAAGGTATCAAAAAAAAATGAGTATTTTTATTATTTTTTTGTAAGCTACACGTTCAAAAGTATCATAAATATGTTACATACAAATATATTAAAGAAAATTACAAAAAATACCTACAAAAAAAGCTCTTATCATACTTAATATTGAGTACTTTTTTTATTAACATATCTACGCTCTCAGTTTTTGATAATGGAGTACTTTACGGATATATTTTCTAAATTTGACATTTTTAAAAAGCAATTGAGTTTTTAGATACTTAGATTAAGCATGTAATTTCTGCTTAAATCAAGGTATATTTTTTCAAAACCAGGTACATATGTATAAGTAAATCTTTGTGAGCATATAAAACCAAGGGACAAAGTATCTAAAATCAATATATTTGCAATAAATCTATATACAAAAAAGAAAAAAAATCTTAGATAATTTTTGTCTAAAGACAATACCATAAATAATACTTATTGAAAACTTTTTAAATGTACATATGGACAACTTTATGAGGCACTCAGTTGGTAAAAGCCGAGTATTCTACTATTAAATTCTAAGAGCATTGAACTTTCTTTATGCAATACTTTTTTTTGCTGAAGTAGACAATTCGAGGGCTTCATAAAGATCAAATCAGCACCTACTGGATTATTTACTATGGGAGAAAAATATTGTTTTTTTGTTTTTTGGTCTTCAACGATTTAGTTTTTTTTTTTGCACAAAGCAATAACATGTATGTACCTCATGAAGTATTGTATATTTTTACAGCTGCTGGGTTTTTTTCTACTTAAGGAGTTTAATTTCTCCAGAAATATGAGATAGGTATATCATTTCGGTATGGAATGTGAACATTTGTTGCAATTAACTTAACATATTAGTATGTGATTCTAAGTTCATTATTTGCAAATGATGTGAGAGCAAAAAATAAAGGAGCATAAGATGTTTTCCATGTCAAGGTATTTCATGTACATACATACTCGTATGCACACACTTGAATATGAAATAGACAAGTACATATTAAATACATTAAGGAAAAATGAGATGATATCAATAATTTGATTTCTTTAACGTTGAAATAATTCTATTAAATGCCTTCACAGTCTTTTTTTTAAACAAAAATAAAAATAATTTATTTAATCTAGTAAATTATTTATTGAATTTCTACGTCTCATTTCCCCCTTATAGGTATAAATGTATTTATAAAATATTATTAAATCATTTTAAAGTTTGACAGAAAATCAACTATAATTATATTTGTTTTTGTTTTTATTTATTCAAATATAAATCTATATTTATTTATTTATGCTCAAGAGATCAATTATCATATTTTTTTGGACGTAAATGGACTACTTAGATTACTAATGGAGTTATATATAAATATATGAAGAAAGAGCTCCATACTTATATTTGATTCATAATAAGAAAGCCTCATAACCATTTAAATACCATACATATAAATCTTAAATACGTACCAACATATGTATGTATGTATGTATGTATGTGTAATCACTGCCTGTTTTTTTATTCTTTGATTTACGATGAGCAAATATATTTCAGTACAACAAAGTATGTATCGAAACTTTGCTTTGAACAAACAAAAGAAGTTATGATAACATTTATATAATTGTAATGAAGCATATATATATATATATATACTTAGGTTGAAAGACTTGTTCCATTAAAGAAAGTTGTGGTAGTACATAGAACCTCCTACCGCATGACCTTGTTCGTGTGGAACACTTTTATTACTATTATTGGTATAATTGTTGTATGACACATTGGCTTCCTTTTCAATTCTGTGAAGAGATCCTTGTGATGAAATTTTTTTTAAAGTAGTAGTTTTTTGCTGGGGGAGGAAAAAAGTAGGAGGAGGACGAACTCAGATGAGTTCCTAGTTAGGAACTAAATAAATAATTCAAAAAGAAAAAAAAAAGCATAGACACATTCCATACAACATAAAGCCAAGACTCTAATGACGTAATTGTTGATTTTCACTCCTCATTTCCCATTAAATAAATAATAAGGGAGATCGTTGAGTAAAAGGAAGAAAAAAAAAGGAGTGAAGTTAATAATGGGGAAAGAGAGAGTTATTTATGGTACACACAATGGATTTCAGAGCCATTTTACTCACCACTTTATTATTACTCTTAATATTGACTATATTTTATATTTGAGAGCTTGAGTAGTTCCACTGTATTATATGTATACATAGGTACAATAACTAACCCTCATATTAATAATTGCATTATAATTACAGCAAGGATAAACGAAGGCGGAAAAAGACGATTCGTCCCCTCAAGCCAGGGATCAAAATCGGACAAAGGACCATGTTGAGTCCAATCGACTGCATGAAGCTCAACTATCAATTTAGCTGTTTCTCTAAAGAGGATCGATGGAAGAATGAGAAAATCCGACTTATTTGTGGGTTCATGGGGCATCGATTGAATCCTTCTTCATGAAGCTTTCACAATCTTAGGATATTTTTTTTTTTTGTAAATGTAATTTGTGTAAATAGGTATTAGGAATAAATATATAAATTTAGTGTCGTTATTATTAATAACATAACTACTTAGGTATATATGTACATATAAGTAGCCCCTTCATCTTAAATATCTAGAAAGGCCGCCCTTCAATTATTCACGCATATGTATGCATTTTTAAACAACCATAATGATATACATTAATAATACTCACATACATATAAAGGTCCAAATATCCGAATAGAGCTAATACATTGCTATATATTTAGTGGTACATTGTATGCCTCTAAATGTAATTAATAAATCAATCAAACGATATTATATTAGATATTTTACTCAATATCAGTATTCAATATTGGTTCAATAAAGATAGAAGGAAAGAAATACAATTTCTTGTACTCATCAATAAATATTTCTTGAGGGCTATTATTTCATTTTAGCAAATGGATCAAAAGCAGAGCAAGGAAACATGAGTTCAATTTTAAAAGAGCCTTCCACCATCGAACATCAATATACTTACTTCATTCAATTTAACTCTTAATGACTTTTCCATCTCATTCAAGCGTGTATGGAATTGTACCTATAACAAATTATACAACTTTTATTAAAGTCTTTGTTGTTGTTTTTCCAATAGAATATTTGTAAACCTTGGAACAAAAAAATAAATCAACTTTTTCAATATCCAAACAACACAATAATTGGTTTTATATGGAGGAAATAAATGTCATGCTCAAAAATATATTTATTTTTTTCAACAAAATAAGCCACAATTCAATTAGGTTTTTATTTCAAATAGTTTATCCAGAAATTTTTGTGTATTTTTTCACTCTACCTATCTAGGCACGAATATATGTACATACATATATATTATTTACCATTCACTTGATCGATAAATATATAAAACCAAAAGTATTTTATGAAGAAAAGGATTTTGTTTGGTTATTGTGGTTAAAATACTCGGGATTGGTAGGAAGGATCGTTTTTTTATTTTTTGTTTTTTATGTATAATTCCACATAAGTTGATAAAAGTTTTATATCCTTAACATTCTAGATTGGAATAAAAACAATATTTCAAAGACACTAAATATGAGATTGAAAGCTTTTATTTGAAGGGGGAAAAAAAAGTCAAATGCTCTTTGGAATAAAAATCTCAAAATGGAAGATTTTTATTCAAAAGAAATCCCCTTTAGTTCTTTCTGTTAAGAAATGTTATTTTTTTATTTTTAGCAAAGTGATGTGCATAATAAAATACATTTATTTTTTCACAATTTGTTTTTCCTAGAATTTATCTGCATCCATTTTATCACGTACATAGTATTATAAATGCATTTGGTTTATATAATAAATAAATTAGGCAATTCATTGTTGCTTCTTTTATTAAAAAAAAATTGTTGATGTTTTTCACATTAGTGATTGGAAATAACAGAAAACTGTTCTGCCAAAAAAAAGATCATAAATTTTAATTGAAGAAGAACTGAGAGGAATTTTGGCAAGATATTTTTCTTTTGGAAACAAAATATACATATACACGTTACTTGGTACAGAAGTAAAATTCATATTAACCTTTGTACCATTTATTTTAAGAATTTATATATATTACTTCGAATTATAATATATGAAATTGGAGCTTTTGAATATTTCGTATGTAAATGGATTTGAAATGCATCGCAAGCAAGTTTTATTTTGTTTATGTAGTTTTGATTTTTTGTGTGCAAAATGTATAACATAATTATAAAGAAACTAAAAATAACTCTTTTGTGAAACTTTGCTATGTTGCTATATAATAATAATATTAAGTAATAACATAAATTACTATGTAATCAAAATTGTAAATTTTTGTATTAAGAAAAAAATAAAAATAAAATAATATACAAAAAAACACATTCAATACAATTGTGGAAACACAAAATTTTGTTGAACTGACCTAATATTTTTTTTATATGGTCTCATATTATATATTGTAGCAAAGTTTTCTTAACAAACGTTACACTTTGAATAGTATTTTTTTGCATACGAGCCACTCTAATGTACATGTGTAGACATAGATACAATAATTGAAAGTGGAACTAATTAAAGCTATCACAAATCCTCCATTGATAGTTTAAATGACATATACTACGATATGAAAGGAAAAATAATATATTTTGCAAAATATATTCGATGCCTAATATTTCATTTTTATATTTCATATTTTTTAATATCGTTCTTACTTTTGAAGACGCATACCATTAAAGAGAGTGTTGTTGTTGTTGTTATTTTGGTATTTTTTATGCAGTATGCATGAAATAATATGTTCATACGTACATATTTCCCCTTTGTTCTACTATGTGTGTTGAGTACAAAGGCTTCAAATAGTTTTTCCTTTAATGTTATCGTGGTTTTGTCATAATAAGTTGCGTAATGAAATTCTTTATTCTTCATTGATATGAATAGTTTCAAATGAAAGATCCTGTTATGAAAACTATGTGTGGTGTTATATATATTTTATACAAAATAATATATGGACTTACAAGGTAGCTAGCATATGTATTAGTTCATGTTCATAAATATATGTATATATTTTTTTGGACATATGTACATTTTGTTCATAAATGAGTAAATTTCCTACAAAAGTTATTTTATCTACGAAAATATGTTATAGGGAATATTTACAAATATGTTTTTTATATAAGTCTACATCTATTCAAAATTTTGTTTTTAGAAAAGTTCTCTCTCTCTCAAAAAAAGTACGTCTAATCTATATACATATAAGTACATTAAAGCCCAAAGTCATTTAAAAAAATACATACAAATGCATTACTGTTAATATTCTACGTATTTGAATGATTAACCATTTATCCTATGTACATTATACACAAATATATACTTAAAAAAGACCAAGTGGTTCCAAGAAACGGGTTTCTAATTATATACTATATGTGGGAATAACAAAAGCATGTTGTTATTATAAATCAAGACAAAGTGTTGGAATTATCTCAATTTCTCAAATGTAGGTAAAGGTATACAAGAAGCATCTACTTCCAAACAAATAGGAAA